>JANZLQ010000055.1:18629532-18667692 GCA_026212715.1 Elanus axillaris | reverse complement strand
GATATGTCCCCGCGGTCCAGACCGGACAGCGGCAGGCTCTTCCCTGGCACAGCCCGGTCCTGCAGACAGACAGACAGACAGACACCCACGCCCTGGTCCTGCAGACAGACACGACAGACAGACAGACACCCACCGCACTCCCCTGCTCCTCCTCTCAGCACCTCTCCCGAGCGGCAAATGACAACCGTCCGGGCAAGGAGGTGAATTCAAGCATTTGGTCGTCATTTAAGGCTTTTTCCATCCGAGCCCTTTGGGGGGAAATGCCTGTTCTGGAATAAACGTTGTCTTTCCTAGGGTGTAGTTTGGGTTGCTTAGGTCATGCTTGAAACCAAGGGCAAAGCTGAGAATCGTGTCCCACCATTAATCCAGATGTTGCTCCAGGTGGGTAAGCACCTCCTGCATACGTACACACAAAATGCAACGGGATCCCTATCCCCGGCAGTCCCCGACACAACCTACACCAAACTAGACAAACTAGAAAACCCAATGACATTCCAGGGAGCAAACGCACAAGAAATTCACAACACTGCACTTAAACTGGTATTCACACCATCAGCTAATACCATCATGCGTATTTAACCAGAAAATCCTCTTGGATGCATACAAGGCAAAGATGTCATAACAGGATACTGGTATCTTGTTGTTTGTCAAGAGCGTTTTACTCACTTGACAGGCTGGAAAACACATTCCCGTGGTATGTGGAAGCTCATTCTCTGACCTGGATACTAGACTGCTCCACTGCCACGGCTCAGGACAGGCCCAACACCACGAGAATTGGTCTTTGAACTGATCAGACCAGTAAGAGTCTGGAGTGAGGCTCTTCCACAATTAAAGTCTTTTTATCAAAAGTGAAAGTGTGCAACTGGCATCCTTACAAATGTCAGGACTACACCCTGAATTCAACCAATACCAACAAACCCAAGCTTTCAGTTAATTTAAGCTAAACGTTTGTTATTCTGTGGGATGCTTAATGAAAATGAATTGCAGCCAAAAGGCTAGATCTCAAAGCAATCACGATGCAACACTGGGGATTTTAGCTGACCTGTAAGTAGAAAAAAAACATTTTACACGATACCAACTTGTGTTGGTCAAAAATCTGTGCTGGACAACAGCATGACTTGGCAGATTTTTAGTCTGTCTTGTGCAAAAGCCTGCAAACAAAGCCTTGGGTTTTTCCCACCCTGTCTTTAACCCAGACAAGATCCCTTTACTATTGTCCTTCATTTTTGTTGTCATTTATGGCATTTCTACTCATGGCAATTGAAGTACTAGAACTGTAGCTAGGAAACATAAACTTTGAATTAAATTTAGGCAAGGGCATTGTGGTCATACAAAAAACAAGCTATGATTGAATTACTGCTGGAGAAATGATCTCCTATCTTTCCAAAGCAGAGAATGATTTACATACCAATTGATTTAAATAGTATTTCTGGATCCTTAGGCATAAATAGACACGTTATAAACATCCTCAGGAAAACAACATACATTGAACTTTAAATACATCTCAGATACGTGAAAACAAGGTAGCACTAGAAATCCTCAAGACTGACCAAAACAACATCTGGTTGCTGAAATTTCAAAACAAAAGATGCACCACCGAATCAAAAACTCCTCAATGTTTAGGTTTCTATTGGAAGTACAAGCTTAACTCCTGTACAGATGACAGGTATTTCTGTAGAAGAGACACATTGTTTTTTTCCTTTAGCTGACATTCTATTGTTTCCCCAAAGCTGAGAGTAGTAACTCCATTCAAAGTTCATACCAACTTACTCCTGCTTGCTTAAAACACCCAAGCCCAAACAAGCAATATCTCAAGTTAATTCTCTTAAGAACCCCCGCACCAGAAGCCAGACCCAAGTGGCCAACAAAAGGTGTAAACTGCAACTGGAAGCTAAGTGGGCTGGAGATATACCTGCCTGCTACCCCAGCTCTCTGGCCAAGTGCACAACCAGCCTACCGAGAAGAGCCACTTCTAAAAGACATTAAAACATGTGGTTCAGATGGCTGAGGTCTGCGAGAGACTGAAAATATTTCTGTATTGTAGAGACTTCTCCCACTCTGTACTGTGACACAATGCAACCTCATCTAAGACTATTAAAAGGTATTCAAGAAATCATTCGAAGTTACAACAAGAACTCTTGGGAAAACTACTGCTTGTAAAAAATAATTAAACTTTTATCACCACGTGATCAAAACTAATCAAGCAAGGGAACTAGAGGTTTAGACAGACTGACAGCAAGGCTATGTCATACGTCTTATACCATGGTTCACAGATGTATGTTAGGTTTAATTTCAGTTGATTGTACACAATCATGGCCCTTCGTACTCCTGAAAATTAAATGAATTCTTCTTAATTTATATGAACATATGGAAATGTGATTGTGATACAAGTGGAAAATAAGTGTTAACCACCCACAGCTAAAGTACTGTTACATCTTTTGAAACTGATGAAGCAACACGTTCAGTCAAATGATGGTAGTGACATTTTAATCTATTTCTTCATTAGAAACTAGTAACATTTGCACCAAGACAGATGAGTAGATTTGGTAGAACTGTGTACTATAATCCTCTGCTCATGGAGACAAAAAAGTGGGAAGATGAGAGAGTGGGTAACAAGTGTCCTGCTGTAAGAAGAACTGGAACAAATTCAACTCTTACCGGGTCTACAATTTCTACCAGAAACAATGACCCCTGGGTAGCATCCCAGGATACTCCTTCTGCCATTGGATTATTTTTATTTTATTTGTGCCACAAGATGTCCCTCTCACATTGTAATTTTCTTAATATAGTGTATTTATCTGGTACAACAGTTCACAGTTTTTTCCTTTCGACATTATTTCCTCCCACACAGATCTATATCCTTATTTTTTCCTCAATATTGTAAATGTCAGGTTCTTAAAATTTTGGTATCATGAAGTACTTCTCCACTGCGAGATCACCACTGATCTGGGAGATTCAGTAGTTGTATTAATACTTTTTAAAAACCTTGTCTGAAATGTGGCTATTGTCTATTTTGCTTTGTATCATGATTTTTCATTATTTTTTTTTAACCTGTGTGGCACACTCTACAAGTTTTCTACTCAACAATACTTTCCATCCACCTATGACTATCAAAAATATGAAGTATTTTTCCTGCAGGTGTCCATTAATACCTGGAGCAAGTCCCGATGTCTGTTTTTCTACCTTTCAGTGGCTGGAAGCCTGAAGATTAACAGCCGTAACCATGATTGCCAAAGTCCTACCAGGAACAGATGCCTCTCAAAGGGATTGTCTAGATCGTTTTACCTAGAGTTTGCTTTCTGTCCCCAGTAGGGACATGACCTTAATTCACTGGGCTGGCTTTCATCCACACTCCCCACCACGAGCACAGCAATCTGGAGTTACTAAAAGCTTTATTACTGCACACAGATGGTGTGCAAATTCTCAAAAGTAATTTGTGGAAGCACCATAATGGTGAAACTTAGACACTACCGCAATAACAAAAGAACAGAGTACAAAAACCCAGCTACTATTTATCAAAGTAAGGAGAAAATAATTAATAAATACTGTCACGATGACTAGAACGCAACGAGCGCACCCTGAGGCACCAAGGCAACACCATTTTTAATGTACAAGTCAGATTCAGGAAGACACCTAGACACAGCCTTCACTGGTAGGACATAACAGAAGCCATGTCCTTTTCAATCATTCAGTAGCCACACATCAACAGTAAACAAAAAACTACCCTTGCAGCAGTTAATTTGCAAAAGAAAGCAAAAACCACAGACTCGCCAAGCACCAGGGGCCACAACTGCACAGGAAAGCAAGCACCAGAAGAAATACTGGGGCGCCTGCATCCAACACCCTGCGCACAAGGGAGGAAAAAGAAAAAAAAAAAATCCCTGAAAGAGGCCAGAAGCTTTTGAAGCAGCTGTCAACACAGATCCTTATTAATTTGGGACTGTGCTGCCGCATGGGGTCATGAAAAGCCTGACAGAAATCAAATGCAGCTACAGGAACAGAGGTCAATGTTGAGAGAGAAGGGGCACTGGATTATGAGTACTCAAACAGGCTTACTGCATCTCACTACTTGCACTGAAGAGCAAAGGTTTTACATTGACTCCTTCAGCTTCTGCACTATACCACAGCAGTTATTCTCAGAAAAACCATTTTCTATGCATGGTAAATGCAAATAATTGCGTGCTTGCCAGAGAAGAATCTGTATTAGCGACGCGCAAAACATGGCGAAGCATTACGAGTATGGTAAAGCAATGTATTATAAGGCACCCTTGCCTTCACAAAATTAACAAATTTACTTTTTTCTAGACTCATTTACTCCTGTGCATTGCTGCATATTAACTGAGCTGCTATTTTAAAAGCAGTAAGAATTAGTCACATTAGAACTCCAAAATTATCAAGTAGTCTATGAAAGGCATGAAAATAAAAAAATTAAGGCCAAAGGGCAGTCCACCATTATTGTACTGTTAGTATATACTATATACGATGGGTCTGCAAACATTCTCTTCCTGGGTCCTGATTTCATGTTCTCATCAGCCTCCCAAATAAACTTTGCATTCTTTTCCTATTCTCATCTTTAGTACTTCCGCACTGCCACTGATAACCTTTTTTGAAACCTTACACTCGTTCCACTGCCTGCAAATTGAAGAAATCGCAGTTCAACTGTGAACCAACCAAACATTTTTCTCTCAAAGCACCAACCTTTGTCCATTCTACAGGAACAGTCACAGTCCATTTCTATATTTAAGTCACAACAAGGCAAACAGCCACAGCCAGCGGTCTAATACGGCACTTCCAGATTACAGGAGACCTTACTTTCATTTGCTTGAGCCGGTTATTGTAGCATGCTGGTACTATACTACAGACCTCATATGACCACAGCTGAGCCTGAAAATGGTCATTCAGTACTCATTTTTTTTTTCATTGTTTAACATCTTAATTAGTTTCCACGCTGAATGACAGCTGCAGGTATAGCCAGTCCTTTTGCTGCAGAACACGGTGCTGCATCAGCCCACTCTGCCTTTTACTTGGACTCTAGAGATGCTTCCAGCACATTAGATCCAGGTTATTTCCTTTGCCTCTGCCAAATGTAAATGAGTGGAAAGGTTCACAGATTTAAAAAAGAAATGTTACACTGTTCCTTTCTAGCTCACAAAGATAGTAGCAGTACGTGTCACCAACTGTGCCACAAAGATATCATCTTTTCCATTCTGATACCAAAACACTGAAACAGAGAAACAAGTGACACTGTCAACTACTCACTAGGCAATTAAAATAACACAACAGGATAACTGTGATACACTCCTTGCCAGAGCACTCAACCTCCACATTATTTTTATGATTTATTCACCATAAAATCCACATTATAGCTCTACAACGCACGTACCAATATTAAGGAATTCAGATCAAGTTTCTTCCATAAGTATGTGCAAGTATTTATGGCAGAACATTTTTAGCTAATCTAACATGATTCATTCAAACCACGTAGGATCCTTCCTGCATGATTCCAGCAGAAACTGAGTTTAATTTCAGAAGCCCTCTTGCCCTCAGAATAAGGTCTTGAATTGCTCTTTGCAAATCTGTGCCATCAGAACATAGATATACAAAGGCTGATTCAGTTGTTTTGCTTTTTTAACTAGTGAATAATTAATTTCTGATATATTTGTACTAAAGTTGCATCATTAATAATTTCTAATATAGTCCTTCTAGACTTGCATGTTTGATGAAGGCAGTAAAATACAATGTATCTATACAGACAATGGTCAAATCAACACATCAGTTCTCTGAATAAGGAAGTAACATTTCATTTTGTGACCCATTTGTTACTCAAGAACTTTGAGAAACACCAAATCATATCGGCATATATGAATTCTTATTTTCTTTTTCTATGTTCCTGAGGTCAGTATTCAAGATGAGAAGTTAAAAATCTGCTGTCTAGTGCAAAAAATGTCCAAAGTGTTCTGTTTTTTCTATCAAAAAAGGCCACAATTTTAACTAACATTGGATTTTTAGCATAAATGTTAAGATAATACAGCAAAATTCAGCTTTCATTCAGGAAAGCCAAACAAGCAAAGGAAATGAGCTCCCTGAATCTCTGTCAATTATGAAAGCAATTAATAGAATGCTCATTTTTTACAAACTAACTCAGAATCAGATGAGTGAAACAGAAGTAGGACTATTAAAAAGAAAGCACTCTAAAGATAATGCCACAACTAGCACCACAGACATATTAGGGGTTTTTGTTGGAGGGAGGACTGAATTGTACTCACTAGTTGATACACTACATTCAGATAGGCTCATGAACCTCTGTACACACAGTCTCTCTGTTTCCATTCCTTAAGAGATGGGGTGGGGGGGGTGCGCAGGGGAGCTGGAAAAAAAGCATTCTACCTTTGTGATGAGAATTCGGTACTTCTCCACCAGGTGATCATTATTATGACACCCTGCCAGCAACTGCCACACTTCTCCTCTTAGGGCCTCAGGGACACCACTTCTCACCAATGCTGACAATGTCTTTGGCCTCACGCTCAAATTGAGGTGCCTGGGTGTAGATGAAAGCATTGTTACTGTTATCCAAATACAAATAAATGAGTACATGAGCAACAACTGATGTGTAACATCAAACATGTCAAATGACAGAAATTTCAAGACAGTCCATATGTTGCCAGAGTAAGTGAAATTCAAGTTACAAAAAACAACAGATTTGGAAAAGCACTTTCCAAACTATTTCCTTGATTCCCATTAAATTTAAATATAATATAAATATATAAAGTACTCAGCAAACCAAAACACTCCAGCAAAAGCTACAACTGGAGGACAGATAGCACACTGTGTAAGATTCCAAGCTCAGACTACACCAAAATGAGGATTAGATTGCAGCAGCATATACTGCTCTCTAGACTTCCTATACCCAAGCAGGCAGGTAACCTTCTAGGTGAGGGAGGGAGAGAAGACAGGCAAACAGAGCTATAACAAGGACCTCACATGGTTATCTAACTACATCCATGCATTTAAGCAGTTTCCACTGTACAAGCTAGTCCCATCTAAACAGTTTTTCAAGAGAGACCAGTGACAGCTCATAAATTACAGCACTGTCAGTTGTAAAAACTGAACATACACACAATTTATGCAGTTACAGAAAGTTAAGCTTAACAGTCCATTCGTGGCTTATACATAAAATCCCCAAAAAGACAGAGGCCTTAAATTGAAGAAATTACAATTTTTCTGTAGTTGCTAGAAAACAGGCTTCTAGGTAAAATGATTAAAAAGACTACTAGACAAAGTCAGGCAAAAAACTGAACTTATGTCACATCGATCATATTATCTTCTTAACAATAAACTGGTATTTAATAATGTTTGTAAACAGTCCAACAGATAGGTGGATGATAATTTCACACGGACGGGGACTCCTTGTTGCCCTTCTCCAGCCTACAGTGTTCCAACACAGTCATCTGGAGACTAGCAATGCAGACATTTAAATCAGTATATATTGCACAGAACCTACTACCATAATGTCTTCCTTTGCTTTGCTTTCTCTAAACAAAATCAACTACAACAAAAATAATACTTATATAAGAGTTACATTTATATCTACATACTTCCATATCTATAGACTTAGATTTTCATGTATTTATAGAGCATTTATTATACCTTTATATTATATAAATACATATAAGTATTTATATAAAATACTTGTTATATACCAAATATTGAAATTTTCTGTAAAGTCCTATACAACTGCTTTGCCTTAATCTCAGATCAGACTAAGTACAAGATTAGTTCCAATGAATACAGCCATGAACTGTAAGGCTGTAGACTAAAAGCCATACACTACTAGTCTTCCAAAGTATTTGAAATGAGAAAGTTGTGTGACTCAGCAGTTACGAATTATGAGCCAAATATTATTTAGAAATCACAAAATACCAATGCATATTTAATTACTATACAAATCTAATTACAGGATTCTACAAAACTAGCATGAAACTACCTGAAATCTGATTTTTATGATTTTCAATCCTCTTATGCTAAAAGCTCAAGGATCATCACTTCCAAATACTCGTTTTTTAGTTAAGAAAAGCCCTTTAGCACATATTAAAGTTGTTGCCAGCATTAGCACAGAAGCACTTCATATCCTCTTAGAGCTGCCAAAACATTTTCAATAGGAGTCAGGTGGCTTAATTATCCTTGGGTCCTTGGAAGAATTACAAAAAAATTCAAGTTGAAAGAAACCTTCTCACAGCAGCAGATGCACAGAGCTCATCTGTTAAAGATGTTTCTACAACTCTAGGAGAGGGAGGAAAAAGGGATCATATATCATTTTACCATAGCCTTCCCCTTCTTATGAATGTGTCCATTTCTGGTGTCCACTTTCTTACCAAGTTAGTGCAAAACCAAACTGGAAGTAAAAGTACTTACTCGAGTAAGTACTAAGTAATTGCAGAAAATAGAAAAATAATGCTAAATGGTTACAACCTTAATTTAAAAGAGAATTCTGGCTAAGTGGTCACATCAATACTTTTCCTCATCTACAGTGCATGACTTGCTCTAATCTCTGCAGTCCTACTCCTTAGATCTAACATTCTGTTCAGATCTTTGATTTGCTGTACATCCCTTGCCCTGCACCTCTAACATTAGGAAGCAGAAGGCAACGACTAAAGCCAGAGTCAAAATGAAGCATATCTGAGCTCAATCTGATGCTGTGCCTGTCATGCCCCTTTGTGGAAAAATAACCCCAAAACCTGAATTTTGGAATAATCGGCATCACTTTCTTAGAACTGCTCAGGCTACTTCAAGATGAATAAAAGATCCTTCATGAAAGGAGGACAGGGGTTGCATTAGCAACATGACTGTCAAGAAACACTCTTCTTGTAAATTGGCATTTTCTAGGAAAAAATCAGAAGAGCTCATGCACTTCCTTTTTGGCAGGCTCTGGAGCCATCTTCCTTTAGATAACAGAGGAAAAGCATCTTCGCTATCCAAGTACAAATCTCCCATATTCTTAAGCTACAGTTACTAAGATATGACAGCTGCAAGAAAAATTGGCTGTGAACTACATCAGAATTACAAAGAGGAATGGAAATGATCTTTGCAAAATAAAGACAAAGAGCTGTATTTTCTTTATACTACTTAGTTTAGGTTTTTCTTTAATAAAATCCCAGTGAAACTCACAGATAGCTAAAATACGCATGTTAAGAAAGAACCACCTAAAGACACAGCATAAGTGAATTTCTACACAGTATTTAAGCATGCACTCAGAAATGAAAATACTTAAAACACCTTCTGAAGAAATCAGAAAACACAAAGCCAGAGAATAAGGGGTGTTGTGGGGATGACAGAGGACTAAATCCATACTATTCTCATCTCAGCTGGCTTCCAGAAATAACAAAAACTCCAAGCAGAAGGAGCAAACAGAACAAAAATATTCAGAATTGTAATTTTCAGAATGTGATTTTGCCACTTACCATTTGGACAGCAGCTCTCCCCACGTCTCAAGAATTTTTTCTGCACACTCTTTGGAAACATCTCCAGAACCACTTAAGAGTGGTTCGTCATTGTCTGCCAAGAGAATAGAGGAGATGCTATGAGATCAACAGCCATTACTCTACCTTACAGATTTAAATGCTGCTCTCTTAACCGTATCAGTGTGTGGCAAGAAGAACTCCCTCTCATTTGTGGTGCAGTGCTTGCACGCTCAACACAGAGAAGGCAGAAGTGTACTCTTCTCAGAGGTGTGCAGTGACGTAACATGAGGCAGAATTCAAGCAGCAACATGTGAAATTCTGGTTAAAAATCAGGAAAACAATTTACCATGAGGGTGGCCAAAGTGATACAAGGGCCCAGAGAGGTTGTGGACCCTTCATCACTGGAGACTGTCAAAACACAACAGGACAAGGCCTTGAACAATCTATCTGGCTGGATTCACACTGAGAGAGAGGCACAAAGTCCAGAGGTCCTTTCCCACTGAAGTTATTCTATTCTTCTACCTCAAACTTTTGGAAGGCTACAAAAATTCTCAAAGAACACAACTTTCTGTATGTGAAAAGCTACAATACTGTAAAAGCAAAAAAGACAATAAAATCAATGTGGTTCCACCAAGTAGCTGCAGACTTGGCATGTTGTTGCAGATCCATGAAAGTCCATGTGGTATTTTACTTTTACATGTTTTGTACTTTTACTTTGAAAGCTACTACTTTCTAGTAACTTCCTTGGCTTAAATTAAACAGCTTTTTGAATGAAACACATTAAAAAATGTGGTGGAGGGGATTAGCATAATCACAGTAACTCTTTTTGAAACCAATACTAACTGATGTACTCCCAGATATTTTTAAATACTCACAGCAAGTATCATATACAAAAACACATTTCATTGATACAGTAGTCAACGTTGGTTTTGCATTATTGAGGAAATATATTCTTTTTCATTCAATCTATGCTTTCTCAACTGACACCTGAACTTGTCAGCAAACTCTTGCAACTAGGCAAGACGTATCAACTGTAAACAAAATATATATATATGTTCCTGGTTTAGAAAAGAATACCACTGTGGTTTAGCATAGTGGTTAGAGATTGCTAGTCAATAACACTTTGCAAAGGAGTTAATTTTCAAACCAGCTTTCCTCTCCTTCCCCTCCCCACCAAAAAGGGAAATTAAAGCACAGAAGTGAAACAATTCACCCAAGGCCACATAGAAGGCCAGTGGAAAAAGTGAAAAAGCAGAAACTCAAAGTCATCTACATTTCAGCTCAGAGCTGTAAGGCCAGATGTTGATTTACTCAGAACTAGTCCATATTTTGGCTTAAGAGAATTTTTAAAAAGCAGAAAAAAGATCTTGAAAAAGCATTAAGTTTCAAGCTGGGCAGGTCCTGGTATAGTTTTATGTATTACAGATGTCTATAGTCTCCTCTTCACTAAAATATGCTGCTTGCTTATATTTCCAAATAATATCACCTTCTCATTTGTACTCTCAAATCCGTTCACAGCTGCTCAAAGAGGGGCAGAAGCTACAGGATAATCCCAAATTTTTAGCAGCCTCTTTTCACATTGTTCCCAATATATCATACTGGAGGCTTCAAGAGGCCTGGGCTGAGAAGAGTATAGACAGAAGTGTCAGACAAGGGAGAGGCTGATCCAGAATGCGAGGGCACTGGTTATCAAATACTCACAGCATTAAAGCAAGAAAAAAATATAATCAGTAAGCTAGATTCTGACTGGAAAGGATTTGACATTGTTTCATAACTCTGTTATTTATCGACTGCCTGTTCTTTCAAAGCATACAAAGCGTACAATCCACTTCTTACCTTCCTCTTCATCATCCTCTGGAGGAGAAGGAATCATCGAGCCCTGTGACCCAGACTGGGGCAGACGAAGAGAGGGGCTTGCTGTAGTTTTTCTTCTCTCCCTTTCTGATTCACTTTCTAGGCACACAACTTCATATAACGTGTCCGAGTTATTCTTTCTGTCCTTTTGCTTTATCTAGGAAACAATTTTCATTTTACTGCGAAAAGCTATACAAATGCCCAGATTAATTAATTCAGAAGGCTCTACCTTCTCTTTTTGGAATAGGAGAGCTGAGAAACAGTTTTCATCACATGCCACAGTGAGGAATGTTCAACCCTTGCAGCACACTGAATGCATTGTAGAGGCCTGCAAGAGTTTCTACCCCTAATGCCCTAGGAAAAATCTGTAAGCATACTGCACCCAAAAGGCACAAACATCTATAACAGATAGAGCAGAAGTGACATTCAGGTCTGCCACGCATAGGTAGCTCATCTTTTCAACCGTAAGTGAACTGGACACAAATGCATAGATTTTTAAAGCTGTAAATGCATCTGTCCAACAAACGGTCTAAGAGAGGAAGGTTCCTTAATATGAAGCAACTCTGCCTTTACTTAAAGATTAGTAGAAAATTAAAAACAAACCTTTAAAATTATTTCTTTAACTTTCTGGAGATACCGATGGTGGCAAAAGCAGAGTTTTAATAAAAATTGTTCAGATTTCTTTTCCCACCATGACAATTGTCTTTAGAGATGCTTCCAAGTCATGTATCTGTGTATACATTGCTGCAGGAACACAAACTGTTGAGTCCCAAAGTCTCTTACGTGGCTCTGTTTTCTCCTTAATTTTCAATGCTTTGATACCCTCCTTTCCTTTAAAGGAAGATTTTTCTTTGTGAAGTGGTTCTAATATTTTAATACAGTCAAAGGATTTGGAACTTTTTTTTTTTCACAAATGAATAAAAATAGAGAGTAGAAGAGGAAAGGTGAAGAAAAGAGGGAAATAAGATCTATAATTATACTCTACACTAAGCTCTTAGTGCTCAGTTTTATCCTTTGGAGTTTTAAAAATGAAGATAAATACATCAAAATTAAAATGACTAAATCACTAAATGTAATCTGAGCAAATAAAATCCCTCTGCTTCCACCATTTCCGAATAAAGAAACAGTGCCAAAGTAAGATAAGCCAATTCTACACAGCTGTATTTTTAATAGGCTAATCATGACTCCATAGAAATAGGTTTCCCTTCCAGGCTTATCAGGCAGTACATTCTATATTTGTTGCGTCCACTATGAATTTTGATAATCTTCCATTAGTAAACACTGGCAGTTGGATAACCTGACAGTGCCTGTGGAAAAAAGAGAATTAGCTAAGATAAGACACAATGCCTGTGAATTCGGTAAGACAAAAGATACAGAATTAGCTAAGCAAGATAAGCTTCCTTTAAACTGCCAAACAGAAAAGGCACCTTTTGGAGGTTGTAGAGTATTTATAGCCCAACAGCCTTAACTGTTCAACATCTCCATGCTCCACCTCAAAAATATCCTAAGTAAAAAGACTGATCTCATCCATGAAGAATTTTTCCACCTTAAATTTTGAAGGAAATTCTGAAGGAAAGTTTCCAAAATGTTTATTCATATTTTACATAAAAAATAGGATACACACAAAAAAGAATCCTTAGTGAACCTCATCTTTGTTACTACCAGGATGCCATTATTTGCTAGCACTTTAAGACAAGTGCAAGAAGAACTAAGAAAAGCCTCTTATTTCATTCAAAACCTCTTTGAAAAAGAACACTTATCAAGAAATCAGGACTCCAACCTTGCTTTTTTGGGCTGCACCGAGAATTATAAAACCTTGAGAGAGGACATACATCTACATTGTTATTTGCTTCTATATATTTCCATTTCTTTAAACAGGACTTCAATTTCCGAACAATAATTTCTAAAGCAGGAGAATGGCAGCTACCTCAACTACATTCCCTCTTCAGTGACTTGGACCTTCAACTTTCCAGCCTTATTTTGAGACTAAGTTATTGCCTTGTACTGCTATTATGAATATCCTGGACAGAAATAATTCTTTCCTTTTTAGTAGATAGGGTAAAAAAGTAAGTTGGAAAAAACAGTAAAAGTATTTAACAAGTTCTGGGGATTTTTTTGTGGTTCCTTGGGTCTTTTTTTCCCCAGGGAAAACTTGGGGTATGAATTCTCTGCTTCCAACCATGTACAAGGGGGACAATAGGCTTTCACAAAAAAATTTTTTTTTCCTAATTTCAGGTGGATGTTTGCTCATCTAAAAAAAATAATAAAATATGTTGGATTTGTATGATAAAATCAATTTAATGACATCAGATAGCATGTCACCAGGATTATATCAAAGCCTTTTTTTCTCTTAACCCTGAATTTTACATACTTACCCTACTATAACCTTATACAAGCAACTCTCAGCATAGCCCCTGTTTGCAGATAAATCCTCTGTTACTTTTATTTCTGTGGTTTGGCTGGAAAATCCGTAAGCCTCTATGTAACTTTGCAGCCTCATCAAAGCTATCAAAATTTGCTTTGGAATACGAACATCCAGCTTTTAATGGGAACTTTAGATAGCCAGCAACAATTAGCATAATGAAGGATAGCTTTTCTAAAATTGAAGAGCATTTATTATACTTCTTTGATTCAGGAGTAAAATGTTGAAATATGAACATTATATTAGCAAAGGTTTTACCAGTCATAGGGAGAAATGGCCATAGTGAAATTCTGATCTGCCAACAGAAACTAATAACTACAATTCATCTTCACCTTCAATGCATTTGCATTTATTCAGCATTATACCATAAACCTACATCTCAAGTCTCGAAACAATACAATTGACTGTGCCACAGTTATATTTGAAAAGCAACCTTGCCAAATCCCAAATTAACTGTAGATTTTATTTATTTATTTTTTAATAAATACCTGTTTCAATTTTAGGAAAAAATTTTCAGTAGAGCTACGTTTGCTGAAGGGCCAGAACAATCTCTCGTTAGGTGAACAAACTCTGACTTTAGTCTCCAGAATGAAGCGAACAGGTTCCTGAACCTCAGTTATCACCAAATCCACAGCGGTAGTCATGAACAATACTTTATCTAGAGAGAAAAAACAAAGCAATAGTATTAAAAGAAATATTTCAAACAAAACATTCCATAACCTCTTTCCTAGTAACATGAAAGAACAAAGGAAACTTTTTTGCAGCATTCAATCTTTTCCTTAATTTAACATCTCAAGACCCTGGAAGTTTCAAAATAGGAAAATAAGATGACTATGCACTATCCACTAGAGAGTAAGGAAACTTAAGTCTTCAAACCAAGAAAATCATCTTGTTACAGGCAATAAAAATTTTGCTTTTTCAAATCCCACTGAAAAGTATCAAAAATCTTCATTAAACATTATACAGGATCCATATACTTAACTCCACAGGGCAGATCTCTTGCCATCTAGCCTAATTACATTTTAGCTGGGTTTTGTTTTTAGAAGTTACTTTGACAACACTTAAGTCCCACCACGTTAAAGGTAGCATTTAAGACCATCTCAGCTGTGAGATTCAGAAAACTGACTATACAGTACGATGCTCCAAACAGAGGCAACTGGACTCAGTGACCTATTAGATCTCTTCTGGTACTAAATGATAAATTGTGTCCTTTAGGTAGGATGGCATTCAATCTAGCAGCAGACTGCACCCAGCTGTACCCAGCAGCGGACTTTTATGACTTTGCCCAGTTAATTGCTATTACCTTCCCAACCTTTGGCATACAACTGTGACAACAGATTGAAAAGATGATAATTCAGCTGACATCTTAAAAGAAGTAATGACAGATCTGTTTCAGGGCTCAAGAGAGCAATGCAGCATCAGCTATTTTCAGATTACAGTCAGGAGTGTTTTACTTTTTGATTTTCATAGGTACAAGAATCCTTCTTTTTTAATTAAAAACTTGGATTCAGAAAAATCTGAGCCGACCACTGAACTAAGCAAAGAAGAAACCTGCAATAGCCATATAGTGCAATTCTCAACGGGATTCTTAAGAACCTCTAATTGCGCACAAAGCATCTGCATCCTGTCCCCACACCTACACAGCCTCCTACTGGGATACAGTTATTCTTACAAGGTATTACTGAACACAGGAGTTTTCTTCTAGCCTCCTATTTTGTTTAGATTTTTGTTACATCTGGCATCCTACTTTCTGAGACTATATCGCATACTATGAAAGTCTTTTTGCGGGATTCATCTTAAAAGAAAAGGGAATTGATCCGATGCCCACTATGTAACTCATTTGCCCTGGCTAGGGATAACATCTGGCAAAGTTCATACCTTTTGGTGTTTCTTCATTTACAAACTGGAAGTGTGGAGATTTTTGATTCCAGCTCCCAGTGATCACGTATGATTTCCCGTCAGAACTTTTACCCATGGACTCCTGGAAACAAGGTTAAGTTTATGTATTTTTATTTAAATTAAAGAAATCTCTACATTATGAAATCTCAGCCCCATAAAACAGCTACTGCACTGGCAAGAGAAGGGCAAGCATCTGAAGCCCATGTGACAGTCCTGTAACAGAGATCATCTCTGAAGAAACGAAGAGTTCCCATGCAATCTTTGGTGTCCTTGCTGATAACACAAAAATGCCAATTAATATTAATTTTTATATATGTATGTGGTATGAACATCTGTCTAGTGAGACCTGAACACCAATAGCTCATTTTGGAGGTGCCCATTTGACAGCAACTTTCAGCTCACACAGGTGTAGGTGAGATCACAGCCAAGTACTTGGGAAGACAGGACTCCAGGCTGCAAAAGCTTTGCTTTTTTGTTGCTGTTTGGGGGAAAAAAAAGAAAAAAAAGAGAGAGAGAAAAAAACCAAAACCCACACACAAACCAAAAAGACCCACCAAAAAACCCCACCAAACAAACCACAAAACCCCACTAGAACCAGAAAAAACAAACCAAAAAAAGAAACACCTGCCTGAGTGGTAAAGCATTTAAACAGATAAGGCTTTAATTATGAACTTCGGGGATGTAGTTCATTGCCTCTAATGCAAGAAAACAAATTAAGTAAGAACGCTCTCTTACAAACTGCTGAACTTGTAAACTTGGCAGATGCTTCACATTAATGTAACTTGTACTTCACTATGATGTTTTAATACACCAGATGTGTTTTATTGTATCCTAAGTAGTTATTTTATATAAGAAATTTTACTCTAAAACATCCTGAGATCCAGCTTTATTCAGCAAACAAACCACATTTTTATCAGCTATTAAGAACCAACTCAATATTTTATCTTTAGGGTTTAGCATGCCTATCTACCACCCTTATTTTCTGGGACTGGTAAAAAGCAAAATTATTCATGTAGTATTGCACCTTTTTGGGTACTCACTACTGTAACAAGCATGTACTTCATAAATACTAGTGAGTTTGTTTTCACAACACACTCGTGAGATCAGATGATGTCTTTCATCATTTTATAGATGGAGAAGTGAGTCATAAAAATAAAGCGCCCACTAATTCTCAGTATTATGTTTGAAGCCACTTAAGCGTCAATTTTTACAGTGATAAGTATGCAATAAATTTTTTTATGTTCAAAGCACAGCTCTTTAATATTCAGCACTTGCAAAAATAAGGCTCCATGTTTCTTATTTCAGGCCCCTAACTGACAACAGTCATGACAGACTTCAGAATTGGGCAACTCCCCTGACCAAGCATCAGGTCATGCTCTAACTCTGTAGGAGGCAAGAATTCAACCCAGTTTCCCAGAGCCTCGCCCTCAATAGCATAAGCGACAGCATCAATCCCCATCAACAAGTGTACATAAGCATCTAAATATTTTCTGTCTATCCTGAGATCATGCACAATCATTATCAAAATTATTACTAAATTTTAAGATCCTTACCAAATCTAAAAGGTGCATGTCACCACTCCGAACATCTTTCCCACGGCTAAGGAGAAGGCCAAAACATCTGCAAAACCAGGCAAAAAATTAAATGGCAAAAATTAGAGTTACTCATAAACAAACCACTAATGTTCCTTACCTAAATATCTGCTGTCATACATCACAAGCAGCCCATGAATCAGGTAACAAATCTCAACAAACCTTGACATTTAAAAGCAGCATCAAGTATGTCAAGCAAAACAATGTCAAGCCAATATTAAGCGTCAAGCAAGATTTCATAAGCATATTTAGAATATGATTTTACCCTGCCTACAGTAGCCTGGAAAGTTGTTCAATTATCTTTGTTTACAAGACAGTGTAAAACAGACACTGCTAACAAGGGTTCCCTATCTCACAGGACAACTTAGCCTGCATTCTTCTTCCCTTTTTTTCTTTTTTTGAGACATATTTGCATAAAATTTGCCCTTTGATACAGAAAAGAATCAGGAAATTCCAGATGAAGTGTAAGGACTTGTCTTTTACGTTTTCATTTTGCAAAGACTTTTGGCCCACCCAGGTATATTCCACTTCATCCTCTGGTTTACCACACTGTCCCACATGTCATTTCCGACTGCAAAGGCTGGCAGAAGCTGAATCTTTTCTTTGTAATACGAGCAGCACTAAAGTCTGTCAATAGTCAAAAACTGCTAGTTTATTTCTAAGCAGTGAAGATTTGAAGTCTGAGCTCTCCCCTTCCCTCACAGATGCTTCATATTCTAGACTTCCAGACTGTGGCAGATTCAAAGTGTACATACAACAATATTGTCAGATGCAACAGAGATTAAATGAAAGCAAACTGAAATAACTCCGTCACTGATTATAGCCTCAGCATTTAAGACAAACTGGCCACTGAAAATAAAAGCAGTATGTTTTTTAAAAAAGATTTTGAAATTAGTATTTAGAGGGGACGCAACCACTGATTCTGCAACCAGATCTGTGCAAGATTGTACTGCACCTGTATTGTATCCCCTGCTACACACATGCTGAAACAAGCAAATCTGATCTTCTGCACAATCCCACATGAGAGAGGTATGGCTTTAAATTACACAAATGGAGTATTCATAGAACAATTACTAATCTGCTGCCTCAGAGGAAAGAACACAAAACATCAAACGGATAAAGAATTTTTTTAAAAATTTATGAAATTACCTCTCAATAGCAAGTTCTTTATTAGTCGTCTGTTGGACATAAATCACTATCTTCTTATCAATGCCTTGGCGGAGTTTAAAGCATTGCCTGTCCTTGTCTTTGGGAACCGCACTGTTATTTACCAGGAAAGGAAAATAAAACAACTCAGTGTCATTTATCTGTATTTCTTGCACGTATCAAAACCAGCAACAGTCACTTGGTGAAGCCAGCTTTTTCACAAAAGCACTCAAGACCTTTCTTCCTTGCACACTGCAATCAGTTACACGAAAGAAATGGCAACATGATTACGTGATGTTATTTTACCATCATTAGGTAAAAACCAAGGACACTTAGTCTTCAGAATAAAACCCGTGATTTTATACTGCGTGGCTTAGTGTTGTTAGACTTCCACCAGCATTTCAAGAAAGTTTCTAAATATTGATTCCCCATGTAACATGCAAGTATTATTTGTTAAGCAATTACTTATAAGAAACTGCATAGTCCTTTCTTTCACAAGGGAGGTGACTGCTGGGACATATGATAAGCCAACAAGCCAAGAAAGTGCATCAATCTTTAGACTTCTTCCCTTATTTTTTCTCCAGAGCATCCCTTCTCCTAAATGCTGCAAAAAGAAGGGATAGTGTGGTAGAAAAACCTAGACTTACATTTCAATGCCAATACACATGCTAAAGTTTTACCATCAATATTCCCTGTTGAGCAGCAGTTACATTAAACACCGAACAAAACAAGACTGCTGGGTTTTGACTTTCTTTTTAAGTCAATCACATGTTCACTTTTCTCTTGGATATAAAAATAATCCTTGTTTTATTTCAGACTTTCAAACCATCCATTGTTACCCCCAGGAGCTGCAAAATGGACAGTGGAGTATGCCCATAGTTTAACACCTCAAACAAAACTTGGGCTTACTTTCTGACAGCAGGTGCTTAACCAGGCCAGGGAATAGCAGACTGCCTTTAACTGTCAGCAGGAGTTTTGTCTCCAGGGCCAGCACAGTGGATTTACATACTTAGAGCCAGTACATGCCGTCAGACCTCATTTCCCCAGCGTAACAGAAATGCACTACTAGTGACCCAGAGTGACAAGTGAAGGTAGATGAGCCAAGACAGGGTCAGGTACATTAAAAATTGAGATCAGAGACTGAGTATGTGGAAAGTGTTCTCTCAGTTTCCAGGTGAGTATGGGTCTGCACGGAAAGGGTCATACGAGGATTAACGTCAAACCGATAAAAGTTTGCTATTTGAACTAAAAACCCGTACTGTACGCCCAGTGTAAGCAGGATTCTGCTTAGCTGGAGGCAAAAATCCACTTTTCTTCACCTTGTACAGAGTAGGTACACAGCTTTTAAACAAATGCCCTGTTCCACCTCTAATGCAGCTGTATTTTCGTGGCTGAAAAGGTCTTTAGGTACATCTCCATAGCAAAGGCTGAGGTTCAGTCTACAGCCCATGCTGACATACCCACGCTGGCTAGGACTGAAACAGTTCTTAGCAGCACCACTTCTGGAAACCACGTAAGCATCAAATCCTAGGCTGGCTTACACTACCTGCACTGCTGTGGCTATGCTGACACCGGCACCAAGCCAGCAAGATTGAACTTCACCTGGCGTATCCCCGTGTGCTGCAGCCACATTTCCACCTGCCGTGCACCTCAGCGGCTGCTGCTGCATCCAAGCCCAAGAGCCATCAGTATCTTTTCAGGCTCAGGCCCTAAGCTAAATAATTTTTCATTTTCAACACTTATTCAGAACTCCACAGGACTGCTCAACTACTGGATTATTAAATGGGATTTATTCACTCAATAAATAAAACTAGAGCTGGATGTAAAACCAAGAAGAGAAACATCTCTGAAGCTGTGGCTAGGAGCCAAAGTGCTCTCAATAAGTCAGAGTATTTGGCAGACATGCTGTACTGAAATAAAGACACTTCAGCAGTTACAGAACACTATAAATGGTTACATAAAACATCTAAAGGCACTGTGTTTAGGCTAAGCAGAAAAATAACTTTTTAGCATAAACTAAAAAAGGTCTTTTTAGAAACCAAGGTTATCCACCATCAGACTTAACATGAAAACAGCCAATACAATGTGAAAAGCTCCTCTAATACTCTCACCTTACACTACCCCTTGCTAATAACACCTGGTTCAGGAAAAAAAAAAAAAAAGAGGAAAAATTAAATTAAGTTTTGAGAACTCAGTCAGAAAACAGAACCAGTTAGAAACAGAGGCAAGCTTTGCTCATAAAACTCTTTTGATATTGATAAAGAAACTCTACAGATCAGAACGGGTATTTTAATGAAAGAGATCATAGCAAAACCAAGGAGAACTAATGATGATCTTTGAGAACAAATCTGAATTCTGCCTTCTTTGCTGCTTTCAATAACTAATACAGAGATCAATCCTAAGAAATCACAGGGAAATGGGTACGGATGAAGCATTTATCCTTCATATTCTTAAAATGCATGATGTAACTAGAAGTTGCAATCACAAGGGGGAAATAAGGAAAGCTGGATTTTCACTACGATAAAAATAACAGCATGTCTACATAGACAACGTCATTCAAGAAATTCACCTTTCCTGGGCAGCGCTGGAAGATTGCAGCCTGAACTATGCAACTCCAGTAACTACCAAAGCACTGTTGCATAAAGAGGGAAAAGTCCAGCATGTATGATTTGTTCTATTATATTCTGCTCTCAAACTTCGCTAGAGAATTCTCTCTGTTCAACGTATTTTAAGAAAGATTAAATTGAATTTAATCTCATTCATGAAGCAAAATCAAACCCAATGACCAAAGTTACAACACAAAATGGTCTTTATGTTCCTGTATAGTTTGTACCTTCTGCCTCTACACAAACATCTTTCCTATGACTATAAGTAAGCAACTATTTAAGAAAGGGTTTTAAATAATATTGTTGAATTCTTAGACACTTGCTGATCACAAATTTATGATCATGTTTTCTGACACCAGGTTGCATACAGAGCCAGATCTCTAGAGCCAAAAAGCACATTATGGACAACTACACCTTTATTTAGTTCTGGAACAGCAACATGGGAACAAATCTGAGATCTTGATCATCACGCTCTCAGCTGATGAAGCAGTAATGACCCTGTACTAGATCTTAAAAGTAAATGTGTCTTGTGGCAAACAGATTTGGCTGAATACTTCTCTGGAGAGTAACTTATCTTTTTGGGATCAGCAAAATGATATTAAAAATTGAGGTTTTCAGAGTTTCTGATTTTCTCTGCTTTATTTCATGAGACTTTATTAAAAATATGCACCCTTATGCCTCCTGCACTATTCACACAGCCTCAGCACCTTTGAAAACCTGGCCGAAAACATGCACAACTCTGCATATAAGAGCACAGTCACAATGATGCATTTTCAGCTTCAGCAGCAATTCAGCTGAACACAACTTAAAACGCATTGCATAGAAAAGGTTTTAAAGTCAAAAGAAAAATACAAAATATAAAAAGCACTTTGCAGGTAGCACCAGGTTCAGTTCAACAACAAAGATGAAATAGTCCAGAGGGTCATCACTGGTTTACTTCCCAAAGATGTTTATATCTGGGATTCATTTAAACTTCCAAAAAGGGAATTTAGGGACCGCCTCAAACTCACACTCTCTATTCACTCACTTTCCAACAGAACCAGATGCTGCATGCACAAGAATGAAGAATCTATACCTGAAATAACCTTTCCCATCATCTTCTTTGATTTCCAGTGACACAGAGAAGGTGAAAATATCACTGTCTGGAGTCTGTGGAGTGGCAATGGCTGAGAGCGGAGTTTGTTTGGCAGAACGACGGAAGGCAGTGGCAAAGCTGTACAGTATTCGGCTCACCTGCATTTAGATGGCACGAAAGAAAGATCAGGAAGCTACAGACATACAGAATGCATCAGTTGAAACCTACCTGAATTTTCACCACAGAATAACATGAGAAGTAATTGTACAAATGTAATTCAGTTTTAGCATCTAATTAACTGGGTTTCTACACTTCTAAAAAGGATAAACTATTCAATGTGCATTCTTATTTCATACCTGAGGTTTCTATAATTACCTTAACTTCGGGTAGAAAAAAGCCAAAAGGGATGAATTACGTTACTTCTAACATGCCTGAAATACCTCAATTTCATTTCAGTAATAACATTTACATGTACATAATTATCATTTGACAAAAAAATATGTAACTTACAGCCTCTTGGATTTCACATCGGAAGACATGAATCCTGAAGAGTTCTGCATTGTAGTGGCTTTCAGTGAAAGCAAAGCAATCACTTTCAGGGGTTCCATCATGACCTCGTACACAGAAAAGGATTTTATAGATTGGATAATTTGCTATTTCTGTGTTTGTCTGAGGATCTAAAAGTCTGTTAAAAGAGAGAAAGAGGAAAAAAAACCCAAAACCCAAAGCTTGCACCTTTAGACCCATTATTTCAGCCAGATATTAGCTTGCAAGCTTTAACAATGTCATAGCTACTGGTGAAAGTACATCACAAAGAAACTAGCTCCAGACTGTCATTTACTGCAAAGCTTGACCAGAATAATTATATATATATTGAACAGCATAAAAAAGTACAAATCAACAGACATTTCCACCAATAATTTCCCCATAGTTTTCAGGGCTTAGCCTTCCAAAGCTACACTAATATGCAGCAATGGATAGCCTCATCCCTGTTAAGCCCTGTGTATCAGCCATTTTCCAGCCCTACAAACTAAATACTTTCCAGGCTGTTTCCAAAGTCTTCATCAATAGCCACTCCCACTATAGCTTTGGGGACAACACCTTGGATCATTATAGTATTTCATACTATAAAATCTCTTTGGTAAACAAATTCAAAGCATCACTTTTCTCAGATCTCTTTAAAACCCAATTTTTCCACTAAACAAAATCCCAAGTTGCTCATGTCTCCTCCCAGGTAAACTGGTAGCATGTTTCCTTTGCTAAAAGGAAATAAGATTAAATGCACACAGTCGTGGAGTACACCTGAGTGAGCTTCATACCTCACTGTTCCTTCAGAGACATTAGGCACTGACAGAGTCACATCTAAAGAAATCTGGCACTGGCTTCGTAAGATGGACATCATTCTGAGGGCCTCCACTTCACTCCGGGGAGCATTCACAGAGGCACAACCTAAGTAGGTGAGCTTGCTAAATACCACGCTGTCCTCATCTGTCATAGGTGTAAAAGGGCTCAAATCCTCACAGTCTAGAGTAAGACACAAAGTGGAACATAAGAGGCAAGACGAGATATATGTAAGTAAATTATCAGAGACTGACTCATCTCTAACTAAATGACAAAAGCGACCAAGAAACACATTACAGAAAGTCAGGTCAGGACAAAATACTATAGGAAAACCCTGCCAGAAAGTGATTTGCTGATGGCAGAGAGCAAGTCCACTATCCCAACTCTACAACCAGTTCACTCAGAGGGCTTCTTTTAAATGTAAGAGTGCATCGATTTTCATTACAGCAATAAGATGCATAGATGAGCTGAACAGACTACAATTTTATACAGCCAGCTAAGAAAGCAGAGTACCTCAAGGCTAGTAGAGCAAGTGTCTTCTGAAGAGAGGACAGTTCAGCATATGTTAACTCTTGCATCTCATAACCTGGCATTTACTGCACTAGGTGATTATAATAGGAGAAACGGTGAAAGGCTGGTGGACACACCTGTACATAAATTCTCCTTTCTTTCCCCACAAAAAGCTAGCTCATAAGATACCACCAGGCATTCCACATTTTCTTTCTAACCTCCCTCGGATGGTTTCACTGGCAAACTCATTTCTGGTTTCTGGAGTCCTGCCACCGACACTGGGTTAATGGTAGAGGATGCTGAAGCTTCAAGGACAACAGGTTCTTCCCCATCTCCATCAGTTCTAACTTCTTCTCCATGGTCCCGGTCAGTTGACTGATCTTCCATGGGTGGGTCCATCAGCACGTCTTCAAGCTCCCTTTGCAGCTGCTGTTCGCTTCCATTCCCCACAATCTAAGAGCCACAAACAGAGTTGGGACACAAAAAAAACTGTTTGAATGAAAAAAGAAAAACAAACAACAACAAAAAACCAACCCAAAACCAAAAAACAAACCCCTCAGGCACAGGGTCATTCATATGGCTTTTTCTGCCAACCAAAGCAGCGGTTACAAGTTTAACCTAGTTACAACCATAAACACAAACTCCAATGTGCAAATGCTCACCAGTATGGATTATATCCTTCCCTGCTTTAACAAATTAACAAGTTCAAAGCAGAAATTTTCTAGCACTGGAAAAAGTGAGATTACTTTCAAACTAGTCTTTAATCACCAACTACAAAGACTAGCTTATGACAGAAGAAACTTACAGACGTCCACAGTACAGTGGTCTATAATAATTCTCAGAATAGTACCAGGAAGGGCCAAATATAATTAAATATGCTACGTAGTTCACAGGTAAGACAGCAAGTCTTCACAGAAGAGAAGAATCTGGAACAGGATTATGCCATCATGCTGAGGAGAAGAGGTAGTGTTGTTTTAATTCCTAACACTCACCTACAGCCTGACTTTGCACTCATTGAAGTCAACATGAAAGCATGAAGCAACCTAAATGGTGTGAAATTAAGTTCTGAGCTAAAAAGAGAATGAAGACATTAATTTCAGGAAACTTAGATACTCTAAGGAAACTTTTTGTCCATTCCTCTGCAATTAATAGGGAAGTGACTGATACTTTACACAGTTTAGAAATTAAGCACAGAAATGGAGTTTACAGAAGTATTTTACCAGATGGCAGTCAGAGAAAGGTACTTGATTCCATCACTTCAGCTGTTGCTGGTTACTGTTGCCTCAACCCTATGAGCAGATATGCATTTCCATATCCTTACCGCTCTGTAAGCTGACTGGCTTAAGACGCTACATGCTAGCTAATAAAATCCAAACTGTGCAACTACCCCAAGTTCTTAAAGAGAGTGTAAATGAAATCTTATTAAAGAAAAATTTATTTTTTTTTAAATCTGTAAAATAAGATAGTATAGAAAGGAAGTGGTTAAAAACAGGAGGAAGAATACAGAGCTGACAGAAATCTGCCCATAACACAATCTCAGTATTGAAGCAAATTCCATCTGCCTCAAAAGTAGCCTCTCATAGTAGAAAATTATATTATCTTGAAAGTACCTGAAGCAATGGCCAAGGTTCTTACATTTCAACAGTAAATAAATCAACCTGAAGTCCAGTTAAGATTGCTGAAATAACACTGGAACAGATAACAGAACACCTTCATGCACACGGATGAGCTTTGCAATGAATTAAATATACTATGAGCAAAACATCAGATGTCACTTAGATATTTGTACGTGCAGTTCCACCAGGCATGTCTCAGGAATAATTACAGCAAGATTAGAGGTTTCTCAGTCAAGCCAGAATTCTGACATATGGTCATTTCCACTGCATCCCCAAAGACAAACTTCTCAGTTCAGAGGGAAAAGGAAGAAACACGAAGTTTACTTACGGTCTTCTCTCTTTCACTCTCAAGACCTATAATCTCCAAATAATTATCTGTATCTGCAGCCTCTATCTATATTGCATTAAAGGTGTACATTGCATATTAGTTTTCTGGTGAAAAGTAACTATTTAATATACAAGAATATTAACAAAGAACAGAAACTGGAGTTACTCTAGAATAGAGCAGAATACAATTACTTTAAAAGAAGAAAAGTCCCAGATCCCTGTTCTTCAGAAGACAGTAGGCGAAAAATGAAATTCACAGCAAATGAAAAAAACAGCAAGCACGCAAGATCCTGGAGGCAAGAGGGACATAAAAAGTAATAACCTAGTGACTGTTTTACTACAGAATCTAAACATCAACAACAAAAAAGAATGTGAGATGTTTATGCTCTTGAGACTCATGCTCAAACAGAAAGTAATTTTTTAAATATGGGTTAGAAGACTCTGATGTGCTATCTGGGATCATCTGCCAGGAGTAGGACAGTAACTGCCTTACTCAGCTGAACATCCCCAGAAGTACCAGTAACCTGTAACTAGTTACAGGAATCCACAGATTTGCATTTTCCTCCCAATAATTCTAGTATTCATTTGCATGATTCATCATGGAAGCAATGAAAAATCTTGCACGAGCATGTGGTCATCAAAGGCATAATCCTTTTAAGTATCAAGTTTATTATTCAGGTCTTTGCAGGCATTCGTCAGAAAGATGATGATGATGATGATGATGGAAGATGCACCATGTTACTTTACTGTACACAGTTTATATGTTTTGCAAGAAAATGTAACGTATCAATTACAATGTCCTGCCAGCCTTGTTAAAGCCTGTATATTAAAAAACCTAAAGTAACTTCTAGTTTACAGGACCTGTTTCTTCTGTAACTTGAAGTTAAAATTCATTCTGGCAAAAACCTGCATCTCATGCTTCTGCTCACAGTGATTAAACAGGCTTCAGTTTTGGATTTGGGAAAGGAAGGTGAGGAATTTTACATCCAGTGAGAATTAAATGTTGCAACTGTATTAACATAAAAAGCACGTAAAAAATGTTCTGTTCCATCAAGATTACAAGCCAAAAAAGTCTGAACTACTGTGGTCTACTGTATTTGGTAAAATAATCATTACCAATAACGTACATCTAGATATTACCCTATAAAACATAATCTTGAAAAAAAAAGTTCCTAAAAATAGTAGTGACAGGTAAAACACGAGTCCATGTTGTTTATGGTATGACAGAAAATAGTCACGTAAAAAGAAAAAATCTGTCTCGTAAATATTCTAAAACCTTATCATGAAAATCTTCATTTTAAAACTAATTTAAAAGAACCCCTCCAAGAAAGCCTTCCTTCTCAGCCCAGACAACCCTCAAAAAAGAATTCTAAAAGACACAGTAAATTTACTTTTAGACTAGAGGAGCTCTGCTGTTCTCATAGCCCTAACAGTCAAATGCAACAAACCAGCTGCCTGAGAAACAAGGCCTAAAATACAAACTACGACTAACTTCATGTCAACCAATGTCTCTTATGCAACCGTATAAATTCACCGTATCATGGGAACAGCACAGATTAAGATGTAAATGTGCTTGAAACTTTGCTGCTACCCAAAAAAACAGTAAGAAGCAGCATGACAGAGTGCAGCAGAACTAAGGGCAGAAGGGAAGAATAAACAAGGCGTACCTAATAAATACTTCATGTAGGTTTGCTTGAGATAGAGGAAAGAAACCATTTACCTCATCATTGTTTTCTCCATTTTTCACAAAGTTTAAAATTAATTTTACTTGACCTTTAAACAGGAGGTAGCGAATTTCCTTTACAGAAACACAGGGGATTTATTAGAACTGCAGTTTATGCCCTTCTCCTGACGCATATGCTGCTGGCCTCTGCTGTGAGAGGTCTCGTTGTACCATGTAGTTCAAGAACTCCTGCTCTACGGCGTGCTCCAGAAACAAGGCTTTCATAAATCCAGTGCAGTCCCACCAGCAGTGGGCAAAAGCAGACACAGAAACAATAATGGAAAGCAGAAACAGCTAGCCAATTATATTTCTGGAAAAAAAATCACTGACAACCCCTTTTTGAATTGAACCAAGTATTTCAGCATAGACAAAAACCAAAACACATTTATGAATTATGACTATCTGAAGAAAAATATGGTTCCTGATTGTACTCAGAAGAAATATTTCTCTGTCTGGACTTGAGAAAGAATAACAATAAAAATGTGCATTTATTCAGTCCACAGCACTACTACGTAAAACTACAGCATATCAACAAATTTGAAACACGAGCCTTAGGTTTGATGTACAAATTTCACAGCCTACCACATTCAGCAAACACAAGCCTAAACTTCTAGCGATATCCTCAGACTGCACTTAGCAAATGAAAGATCCTCAAACTGCTTTTCTAAAGAAACACAACACCAGAAAAAGACACGTGCTCAAATATGAACCTGAACCTACCTTCTGGTTTTCTTAGTGGGCACATCAAAGAAAATGGGTTTTGACATATACAAACAAATTAACTTAGTTGTAAGTACCAAAGCAATTAGCTCTCCCTGAAAAAACTCATTTGTTCCTATGAAATACATCACCTCCGTTTTCACGTACTGTTAATATTAATCTTCCGTATACTACTCAAACACTTTTAGATATCACGGTGACAGTACTTTTAACATACCTCTGACAACCTTCACAACTCCACTTATCCATGCACACCATAAACAGTTTAATAATACAGTAAAACTGACAACTGAATGACTATTTGCAAGCTGAAAAAAACAGATACCAAGAACAAAGCCATATTCTAGGATAGTATGTCTCTTTTCTTGTAGAACAATAACAAAAGACAATTTCTGTCCCTAAGAACAGCTAAAAAGCCTTCCCATTTCCTCCGTCAAGTTTTTACCTCCTTAAGCAGAAGGAAGGAGGTTAACAGGAAGATCCCTGTATGGGAGAATTTAGACTGCGCACTGACTTCTTATCTAACGTATAATGTTTCCATTAATCACTCAGATTGCAGCCAATAGCTAAACAGCACATACTCTCAAATGCCAGAATACTGAAAGGCTCAAGGTGAATCACTTTGTTCAAGGATTGTGCTCAGTCTTGGCACCAAATTCATAAAGAAGCTTATCTTTAAGACCTGCAAAGCTCTGTGACATTCAGTGCCAAATCAGGGAACAGCATAACTTTATTTTACAATTGTTAATGATCAGGAGGCAGCAGCACTAATGTTGTTCTTTCCTCATCAAGACAGACAGCACACCTTTAGCCACCATTTTATAAATCGCTTTGGAAGTAAACATATGAGGAAAATTTAAGAAGTAAGTTTCAGGAGTCTGTTAGAAATTGATTAAGGATATTCTCTGAAATATTTGCAAGCTTTATGAAGATGACTTTTGTATATAAAGTCTCTTCAATTTCTTTGACTGTACTAAACAAGATATAGCATGTCATACTGCAGGACAGCCACAGGGCAATTGTTAGACCAGCAGTACAAATAGCTCCCATGTGGAGCAAGGAGCACTGCAGACTACAGCATTTCACATTTCTAAATTTTCTTTGGGAGTAACAGGAAGGAGCGGAAAATCTGGTTGACTCTGTCTGTCTCTTGGGGTCTCAAAGGATGCAGCACAACTTTGGGAGCTAATTACATACACTGCCACATAAGCATTCTCAAGGTTCTGAATTGTTAAGTATTTCTAGCTGCTGGTATTTGCAGCATTTAGAAAGGCAAGCGTGAGGTTACAGTCTTTCAGTGGTTTTCACAGATAACCAGGCTGATTGTTCAAGAAAATTTCAAATTTTTTTAGACTATGATGTGAAGTGGCAATCTTCTGCAATAACAATAAAATACAAATGAACATTTTTGCCAGATTAAGCAGAAGTAAGATCTTGAGACTCTTAACTAACAGAATTAGCTTGAAGTCCTATGTAAAAGAAGACAGCCGCTATAATGGCATGTCTTGTCCAGGACTCAAAGGAATGCAAGAAAGACAAAGAAAGCAGCTGGGAGGTAAAAGCAAGATGAGCAAAAGCATCAAGAAACATTCAATAAAGTCTCTGTTACAACTGCTGATAAGGAAAAGAGGAACACTCCGTCCAACAGGCAGAAGATGTTATTTCTTATCATCTTTAAAGATATTATTTTGGAGATATAGGTGTGACTATAGATGTCAGTCTCTTGCAAAGGTGGATTATCTCTTTCCATCTCCCACAAAGAACACACTAACTTGACTCACTCTAGGAAAGATCCAGTTCTCAACACATTAAAATGATGGAATCTGGAGTGACCACCTTACTTGTATCACTTTGCTTAAAGAATGCTGAAGTACAAATTGGGATGAAAGATTTTCTTTAAGTAGCTTAAAAGAAAAAAAAAAAAAAAAGAGTGACTAGGATCTCTTTTCAGAGCAGCGCTTTTAAAAGTGAGAAGATATTAATGCCCTTCCAATTCACACAAGCCTATCACATAGGCTTGTATCCTCAGATTCATGCCAAGTTGTTAGTTATAACTACACTTCTACATTTCTTAAAGAGAACATTTCACATTGGGGAAAACTTTAATATATGTTTGAATTAACAGATATGGTCAAATCAAGTGTATGTTAATACTGCTTTCTGTCTGAAAGCTGTGATAAAATCACAGTTCAAAGTTCTTGACAGTTAGTCTGTTTCATCCTAAGCACTTCATGAAGGATTCTGCAAAGTGGGAAAAACCCCACAGGTAGTGATGGAGAGAGCTCGTATTCAAAACCTAATTATCGCCTTTGACAACAGTAATGCAGAAATTACTGGCAAAACTGATTCCTGAATAAGTTCTCCCTTCTGTCAAGTTTTCCACAACAAAGAAGTCCCTCTTTAAGCTCTCTAGGGTTAGTGTGATTTAGAAGAACAGGGAACAAACTCAGGTTATTGATTCTTACCTTCAGTCCTGTTTTTTCATCATCACTACCATTATTTGTAGATGGTGTTTCATCCCCTTGCCTGGAAACCAAGACAAAATCTTCACTGTTAAGAGTGGATACCGAGTCTGAAGAGACACTGATTTTTCCAACAGAAGCCTTGTCATCCATGACTTAAAAAGGAAGTTCGATTCATGAATGAGATTAAATATCTTATAAACTCCTGAAAAACAAAAATCATAAAAATACTTATATAAAACTTCATGCTAAAATGCTCCAACGTTTCTTTTCAGAAACCTGCTGACTAGTTATAAAAAGTAACACATCTGACAGCATAACCAAGTTATAACTCTTCTGTCAGTGTACACTCATGGTCCTGCTGTGATTTTGCCAAGAAGCACGCTACTATTAGTGCACTGGTTTCCATAGCTCACAAAAGGGAATTTTATACATCTTTTTGCAGTATTTCATGATTATGTCAGGCACCATTTTCTACACATAGAACAAAACAGGCCTTTGGAACATACACTATGCCTGCTGACATATTATTAAGGCCAGAACTATAAAGTCCATTTACTTTCTTCAGATAATCTGTCTGCCTTCACCTATGTTCATGCAAAAATTACTTTTGTAGCTATCAGAGCTCATTGTATGCTGCAGTCACATTCTTTTCCCCCAAAACAAGAGCTAGATCTAAGTCTTGATATTTTGTGGTAAGGATGCTCTAAAACCTTGGGACATCCAGCATTTTATGAATCCATGCTGAATCTTCTGTACTGTAACGCACAATAAAAGAAAAGACTTCCAAGAAGCAGGAAGAACAGCGTAGGCTGGATCAGTACTGAGAATCAGAGCCAACAGAGGATTTTAAAAAGCTGGTACTGGCACTGAGAGGCATTTGAAGAACGGAACAAAAGGTGAAGTTCAGCTGCACACCTTGAACTCTACAGCACAGATTCTCAGAATCCATGGTTCAAAACAGACTGCCGTGATAAAAATGGGTAATTAATTTCCCAGAAACCCAAATATACCCTTATCACAATGGCTCGGGTCTTTACATACTCCCAAGCATGACCAAACCGAAGTGCTTTTTCAGCCTCAAGTTCTGCCTTCCATTTGGTGGAACACTGTCCCAACCTGGCTTCCAACAGAGCAGCCAAACAACAGGGAAACCCGGCATATCCACAAGCACAGCTCATCGCATTCTTCCCTGAACCAAGAACAATGCACCAAAAATAGCAACGCCTGCTTTTATTTCTATCAATACCCTTCTCTCCACAGCCACCAATATGACATGAAATCTGCCAACAGGACAACGATTATTTTTTTTTCTCTGGGTTATTTTTAACCTGATTACTTTACCAATCGAGTCGCTTCATGGTCCTGAAACATGTTTCACTGGACAACTGAAGCAGTGCGAAAGAGGAAGAATGGATGTGGGTAGCTCATTAATAACAATATACCTATGATTATTTTGTTTCATTTTCAAAAGCATGTAAGGTATTTAGATATCCTTTTCAAAAACATTTTAAGACCCACTGAATTTCAGTGAGAATTACCTGCTGAGAAATGTATATATTTTTAAAAGTTTTACTCGCTGTATTTGTCTACCTGGTATTACTCATGTAGATCTTAAAGGTAGGGCAGAGTTTTCATTTTGAAAGATGCTTTTGTTTAAAGACTTCATCTTAAAACATTTCTACAGAAGTTCACTATTGCACCATCTATATAATACACAGATCGTCTGAAAATAATGAAATCAAATATATTGAAAAACAGAATAAAAATAAGCTTTGAACACTTAATATCCCCTTGGCTTTACTGTTTTCATTCAAACAGCGCAAACTCATCTGCCACACTAGAGCAGTATGAGTAGAAGAGCCAGCTTTGACCATAAGCAGCTGTAAAGATTATCTAGGCAAGGATCAATTTAGCCATTTATTCTGGTATAGCGCATCTGTCTTGAAGTGTCATTTCACCTGTTTCCAGAGTCTCAATGTGATACCTTCCACCAAGATTAACTTCAATTAAAGGAAAAGTATGCTGTACTTTTGCATACTCCTGTTTTTTTAGTGTAGTGTAGTGTAAACAGACACCACACTTGATCCTGGAGCACAGCTGGCTTAGCCTAACCCCTGCAGTAGTTTCACAATACAGAATTGCAACAGCAGAAGGTCTCGATTAACCCAACTTTGTGAACCTTACATTGTGCAAAAGTCTTACTGAAATTACACAAGATAAGAGGGCACAGGAAAGGGGACAATGTAGTAGACTACTGTAAGAAGATTTTGTTTATTAGTGATGTATCAGCAAGCAAGGCTCCATTACCCAACCACAGTGGAATCATCCACAGTTCAGAGAATTAATGCTCAAATAGTCAAGGTGCAAAAGCAGGGTCTTAAAATACTAAAAATGCTAAAATATTGCCTGAAGTTAACCAAAGTTTCCATATTCCCATACTTTGGTTTGCATGCATTTTATTTCCTCTGTTCCTTGCCATCACTTTGTTCCATGCAGATTACCACACGGATCATTCTACCTGAATCAGAAAACTCACAATGGCAGAATCAACAACAGAAAGCCTATGAGCTCATTAAAATATGGGCCAGCCTAGAAGGGCACACATCAAAGACCAGCAGAGCAATTAAATGTGGCAGGCTTATGACTACTCTGGAATCAAAAAGCAAGAACAAACAACAGCAGTGACAGTGCTCTTTAGTAATACCTGCAACTTGTCTTAAGAATTGACGCTTTCTGTTCCCACAGTTTAGAGAGGTAGCAGAAAAGACCCCTGCCAAGTGCAGACCTCAAATTCTAATGTTTCTCCGAACAAGCCAATCTCTCATCCCTTACAAGGAGAGACTTTGGTTTGTTTCAGCATAAATAAAATATGAGCTTTTGAAATCAGCATAGTTTAGTTCCTGACACAAAACTACACAATAATGTAGTATTTGCCTGAAGGTGTCTTTACACCTCTACAGGAGACAGAGCGTCTAGGTAAAACGCATCCTATGAGACAAATTTTTAACAACTTATTTCTTTGCTCACCTGTGTTATTAAATGGGTATCCTGGCCTCTCCTCACACAAAAGACCATTAGAAAAAGCTGCAAAATGAGAAGGTCAACACAGCTGGCTCTTGGGTCACTGCTTTCAGTTTTATTTAAAATTCTAATTCTCAGCGCAATTCACCTTCACTGCTGCTGTTACACAAAGCTACAACATGAATCCAAGAATCAAACTATCTTTTTTAAAATGTTCTTGTCTATCTTTAAAGCAACCAAACAGTAGTAACCTACCTTACTCTCTCTATTCAAGACAACATGCAAAGGAGCAGCAATCACCATGTTAAAATCTCAAACAACTGGGAAAAAAAAACCAACTATCAAAGTTCAAGATTAGTTATACAGATTTATAAAATACTTATCCTTTACTTTCCTATCTTCTCCCAAGTATTTGTCACCTGATCGGCAACTTATAATCAAAATTTTCCTTGTAAGTACTGCTAGAATGAATTTAAAAGATCTTAAAGCAAACAGTATACAAAAAGAAAATAACCAGAAAACCTTCCATTTTACATTACTGTAAGAGACTGAGGCTTGAATGCCACCTTGAGACATGCACAACAAATGAAGCAAGGCACTCGTAACTATGGCTGGTCTCAGTCCATTTCTAAGGGACACCTGTTTTCCGGAGTTTAGAATATCCACAGCCACACAAAAAGCAAGAGGGTGAGCAGAAAAATGAATGCTTCAGCTGTGAATTTCTTGGAGTGTTTAAAACAGCAGTTACATTTAAGTCAACAGCAGTTACATTTAAGTCAACAGCAGATGTAGCACCCTTAGCATTGAATTTAGAGGGGAATACAACACAAAACATACTTAAGTTTTGGGTTTTCAGGGCAGAAAAGATAATAAGCACAAGAACAGGTATGCAAACTAGAGGGGGAAAGATTTTTTTTTCCCCATTCATATCTTTCCCGGTGTTTGTACATCAGCTGCAGTTCCTACAGCGATCCACAAAGTTCCAGTATATCTGAGGAAGAATGCAACAGATAGAGAAGAACGATACAGCAATATTAACTAAATTACTGAAGAACTGTATAATTCAAGAAGCTACCTTGAACAGCAAAGTCAGAAAGCTTGGCATGCAAAATAAACTTATAACCTCTATCCCCTAAAATATAAAAACACTAAGTATAATTTTAAAAAACATGGGAAACAAGGAGGTAGCACACAGCCAAGACACTGAGGTGACTGATTCATTGCAAATTGATTCACTGAAAATAACATATTTTCTCTTTCTATTCCTCTGGCTTTATGCATAGCTTAACAGTAATATCTATCCAGCTTGGTTCAGTTTAAACATACAAAGTTCTGCTTTCCTAGTTTTCATCATTAGCATCTTCGTGTGGGTGAAAAGTGGAATTTGTAGCCGAGTTCAGAAGATTTACAATGTACTTTGCAAAGCCACATCATGGCAAATAAACCAGCATTGTTTAGGAGTCTTGGCTCTTTACAGTCTTTGACATCTTTGATTTTTTTACCTTCACAATTCACATAGTGTACACTTAACTGTTTTACAAATACACAGTGAGTCCTGAAAAAAGCTTGGAAAATGCTACAGCACAATGCCATCATTACAGGCAGTCTTGCCAGGTGTTTAAGCCTGAGCAGCCTAAGAAACCTAAGAGCAAAAGCGATGTTGCACTGACAGACATGTGGGAAAGGAGCTGTGGTTTGACTTTTTCTGAGCACGTACACATCACCTCTATTTTATTGCGCCTTTGAGAAAAAAAACCCACAAACATACAAGAAAGATCAATCACTAGCAACCTTTTTCTTCTCGTATATCGCATGATTAGTCTGCTTCATTGTATGTTTGATCTTTACCCATCTTCCCTGTGCAACACGCTCTCTCAAATGCAAGGGAGAAGTATTTTGCACTCAAAATGAAGCAAGAAACCCAGTGGAGTATTGCATGTGAAAACAAAGATTTAGGATGACTAAAAGGACTAACTGATAAAAAATAGCAAGTACAATACTAACTTTTCTGTTCATTTTAAAACACACTGACAGCCACAGATGTAACCTCAAGAGCCGGACAGAAAAAAAGATATCATTATCTGGAGATAATGCTGCCTCAGATTTCACCCCCCCACCCCTCTCCTCAAGAACAGAGAAGGGCAAATCTCAGGAAGCTGAGTGAGTGAATCACTAGACACTGTATGCAAAAGCAGGAATCAGACAAAACACAAGAGTTAAGCTAATGCAATCTTTGTTAACAATCCTTAACAGATTCACAGATATTGCCAACATAATTTTGCTTTTAATTTTAATTTGAACTATCTGCTCAGAGGACAAAACTCTAATTTTAGGCTCTTGTAATAAGCAAATTCCCCAACCCCAGAAACATGCGGCAGGTCCTGGGAAACTGTGGTTTATAAAAGAAATGCTGACACTGCCTCAGCTAGCCCATCACAAGAATGTCGCTGGAACGAATTAACTATGAACGGTTGGCTCATCCACGTTCTACGGCTGACGCTCCATCAGCATCAGGCACATCTATGTGCTGTCTGCATGGGGGAGCCGGGACATGCAGGACACAAGCCAGACTGGAGGCTGGGATAAAGGCAGTGCAGCCAGAGGCTGAACAAACTCTGAAGATGATATTCTGTATATTTGTGGAGTTCCTCTCTCATTAGGATTCAAACAGAAATGGAGAGTTACACTTATCAGACAAACATAGCACTTTAAAAATACGCTGTGAAAGAACTGAAAAAAGGAGAGTTAAGTTCCGGTGCATGCCGCTAAAAGCTGTCAGCACTTGCATTTGGAAAACAAAAGGAAACCCCTATGCCAAGCTCCATTTGTTAATTTGTTTACTGTGTACACAAAAATAAGTGTGCGCAGGTCCTTGACCTTTTAACGTTAAGTAGAGGGCTTTAAAAAAATACAGCGTTTCTGTAATTTAATCAGCAAAGGAGAAGACCACTAGTTACGTGTTTTCTAACAAAGTAGCTAAAACCCTCATAGATCCCATCAAGTTGTGCTTTAACAAAACCTGTAGAGTAAAACTGGGGATACAGATGAAGCTATATCTGTATAAGAATGCAGGTAAGCAGTGCTTGATCTCCAACTCATGCTTAAGAAATAAACATGATCTTTTCCCTCTCTCCAAACCTCTCAAGTATTTTTTTTCCTTCTCTTCCTCTCCCCCAAAATGCCCTGAACAGGCAAAATTACACAGATGACAACCACAAAGTTTACTTCTACCAGTTCTATTTTCACTTAGTTTTTGCTGGTGCATGTTTTTAAACCAAGTTAGCGCAATCTGTTTGTTTACACTTAATTTCCATCCCTCACTGACACAACGAGCCCTTAAAAATTCTCTTTTGGGGATGTTTTAAGCGAGACAAACGTGTCCTTGCCAACCGGAAGGAAAAAAAGTGAGAAAAACACGGAGATTAGGGTACACCAACCAAATAAAGATGTCTGGACGCAGTGAAACGCCACGTTTTAGGATACACCTGGAAGCAACAGGCAACAACCCCCACGGCGAGCAAAAGCGGGCACCTGGCCGGTAAATCAATCGCCGTCGGTCCCGAAGGAGCCCCGCGCGGGACTGAAACCCGACGGCTCCGGTACGCGCTCAGAGGGGTCCCGGGACCACCGACGGGTTTCCAGGCGTCCCCCGCCCGCCCCGGGACTCGGAGCGGGGATTCCGTCAGCGCCCGGCCCCGTACGAGCCGGGGCGGCCTCACGGCCCCGCTCCCGCGCGGTTCCGCGCCGAGGCCCCGGCCCCCGGTCCCCCGGCTGAGCGGAGGGGACGGGAGGGCACCGCACCGGGAGGGAGGCAGGGGAAGGACACGCCGGTAAAGGGGCGCCGGAGGGGTCCCCAGACGCCACGGTGAGGGGCGGGGAGCGGCGGTGAAGCCCCGGAGCGGCGGCAGGGCAGCGCCCGCACGCACCTGGCAGACGCCACGGGAGCGGAGCTGGGCCGCCGGGCAGCGGCGGCCGGCGGGAGAGGGGCGGCCCGAGGGTGGAGAGGACGGGGCGGACGAGAACCCCCGCCGGCAGAGCGAGCCCCACCTACCCGGCCGCCGCCGCCGCCGCCGCCGCCGCCTCCTCCTCCTCCTCCTCCTCCTCCTCCCGGTGCCGGGCCTGGGCCGCCGCCGCTGCCGCCCACCACGTGACCGGGCGGAGGGGGCGGGCGCCCCGCCAGGCGCTTCCGGGTGCGGGGCGGAGTGCGCGGAAGCGCTTCCGGCGGCCGAACAATGCGGTTCCGAGTCGCCGTCCTGGGCTGCGGCGGCGGCGGCTGTAGGTCCCGGCGGGCTGGCGGGGCGCGGGCGGCGGCCCCGGAGCGGGCCCCGGCTCCCGTTCCTCCCCCCGCCGCCTCCGTCTCCGCCGCGGGCCGGGTTCGGAGGACG
>JANZLQ010000055.1:18584980-18615368 GCA_026212715.1 Elanus axillaris | reverse complement strand
CCTTCCCTTCCCTTCCCCTCCCCTTCCCCTCCCCGCCGCTGGGCCAGCCGGGGGACGCGGGGCAGCCATTTGGTGGCGGCTCCGAAATGACGGCGAGAGCCGGGGCTGGCGGGCACAGGTGCGCGGCCGGCGGCTGCTGACAGCGGCCTGGCGGAGGGGGGCGAGGCTGTGTGGAGACCCGCCGGGGCCGGCGAACGTAAGGCGGTGAGGCTGCCGGTTCGCTCGGTGTCAGCCTTTTCGGGCCGCTTGGCAGCAGCAAGCAACCTGTTCTGTGGTGTCCTCCAGTACGGAGTGGAATTGCAGCGGTACCGTGAGTGTTGCCACTCTTGTGGAGCTGTGGTTTAGGGTAATGGTGGAGAAGAGTCATGGTGGAAAATAGGCCCTAGAACTGCACCCATCGTGTCGCGTTTAAAGTGTCTGAACAAAAAAAAAAAGGAACAAAACAACTGAGCAAGAAAAGCGTGCCTTGGCTCTGCTGATGCTTGAGGTGCGCTGAAGGTTTTAAGTTAAGCGTAGAAGTCAGCATAAAGCGTAGGAAAGGGCAGCAGTGTGATTGGAGAGTGATGAGTATTCAGCTACAGTCAGGGTTCACAGTGGAATGGTACGTGTCTTTAATGAGACAATTAATGAGACAATAATGGCAAAGTTTAGGCTGGCAACCAGGAAAATTTCTGATGTAGGTCTGTTTTATTTTAGGTGCAAACTCAGGATTTTTCTTGGCTTTAGTTGTAATTCTTATAGCTACTCTTGTGATTGTTCTTTCACGGTCATTATAGCTATCTCATAAGGTTGAAATAAAAATTAAAAACAGCCCTTCAGATTACAAGGGTGTAAATTTGTAACTGTGGCAGAAGAGATCTTCTCATTTTAAATGAGAACCAACAAGTACAATTATAAATCTTATGAATCAAAATACTGTTACTTGACCTTTGGTCTGTGTTAAACATCTGTGGAAATTTGAGAAACTGAAGCTTGTGTTGCTGGGATAAGTATTATTCTGTGAAACACTGAATTCTTAATTTTTGTAATAAATCATTTTCCCAAGACCCGCGTGTCTTTTTAATGAACTTTTTCTTGTTTCTTCAATGTAAGCAAAGCTTTCCACAGGGAAAGGTTTCTTACTAACTTGTGTCTTGTTTGAGGCCATGGCCATTTTTCTGAAAAATATTAAATTCCACTGATTTTAGTGTCAGTGCCTGAGAGATCTCAAAGTTATGTCCTCATCTTGAGTGTTGATCCCTTTCATTTAAAGTTTGGTTGATTTACAATAGATAGAATATTTACAGTATCCAGAGGGTAATGGCTAGTAGCATTTGGTTTGTTAGGTGTACATCACGTTTTGTTTGGTAAGATTTTGTATATCTCTTAATGGGATGAATAAAAGTGGTCTCTCCTTACTGACTGGACAACCCTAATGATAGGGAAAAAAATCTATTATCTGTGGGCATCTTAAGCTGTTCTGTACAAACTTTAAAAAGGCTTTCCAGCTCTTATGGAACCCTCTGTTTTCTTGCCTGTGTCTCAGAACGGAATTAGTATTTCATTAAAATTATTTGAAAAATGTTAGAATACAGAATTTCCCTTTTCTAAAATGTGTAGTTTAAGTATGGAGGTTGTGTTTAAAAAAAAAAAAAGGCATGGGGAACTAAGCCATACATGAGAGTTCTTATTCTCTGAAAATATTAATGAAGAGTAAGGAATTCTTCAGTATATCTTTTCTTGAAGTAATTGTGTCAAAATAGATCTGCTTAGAAATAGATTCCCTTTCTCTGCATTCAGTGTAAGTTCAGCTGATTTTGATGGCAAAGAAAATTTTTCGTTTATTTGCTCTTTAGTTAGTCCTGAAAAGTAAATACTGTTACAGGAGCTGAATTTGTATCAGGCTTGTGGCAAGGACAAACTCTCCTTTCGGTGACACCTATGAAACACAAAAAAAAACCCACAGCGGCATTACAGAAGTATATGGGAAACTTTTAAAATTTAGTAACAGGATTTCTGCTAGCAGTGCTTGAATAGGAAAGAGCAGGTGTGAACTGTTAAGGATACACTGACTCTAGTGTTGATTCGGGGGCAGGGGGGAGGGATTTACCTCTGAATTGATTGAACTTTAGCAGTCATTGAGCAACCATGAACTTAAATTTGTATTAGTGAATTGTACCACTGTTTACAGGGAATTATTCTTCAGCCACATGTTTTAAGGAAGCAGAGGCGATCTAAGCTTTAATGTTTTAGAAGATAGCAAGCAAAGCATCCCATAGGTGTTTTGGCAAAACATAGTCTGGATAGACATATATTCTAGTATGTCACCAAGATTTCTTTTGACAAGAACTTTTCTAGAATTTAAATGGGGCTATAGATACTCCCAGTAGCATTAATGTTCAGTGAAAAAACTGCACTGAAATAGTCTTTAATGGTCATCAAAGACTCTGCTTTATATATAGAATTTGCACGTGATATAAAGACATTTACATGTGACATTATGGAATGTAGAAATAAGCAAGTCTGCTCTGTAAAGAGGATTTATTTTAATTTCAAGCCGTCATAGCTGAATGATGCAAAGCTATTATGGGGATGGCCCTCTTCTAAGCCTTTAATGAAGCTAGTTTTTTAGATCTGTAGATGATAGCTGTTGAAGAGAGATGAATAAAAGTTTCTAGCCCTTTCAGAGAATAATTTAATACTGATAATTTGATTATGTGGCACTAAGTTTTTGACCCAGTCAGGGTGCTTTCAGAACTACATAACTTAGGAAGGAAGACTTGAAAAAGGTACCTCCTTGCACTATAAGCAAATGATTAATCTGCATAAATGGAAAATTATAATGGAGATCACTTAAAAGAAAAGACCATGATCTCAGCAGCCGACATTAAGAGCAAGTCAGTATCAAGGAGTTTTTAATTTAGTGATTAAAAGTCAATTGAATTCTAAGATTTAGGCTTAAATCCACAGTGAGATTGTAATTGGCCTACCTTAATTTGTGAAAATGCCATATAATTTCACAAGTTTTTCAAGATTTTTCCTTCATCTGTAGAGAAGACTTTCCTGTTGTTCAACACTGACAGAATTGCTCCATGTCACATTCTCGTACAAACTCTGCTTATTAGACTTTCCTTTACCTGCATTGCACAAGGGACCTGATCAAGTCAGCCTGAGCAGAGCAGACCAGACCTAACGTGGAGCTGCAAGACTGCCACTCCTGTTCAGAAACATGGCTGCTGGCGATACTACTGCTTCTCTTTTTTTCCCAGGCATTTGCCTAGGCTATAGGCGATCTGAGTTCAAGCCTTCAACCCTTCTATTGAAAAGGGATGAAACTTGCATATCTTGCATTTTGGTAAATGCCCTGACTCTGAGCAATGTGCAGCTTTGAAGGGGATTGCTCCCTACCTCGTGCTGAACCTGTTTCCCTTTGAAGAGAAGAAAGTTTTCTTCTCAGCCTAAGGGTTGAGACCCATGCTTACCATGCTACCTAGGAACTGGAGCAAGTAGCTGGGGAGGAGGCGCCAACTTTGTTCCTTGCTCAGAGAACTGTACCTAGATTTGATCCAAAGACTGATCAGTAAAAATGCACGAATAGTCTTTAAAAATTAAGCAAAATCCAAGTCATCTGCTAGGGCAGCTGAAGATGAGGCTGCAGTTGTCTCTGATGAATATTCAGTTCTTTTTTTGTGTGAGGAATACCTTCAAGGGGAGGAGCTGAAATTGTTCCATCTCCAAATGTGTGCATTTGGATGCTTCTTTGTAAGATGAAAACATGGGTTAAAAGTATTTAAATGTAATTGAATTTGTATGTCTTAGTATAGATAAGAAATCTAGTCACTGAATTAACATGTAAGGCAATGCCAGCACCACTAACTAAAGAAATCCCTTTCTCTATTTTTGTGTGAAGTTGTTGAACTCCTGAGGTCGTTCTGGTGTGGAGAAGTCAACGTCTCCTTCTGGTATCAGGCCTCTAAGCCCTGGATAAAGGTAGAATTTAAGATAAAGCATTGTCATCAGAATTTCTAATTAGCTAGTCCAGGCAATGTTCAGCTCAACATGCTGGCTCAGTATCCTGTCGTGGGGTTCTGAAACCTCTCCTTGCCTCGCTTAATGAGTACTGATACTCAACTTGGTAGGCCAAGCGCCAGATGTGTGACATTGCTCTTCATAGATCAAGCCCTCTGTCTTTAAAGGTTTGTTGGAATTCCTGCAGATTTGTGTCACGTCCCTGCCTTCCAAATAGTCCTTTATTATATCTGAACAAAATGTGATATTTTTTGGCTGGGTTCTGGTTGGCTGGTGCGCATATGCTGATAGATCAGAAAAGTACACACACAGATAACTGCTGACCATGACGCTGTCGCCTTTCCTGAGAAGCATGTGAATTGGGAAGTTTTTCCAGATACCAATTTTCGTGGAATGTATGTGCATTTCAGATGTGATGCATCTCTATAGGTTTGCTCAAAAATGGTCTAGGGGTCCTGAGGCTCATGTGGAAGAGGAACAGACTAGTAGAACAGCATGATCACCTAAGCTTGGTTTCTTTAGGAAATCGGGATTAAATTATATTTATCATGTCCAAAGGTTGTTGAGTAAGTACAGTGACTTGGATTAGTTGCAGAGAACGTCATGGGATTAGGTAGCTGAAAGTTAATGTAAAATAAGAACATCTAAATCTTAACTTCCATAATTTGTAAATGGTGCAGCTGTTTGAGGAAGGTTTGGGGGCTTCACCTTTCTCCCTTTCCACTCCACCTTCCAATTTCATCAAATAATCTGGTCAAAAAGTATGAGAAAATCGGTCACTTACTGTTGTTACTCCACTCCATTGCAGCCATTGCTGCAGTGGGAAAATGTTATTGTATTAGAAACAGAAAACTACTCAGCTGTAATAGTTTTTATTTATTATATAATTTCTGAACTTAGGCTTCTGTGTTTTTCAGTTTGTCATCTGAAGTGTTGCTTCTAATAGTAATACTATAACATTTATTGTCACTACCTTTCAATTAAAACTACCACATCTTTTCAGACTGTTTGCCTTGTATGTTTGGCCAGTTTCTGTATTGGCAATTTCTTTGGTTGTTTTTTTTTTCCCAGGGTGCTTCTACTTTGACAGGCAAGAGAAGCCCTGTGTATGTGTAGAGATAGACAGCACGTCTGCCAGAATGAACAGATAGACCAAGGGTAATTGTTCTGAGTGTACTGCCTGTTAAAAACAAACCCAAGATGATTTCTAGTTTGCCTTCTTTATTATGCTCTCCTTGTGTTTGCTCAGTTTAGAGCACTGGAGCAATTTGTTCTGCAAGAGGACATCCCTGAAATACACTGTTTCTGACAAGGAGCAAGAATCTATTAAACATTTGGCTTATGCTTTTTGTAGAAGTTGACATGATAATTAGGAGATGTGAGATTGTTTTCTTAACACACTGGAGTGCAAGAATGGCAGGATAGCTGGCATGCTTAATAGAGTATGGAGACTTCCTCTGCGTATGGCTGCTTGAAGTCTAAGGAGTTGAGAGCTTTCCCCAGCTGTTTGCTGATTTAATTAGATTTTTTTTCCTGTCAAGAAATCTGAAGGTCAACACATGCTTAGTAGAATCTGTCACTTATGATGATGAAATACCCAGAGATAGATCTTTAAAAATCTTAAAAACACTTCAAGAATCTGTTGTGTTCATTTCTATGCTGGTCAGGAAAACAAACAACTTTTATTTTAAAAGCTTGTAAATAGAGAGGTAGCTGTTTCTTGCAAGTCTCTGAAGTATCAGTGGAAGCTGAATGTGTGTACAGTCTCAGAGCAGAGATTCCTGCATTTGAGATAATTAATGAGCAGTGTGGAAATAGAGACTGTTTATTAGGAGATTGTTAGTGACCAACAACATATTGGCAAATGAGCTGCGTGTGTACTAGCCTTTTCTTAAACTTTTCCCTGTGTGAGTCATGACGGTAGCACACTTCCTAGAGTCATGTAGTTGGTGCTGTTACCTGTGTCGTGCAGTCACACAGGTGAAAAAACACCAGTCTCAGTCCTAGGTCAGCAGCAGTAGTGTTGGTGGTAGTATCTTGACGTTTTTGGTAATCCTGGCAAAAAGCTTTAAGAAAAGTGTTCACTGCAAGGCTTTACGTTACAATTCTGTGCATCTCTTGTCCTGCTGTTTTGGTAGGGAAGCTGAGGAAGATGTGCTGAAAGAAATGGTGGGGGTTTTTATAAAGGAATTAATCTTTCTAGGCATGTTGGCTCATTGTTTGGTTTTGCTATTATTTGTTTTTCTTTTTAATTTCCTTGGCTAAAAAACATATGTAGTAATAGCAGATTAAAGAAGACTGCAATTTTTTTTATCCCTGCAAGAGCTTTGATTGTGCTTTCCTAGAAGTTGGATGAAAACCTATTTTATCCGATGCATGTGAATATTCTGGCTTATGTTGAAACTGTTACCCCAGCAGTTGTGGTTTTGAAGGGAGAGGTTCAACTTTCAGTTTGTTGTGTTTTACACTTACTATAGGAATTCATTTGGGGGAAAAATTGCTGCATAGTATTGAAAACCTCACTGAGATAAGGACATCTTGTACAAGTACCCTGTTACTTAAAGGGCACTGAATGTTCGTAGTACTAAATAGAATTTCTAAACAGATGGTCATAATTAACATAAAATACATCCACAGATAGAGTCTATTTGGTGTTCTAGTAATTATTTCAATGGTCTGATACTTTAGCATTAATTAAATTGTTGCACAGCCAACAATGGAATTGCAGTAACGAGTTACCGAATTCAAACATGGAGGGAAGATCTCGGCTTCCTCAAAACAATTACCTTTTTTCCGTCATCGGAGAAAAAAAATAATGGAATGTTAAACATGTAATTAAAACATTTGCGTATTGGCGTTTCTAACAAGCTGCTAGGAGAAGCTTGTTCGTAGCCTTGAAGTAAACTAACTGGTCTCTAGGTTGCACAGAAAGTCAACATCATTGCACATTGCAGTAAAGGGTGGGGCTGTTTAGCTCTTAGATGAAGCTGTGAATTTAAATCTTCATGACGAAAGCTTGAATGTAAAGGGTTTCGATGAACTTCTTAGGCCTGTTATCTTTTTCAAGAATGTAAGTTATATAAGATGGGATGGCTTTCAGAACAACTTCTATAAATTCGGATTTTTCTTTGGAATACAATTTTGTAAATGATTTGCGTGGCACTACTGCACAGAGTGAAATATTTCAAGAGAAAAGACTTAATAGCATGCCAGCTGAAGTCATTGCTTGCCTTATTTCAAGTTTTGTCCTGAATACCTGGATTTTCCACACACCAGAGATTTTCTCGCTGTGAGTTCATGGCAGTGGAGTTGCATTGTTGTGTAAGGTAGAGGTGGGAAAAGCAAAACTGAGTAAAGCAAATTCTGCCCATGTGTGCTCCAGTGGGTTCTTGGGAGAAAAGCAGGAAGTAACGCAAGAGAATAATAAAACTAAAAACTATTCTCTCATTCTTTTAGTGTTTTCTTGTATTCTCTTATGATTCTTAACTTTTGTTAATTGATTTGTCTTTTACAGAAAGAGAAAACGTCTTTTTTAAAGAAAAAGCAAAGCTATGTTTAGTTTGGTGTCTGGTTAAGTCTGAGTAAGATCTACAGAAGGAAGGCATTGTTCTACTTCAGTTCAAATGGAAATAACATTTTAACTCCCCCTTCCCCACTAAAAAACAAAAAATAAAAAAAATTGTGTACTCTCCACACCCCAGACCCATTCTGCAACCAGGGATTGCTTTCACAGTTTTGAAAACTTGAGGTTAGATGAGACAGTGTGAGAGATGGTTACTGTGGTTCGTGCCTTTAAGTTTTCTGTGCGAGTAAATGTCTTCCTCTTCCTACACTAAAGGTGTGTTTAATCCTGTGAGAAGAACTTTAATGCCATTTATTGTGCATAGCTTCGACTTTAACTTATAGTAGTCTGCATTAATTCAGTTCATGAGCCTTTTTGGTGCAAGTATTAAACTAACACAAAGTTGGGTTTTTTGAGTACTTCGACATAAGGATTTGGTTTTATTCTGTAAAATGTTGAAATGGTGGGTTTTTTTAATTAAAAATCATTCTAAATTACCAGAAAGCATGTTTTAAATACTCTGTTATTCACTTACAGCTGCCAAAACATAGTACAGTGAAATAATGGTCTGCTAGCCTGCTAAACAAGTGTCCAGCTTCCACAATGCCTGTGCAGGCAGCTCAGTGGACAGAATTTCTGTCCTGCCCAATCTGCTACAACGAGTTTGATGAGAATGTGCACAAACCCATCAGCTTAGGTTGCTCTCACACTGTCTGTAAGACCTGCCTGAACAAGCTTCATCGCAAGGCATGTCCTTTCGACCAGACTGCCATCAATACAGACATCGATGTGCTTCCTGTAAACTTTGCACTCCTCCAGTTAGTTGGAGCCCAGGTATGATTTAAGCAGATCTTTGTTTTGCCACTTCATGTTATTACCGTTTACATGCCAGTTGCAATATGCGTGCTGATCTTTTACCCTTGGTTTAGTCTAAAAAAATGGTCAGACTTTAACTTCGTAATATTTAGAAGTCCATACATACTCTACAAGCAACCACACCATTTTCAGGACCATCCTCTTCTCATAAAATGAAAACATGTTCTAGTTGTAACCTAAATTCTGGTTTAAAAAGGCTCTTGAACTGTGACTGGAGAAAAATACCCATTAGGAAATAGACAGTTATCTGTCACAATTGTCATTAGAAAAGTGAACCTGCAGATTGCGTTCGTTCATCATACTCTTGCAATGAATCTCGTTTCTACATGTCACATGTTCGAAAGTAGCTGGCTGTTCAACCAATTTTCAGACGTGTGTGTGTAAAATTTTTTTTTAAATATGCATGATGATGGCTTTTCAGTTGCGTTTTCAGACACTGGCTAATCAGGCCAGGAATGTTCCCTGTGCTGTCTCGTAGCAGTGGCAAAACAGCGATTATATAATCAGTACTGCGCTTTATGGAGTCTAAATAAGTCTGTTCACCTTATGCTGATTCATATGCTTTCTCATGTTACTCTTGCTATAACACCTGGGTGATGCAGTAAGAAGATGCTTTTTACTTTGCTTTTTAATGTCTTATCACATGCCTTGACACAGCTATTTGTAATAACACTATGTCAAAAGTGGTTTGTTTCTCAAGTTCACATGTTCCTTTTATTTTTTTTTTTATTTCTAAGTTTGTGTCAAATCTGTGCCTTGATCTTACAACATTCATTTTCCTGGTCTCCTAGCTTCTTGCAATGTCTTTTAAACAATTTAATGTGACTAATACTCCCTATATTTTCATTGTCTGACCTTGTTACTTGGAGTTTTTTCCAGCAAGTTTTCTAGTTCTTCTCTTTAAAGATTTCAGCATGGCCAAATTACACTTAAATTATTTTTTAACTTTGCTTTTGAGTTTTTTTCATATTATTTTCTTGCCAGTTCATTTTGTCTCTGTAGTAAATCATGCTGATCTTGTACACTGATCGTCCTCAGGAGTGATGTGTTCTTAATTCATCTTTTAAGTACCTTCTCATTAGACCTTGGTTATTGTTTTCTATCTACTTTTGCTCTTAATGTGTTGAGTACTAACAAAAATAATCTTTCATCAACCTGATCCTCATCATGTGTCCTTCTTGTTTTTCTTTATTACATTTTACATACCTTGGGTGGGTCCTGTCTTTCACTTCTCTAAAAAGCAGTGTACATCTGCAGTGTTATGTAATTAATAGTAGTGATGTTGGTACCATCATAGGCATATCATATAGGTCAGCTGGGTATATATAATTCTTCTCCCCCCTCCTCCCCCTTGCATTTTCTTAGGTACCTGATCATCAGACAGTAAAGTTGAGTAATGTAGGAGAGAACAAACATTATGAAGTAGCAAAGAAATGTGTTGAGGATTTGGCACTCTACTTAAAGCCATTAAGTGGAGGAAAAGGTGAGTCTACTGAACAGCGGAATTTTGATGTAGCTTACTTTTAACAGCATTGTGTTTTCAGCACTGATTTTAGATGTCAAAGGGATAATCCTCTGATTTTTGTAATAAAATGTCCTTAACGTCTTGAAAAGCTTAGTCACACCTGTGACACTTGATTTTTTAAATTTTTTTGAGTTTACAAAATACTCTTTTTATTTAATAATACTACCTTGGGGCTAACTTTGTACTAAAGCTGAACTTTCCTCAAAGGATGGGTTTGTCAATTTAAGACTTTCATTAAAATTCTATTTAATAATGAATTGCAGAGTTGCCTAAGAGAAGGGAAGGTACCTGTGACTAGTATCCAAGTCCTAGAGAAAGACACATACTATTAGATACTTCAGATAAATCTGTCTGATTAGAAGCAATAGTTTGCCTATTTTCTCTTTCTTTGAAGGTGTTGCAAGCTTGAATCAGAGTGCACTGAGCCGTCCAATGCAAAGGAAGCTTGTGACACTGGTGAATTGTCAGCTGGTGGAGGAAGAGGGTCGGGTTAGAGCTATGAGGGCAGCTCGATCACTGGGAGAGAGAACCGTTACAGAACTGATCTTGCAGCATCAAAATCCTCAGCAGCTTTCTGCCAATCTTTGGGCTGCTGTCAGGGCACGAGGATGCCAGTTTCTAGGACCAGGTAAGGTACCTATAGAATCTGCAACAGTGTATATTTAGCTGTACCTTAACAAAACAATCTTTGGAAATTTCTTCTGTTCCGTTGAAGATGCAGTTACTTCTGTTTTTCAACTTCTTGCCAGGAAGAAAGGAGAAGGAGAGAAAACATAGACGAGTTAGTAAAATCTGCTGTTTTAAAGTTTGGGTTGTTTTTTCCTCCTTCTCCCCCCCCTTATTAACTGCTTCAAAATTGTGAGGAACTATTTCAAAAAGTCCTGGCAAAGAAGAATAAATAAGCATGCTTTCTGCACAGTTTGTAATGCAGTATAACTTTAACACAGTCTGGTTGTACTGCTGCCTGTGATTAGAATTGGATAGGAAACTGCAAATGCTTTCTTGTTCATACTTTAGCTGTAAATACAATCAGCCTAACTTTAGTTGCAACATACTTGAATTTAAAACTTATAATGATCACATTTATATCTTTGAAAGAAACAGCAAATTCCTAGTTAAGAATGCAGCTGAAGCAAGCACAGAAATGAGAAGAAAATTCTGTTTAAACTGGAAGTAATTCTCTCGATTCCAATAACTGATGATAGCATTCCTGTACTGTTCCCATATTTATTTTATACACTTTCATGGTGTAGCATTGTTGAGATGTCCAAAATGACAAAGGCTACAAGACTGCATAGTGGAGAAAAGCATAAAAACTGTACTACTGATGTGTTTATTACTGAAAATTAGTCTTAGCTCTTTAAGTTTGCTGGGCTTAGAGGGCTTCGAAGTACTACTTCTAAACTAGCAAATTTCTTAAAATGTTTACAAAGCTTTTTTTATTATGGTTAGTGCAATAAAAAGTAATAAGGAATTACATTCAAGATGATTCAGATGCTCCTACTTACTGTGTTAATACCTGCTAGCCTTGCTGTTTTCTGGCAATATATTTCACTTCCTATCTTTTATTTTTGTGTGTTAAAGCTATGCAAGAGGAGGCACTGAAACTTGTATTACTGGCACTGGAAGATGGCTCTGCACTCTCAAGAAAAGTTCTGGTACTTTTTGTTGTGCAAAGGCTAGAACCAAGATTTCCTCAGGCCTCTAAAACAAGCATTGGTCATGTTGTGCAGCTACTGTATAGAGCATCGTGCTTTAAGGTAAAATACCAGTATTTGAAGCTTGTTACTGTGAACTAGTGCAGCTCCAGAAGATCTAACCTAGGATTAGTATCTTTCACCTGTAAAATGTTACATAAATTCAGTTTCCACATATTTAAATAGTGTAGCCTATAAGATTTTATCTAGAACTGTCATGAAGTAATTGTTTGATATTTAAAATTCCCTGCAAAAGGAATAAATGATCACATGTGGAATTAAGCCGGAATAGATTCTGAAATTACTGCCCTTAATAACTGCCCATCACCTGAAAATTACCTCCCCTGAAAGAGGGATGAAACTTGACTCTGTAGGCACTCCTAGCCTGCTTCAGGTGAAATGTTCTAATATAATCACTTTTGACTTTATTTAGATCGATAAGACTTGACCATGGCCAGACATGCCAGACTGGCCTGGATGCTCTCAAAGCTTAGAATCCAATCCCAGCATTCTAAAGAAAACTTTTGGAGTACTGTAGTCCTGGGAACTTCCCTAACCCCAACACCAGGCATGAGAGAGGGACACCATACACAGAGAATGCTCTCAGCCTGAACTCCAACATTGTGTTCCCACACATTTGTCACTCTCCTTTTTCTTTTGTCTGTATCTAGCTGCTTTGCACTGAAGAGGTCCTTTACTTTTAATATGTAGGGGTGGATTGTTTAAACTGAATATTCCCAACTCTCTCTGTCTGGAGAAGAATGAAAAGTTAATTCCATGGGTCTTCTCTTCTTCTTGAATCACAGTTAAAAACATGATTTTCACAACATCATTAAACTAAACATTAAAATAATGACACCTGTTGTTCTCCTTTATGACAAATGTCTTCTGTAACCTAAGAGTTCTACTTAACATTTATAGTGGGCTCTAAGTTAAATATTCTGTTCTTTAAATGTCAGAATCTTAACATTTTTCTTCCTTCTTATTATTTAAGTAATTTCTAGAGACTTTCCTGTTTCTTTAAGTCATCTTTTAATATTGCATAGCAAAAACTACTAGGAGAACTACTAAATATCTAACTGACTTAAGCAAATCTGATTACTTTCCTAGTTGGAAGTAGTGAGTTGGTATAGTTTTGCACCTCTGGTTGTGTAAAAACTTCAAAAGCTGGCGTTTCTGCCTCTGCACTGCTAGCTAAGTGGATGAATACATGAAAGAAAACAAAGTATATGCTAAATATATAAAAGCAGTACTTTTGTGGTTTCTGCTGTGTAACTGTTCTTTTCTGATGGACCTGGAAATATTTTTTTTGTTAAAGGAAGAGTAACTATTACAATTTATTAGGTCACTAAAAGGGACGAAGATTCTTCTCTGATGCAACTTAAAGAAGAGTTTCGGAGTTACGAGGCTTTGCGGAGAGAACATGATGCCCAAATTGTTCACATTGCCATGGAAGCAGGACTTCGAATATCACCAGAACAATGGTCTTCCCTTCTTTATGGTGACTTGGCACATAAATCACACATGCAATCCATTATTGACAAGGTTTGTCAAAGGAATGATTTTAGTGTCTTTGTAGGATTAGATTTTACTATTAAACATTATAATAAAAATCCAAGAACCACTTGAGTTAACTATTTGTCTTTAGTCATATCAAATACTAATTAAAACCGAAATGAAGGTGTTTTCCCCACTGTAGTGTATTCTTCATATGAAGACATTTTGGTTTTCAGCAGTTCAAGGCTAATTCCCTTTCTTGTGTCTTGTGATGAAGCTACATAGGGCAGATTCTGAGCTGAGAAATAAAATTTCTCTCCACTGATACTCTCTATATGCCATCTGAAGACACTAGGTATTGTGTTTAGGAAGCAGTGTAATGTAAGTCTTTTTAAGATTAGTAGTTCACAGTTGTAAGATGCAGCACGCTAACGCTCACTTTGTTTTCAGCTCCAATCTCCGGAATCTTTTGCAAAGAGTGTACAAGAATTGACAATTGTCTTGCAGCGCACGGGGGATCCTGCAAATTTAAACAGGCTGAGGCCTCATTTAGAGCTCCTGGCAAACATAGATCCAAATCCAGGTATGCAAATGAAGCTTTTTAAACATTTCTTGATATTTTTCATATCTAGCAAAGTAAATATTAAGATGATAACCTGCATTCCTGGTTTCAAAATTCCCATTAATTACCATAGTATGTCATAAACTATTCTTCAGGCTCTCTGAGTTCTGTCCTAGTACTTGGTGTTTTGAAGTGCTAGAAGAGGTGCCTCTTATTTATGATACTGCTGGAAATATTGACAGAATGACAAGCCTGCTTTTAATAATTTTAGATGCAGCATCTCCAACATGGGAGCAGCTAGAAAATGCAATGGTGGCTGTAAAGACTGTGGTCCATGGACTGGTGGATTTCATTCAGAATTACAGTAGAAAAGGCCATGAGACTCCACAGGTAACTATATTCAGTCATTGCATTCTATGTCTTAATGTACATATACTGAAGGACGCAACTTTGAAAAATTACTGTTGTTTTGAAATAGTTATGGCCTTTTCTGTGGAATAATTGATGATACTGTTATTTACTGCATTCAGATTTTGAGAATTTAACATTTCTGAATGTGGAATGCAGCAGAGCTTGCTGTAGTGAGATTCATACAATGGCATAGTACTTAGCCCATCAACAAGAAATTTCCTTAGTTTTCTGATTAAAGGTGCAAAATGTAAAAACATATCGTGGATGCATTTTGTGTATTTTAAGCTTATTTTTATGTAAATGTCTGTAAGATTGCAAGAGGAATGTCTTATGTGTTTTGTTGTTTTTTTTTAAAGCCACAACCAAATAGCAAATATAAAACAAGTATGTGCCGAGACCTTCGACAGCAAGGGGGATGTCCAAGAGGAACAAACTGTACATTTGCTCATTCTCAGGAAGAGCTTGAAAAGTGAGTGTGGGAGACGTTTGTTTGGGTTTTTTCCTTTTTAATTTAAATCCAAGCAATCTCTATAGAATTTTGAAAACAGTTTCTTCTATACATTTATTCATTCAGAAGGATTTGTAAATCTCTTGAAGTGACAACTTTTTACATGAAATTGAAGGTACAGTAAAGCAATGTGTGCAAACTAATTCCAGTTTTATTTTTTATTTTACCCCATATGAAGTTAAGATTTCCTTTCCTGGAACTGAGTCTAGGTTCAGTGTCTGTCAGGAATTGGTTATATCATCTACAAGAGAGAGCGTGTTAATTGCATTTTAATTGATTATGGAATAAAGTGAGTTATTTGAACAGTATGTAACATCTGCATGCTCAAAGCTGTTTTCACTCAAATCCATTTTCTAAGAACTGCAGAAGTGGATCTTCTACAAGGAGAGGTGATCTTTGGATACAAGGAAGTCATTGATGTTCTATTTGCAGATTGTTGAAAATAAGCACCGATTTTTGAAGTCTTGTAATTTTTGGATATCATGTTCTTCTCAATCCCTTCTTTTTTGCTAGTTTTACAAACACATTAAGCTTCACAATAAGCACTTTTAAAATCATGTTTTGTGTGTGTTTGTACATGTGTTTGTTTATAGATACCGCTTGAGGAACAAAAAAATCAGTGCAACAGTGAGAACATTCCCCCTTCTAAATAAAGTTGGCGTAAATAGCACTGTCTCAACCACAACAGGAAACGTAATTTCTGTCATAGGAAGCCCTGAGGCAACAGGGAAGATGGTGCCAAGTACTAATGGAATAGCTAATCTAGAAAGTGGTGTTCCCCAGTTGATACCTCGCTGTGCGGACACCTCCTTGAGAGCTTTGGAGAACACCAAGAAGGGAGGGAAGGCGGGAGCCAATGGCCAGAATGTTTCTGGATCCCCTACGGAATCACTACCTGAAAAGTAAGTAACTTTTTTTCATAAGGATAACCAGGCACAACATTTTGCTTTTAGATTATCATGGAGTTTGTGGATGGCAACCACTAGAAACCAAGAAGGGCGCACGTAGTGTGTACTCCCTTAATAATCCTGGAAACCTTCTAGTTTTGGGTTTTTCCCTTAAAACTTTTTGGATACTTCTCCAGGAACCAGTGAGCCTCTAAACTTTTCAAAGCCTTTGTCTTTACCAGAATACACTTAAAAGTGGTATGTAAGCTTCTGCGTACATACCAAAACATTTATATCCACTTTTGAGCTCTCTTAGGAGAAAGTCTAAGATGTAGTAATAGTATCAGTTTGGGGTATGAAAAACAAAATTCCAGAGGAAATGACATGGCCCAAATTTCCACATTACATGGGAGTATACATGAAGAGATGACTCGCTAAAATAAGTAAAGATCTGCTTAATTATTTCTTGGTAATCCTTTTCAGTAAAATTGGTTCTCCACCCAAGACTCCTGTAAGCCAGGCAGCAGCTACCTCAGCTGGTCCTCCTAATATTGGAACAGAAGTTAATTCTGTGCCTCCAAAATCCAGCCCGTTTGTTCCTAGAGTACCTGTCTACCCTCCACATTCTGATAATGTTCAATATTTCCAAGATCCCAGGACTCAGCTGTCATATGAAGTTCCACAGTACCCACAGACAGGTGAGTGAGATGAGCAGTGACTCAAAAATAGCTCTGAACTTTTCTCAAGATAAGCCTGAATGCTGAGAAGTAACTTTTATCTCAGTTCTGTGGATTTTTTTTTTTTTTAAATATCAGCCAAATCTTCACTTAATGGAATACTAATCTGGTCTGTTGCTGTGTGTGGGGGGGACTTGTAGCTTGCTCCCAGTGTTGGTGGTTCTTGTCTTTGTGTGCTGTATGTTATGCAACTGGTATCTCAGCATCCAGAAGAGCTCGAATCTCAAGGTCTTTCATCTACTTCTTCCTTTTTTAGCGTTTAATTGCATTTATTTAGGCTGGCTCACCTCATGCCCTATCTGTGAGGGTATCCATAGAAAGGAGTCAGACCCAGAGGCATAGCATGCTTCTACTGTGAGACTTAAACATCTTTGTGCTTACTCAAATGTTTTTGAAAGGTTTCAGTCACCTTTTTAGGTTGCAGTGTGCATGTTTATATTCAAGCACACAATTAGATGTTACAGCATCAGGTCATTCAGAAGCTCTCAAAACAGAAGATAGAGGTGTTCAAACAGTCCTCTCCAAAGAAAAAAGAATAAGCCAAGTGTGAAGTGTTTATTTATGGACCTTTGGAATTACTTCTTTTTTTTAGCAATATAGCTTTTTATTCTGGAGATAACTATTTTAACTTCCTATATAAATAAGTGCTTAAGATTCTGTCTTTTCAGTTACGTAGTTATACCATAGTACATAGGAGCAATGGCAGAGAAACTCCATTTTCCAAATTGGGTCAAGGTGGTAAAGCATCAGTACTACATCTGCAAATATGGTTGTCATACATGAAATTATATTCCACAGAAAAATGATAGGGTCAGTAACAGGCTTGTACAGTGTGACTTTTTGTTTTCTAAAGGTACTTATCAACACTATTTACAGTTTTAGAAGGTGTAAAATTCTGGGTCATTTTTGGTTACATTAAATATGCCTTTTTCTAATTTTTAAGGATATTATCCACCACCTCCAACAGTACCAGCTGGTGTGGCTCCCTGTGTTCCTCGCTTTGTGAGGTCCAATAACGTTCCAGAATCCTCCCTCCCACCTGCTTCCGTGCCATATGCCGATCATTACAGTACGTTTCCCCCTCGAGATCGACTGAATTCTCCTTACCAACCTCCTCCTCCGCAGCCGTATGGACCAGTTCCTCCTGTCCCTTCTGGAATGTATGCTCCAGTTTATGACAGCAGGCGCATCTGGCGCCCACAGATGTACCCACGAGATGATATTATTAGGAGCAATTCTTTACCTCCTATGGATGTGATGCACTCATCTGTCTATCAGACGTCATTACGTGAGAGATACAACTCTTTGGATGGGTATTATTCTGTGGCTTGTCAACCTCCAAACGAACAGAGGACTGTGCCTTTACCAAGGGTAAGTGAGAGCCAGAAGGGGAAGAATGTAGTCTTGGTTTGGAAGGTCATTACTGAAAAGTTGGTAAATAATTAGCATAGACCTCTTCTGTTTATTTGGGGTTACAGTGATCAAGACATGTGACCTGGACAAAGTTCTCGTTTTGTTTTTAACCTTAACAAAATGGGCTAGTAAAATAGACCACTCTAATCCACATTAGGACCAGAGCTGGTCTGCCTCTCTAATTCCCATGCGTGTTGCTTAACTAATTACATATTTAAGATTGGAGTTGCCATACATGGGCCAGGTTCTCCTGCAAATCCTTATGAAATTCTTCTAGTGATACCAGTGGAAGGTTACAGACCCAAGGGAATTTGGGCATCCAAGTGTGTTCCCTGCAAGTATCTGCCTTCTGATTAGAGTATGTGAGGATATACGGTCCTATATTTATTATTGCTAGGAGCCTTGTGGTCATTTGAAGACTGGTTATGACGAGCAATTGAGACGGAAGCCGGAGCAATGGGCACAGTACCACACACAGAAAACTCCTCTGGTATCATCAACCCTTCCTATGGCAACACCATCTCCAACACCACCTTCTCCTCTCTTCAGTGTAGATTTCAGCACAGAGGTGGGAGGCCAAAGTACTTCTGTGTTTTCCCTTCCTGTTTCTGTAAGATGCCATTTAATATTTCTAGTAAAGCTTTTCTACCTACCATCTATTGTTCATAGAATTAATTTAAACTTCCAGCAAAAGGAAAGTAATATCTAATAATGAATGCATTCAATTTGATATCAAGGCAATGCTAAACATGATTGCAGAAAAAAGGTCAAGAAGTGAAGTGATTCAATTCACCCTCGCTAAAGGAAATGTAATTTTATTGAACTAGCTTTGTGAACCTCCAGGTTTTTGTGAAGGGAACAACAGTTATTTTCCATTAAGAAGGATCTTTTATACTCCAGATGGCATTATGACATGATGTATAGAGTGAATCAAGCTGCAAATGCTTGTCAAGTCCCAAAGAATACATACCCCTTAAAAGTGGCAAAAGGCATTGGTAGAACATTGTGTACTTACGTGAGAAGTTCTGTAAACAAGAATGGAAACTCAACAAATAGGAATAGTGTGCTTTTGGGGGGGGGCGGAACACCTTGTGATATTTATTTTCTGTATGTGTAAATTAAATGCATCCAAGAAACTGGTTTGAGAACCACTGTGCTGAGCACTCTTTGCTGTGATTTGACAGTTGTTATCTGAGGTGTTGGACTGATTATTCAGGAAAGGTCTTGTATGGTAGGTGTACCTCAAGTCCCTTATGGGTGCATTCAGTACAGATCAGGATTTAGTCCTTTTCATCCAGGTTGGGAGAGTTCCAAGTCATACTTCTATCTGCCACTGGCTTATACGTTAAAGGAAAATGCATGGCTTCCTCTCAATTTAATTACTGCAGGTATTTGCATGAAGAAACCTGCCACTAATATAGTGACACTGATTTCAGTCTCTCATCTTGGCAAACCAGGCAGTTCTTCATAGCGGCAAAGTTTGCCCTTCTTTGACAGCTGTCAGCTGCACTGGTTTAAAATTTGTCAGGACAGGTTATGTTGCCCCTAAGTCAAGTCTTGAATATGGCTAGAACTCGAACTCCTTGACTGGCTTTGGAGATAATTAATTAAGTAGCAGTAAATGTCTTTTCTTATTTTAAGACTGTATTCCCTGGTTTTATTATTCACTGCTTATTTATTCCCTTTTCCGTAGTTCTCAGAGAGTGTCAGTGATTTGAGTGGAACTAAATTTGAGGAAGACCATCTCTCTCACTATTCACCGTGGTCTTGTGGCACTATTGGCTCTTGTATAAATGCTATCGACTCAGAGCCCAAGGATGTGATTGCCAATTCAAATGCCGTGTTAATGGTAGGGGTTTTCTGCATGTTATCTCATTAGTGTAATGATACTTACATGCTGAAGTGTCTTCTGTTTGGTTAAAAAAGCCTTTTTTTAAAAAAAAAGTTTATAGCTTCTATTGTTAATATTTTGAAGTAGTTCTGCCCATTTGAAGTTGTTTGGAATATCATTTCCCAGTTTTGTAAATAAACAATGTATTCAGTGACAGAATGTAGTTTTATTCATGGCACTCAGATGTCTGAAACAGCTATTTTAATAACAGATCTCTGTAAGTCTTATAGCCAAAATAATTTGAGTAGCTGTTGTGTAAACTGATAAGAATGAATTAATTTTAAATGCGTTCGGTGATTATTAGAGTGGGATAAAAATTTTTTACTTCTTAATTTTGTTTGTCTCTCTTCAGAGTTCTTTATATAAAGGTATATGTGTACACATACATCCTTACAATTCCTGAAGCTTCTAAAATAGTCTCAGAATACATTATAGTGGCAGGCTTGACTGGTTAACACGGCATCATTGTGGCCAGTTCAGAGCAGGTGCTTCCATTGCAGAAATACATTTCCTATTTGGCTTAAGTGCAATAGTCCATCGTGTAGGAATGAATCACCGGCCTTTTCAGGATCCTAAGACTTGGTATGTTGCCATTGTTTCAGAAAGGCATTCCTTTGAAGTTAATCCCAAGAGCAATAATACACTCACAGAGAAAAGCTGAAATACTGTGGACCCAGGATGATCAACATGAACTTAACTTGGCTGCTTTGTACCCACAGAGAATCTGTATGAAGTATTTTTCTAGACTACACCTCTGACTTGGTTGGAAGGCACATTCTCTTCTAATAGTTTAATGGCAACATATCTGTGAAAATAAGATCCAACTTTTTTATCACCCAATTCCCATGAGAGGAAAAAAAGCTAGCTGAAAGACTTTAGGGGACAAAAAGTGTGTAGCCTGAATCACAGAATATAGCTTACCTCTGGAAGGGTAAGAGCTCATGCTTTTTGGAGACTTTCTGCTATATAGTGTAGCAGGCTACCTTTATGTTCTATGAAACAACTGTAACCAGCTCTCATCCCAAACCTTCTTTTATACTGCCTTCTTCAAGTATAGGAAAGGGTTCTGAAGGACCTTAAAGCATACTGGAACTTCTTCTGCCTGGAAACACAAGCTTGGAAAAGCAAAATTACTTCTACTAGCAGTGGCAACAGCTTTCTTGTGGTCAGTTTGCCATTAAAGGGCAATAGTTAAATCATTGAGGCCCATCTTGGCTCTCTAGTTGGACAGATTATCAGCATTGTATTCAGCAACAATAATCAGAAGGTTATTGGCAAACTGAAGAGTCTGAGTAACCTCAAATGAGTCCATATATCTTCTGTCTCCTAAATGTGTAGGATTTGGACAGCGGGGATGTTAAAAGGAGAGTGCATTTATTTGAAACTCAGAGAAGGGCAAAGGAAGAAGATCCTATAATCCCATTTAGCGATGGACCGATCATCTCCAAGTGGGGTGCAATCTCCAGGTCATCCCGCACAGGTTATCACACGACAGATCCTATTCAAGCCACTGCTTCCCAAGGAAGTGCTACTAAGCCCATCAGTGTATCAGGTACAAGTACAGGCTTCATATGACAATATAGTATACATCATGAGCATTTCATCCTGTTCATGCTTACTACAGCAATGAAGATGCAAAAAGCTAAAATACCTGTATATCCTACTTTAAGAACAGATAAGATAATGAATGGTATCTTAATTTATTACAGATTATGTCCCTTATGTTAATGCTGTTGACTCAAGATGGAGTGCCTATGGCTCAGATTCTACTTCATCGGCACGTTATGTGGAACGGTATGGACTTTTTTATGTGTTCCGCTAAAAGCGTTTTCTATAGCTTGCTGTTCTTCCAAATCCTGAAAGTGATGGGGGGAAACCTGAAACTATCAATAGACATTCTTAATTTTAAGGTAAAAGATTTTTTCCTATCCCGCATAAAGCCTTGGAAAAACTAGGTTAAAACTTGTTTATTCTTTAATAATTAATGCAGCTAATAATAGCCAATTACTAGCAATGTATCCCTTGAGAGATCTAATCAAAGAATGGCAGTGAGGTACTGCCAAGCTGTCATGTCAAAATCTGCCGTCTTAAGTAGTTTCTCTCAAGTTTTCTTGCCACATCTTACCCATATGTAAAATAAGGCTGTTTGTTTCATATAACGCCTTGGGGTATTGTGAGCCCCAAAGAAGATGAAGAGCACATTATCTTAGTCACACACTTTCTGTTGAAAAATCTAACATTGATAGACTAATGAAATTTATGGGGCCTTTGATTCAGAGAACTTGTTTTTAATTCCTCGTTTTGCCTTGTTTCTCTTAAAGGGACAGGTTCATAGTTACAGATTTGTCTGGTCACAGGAAGCATTCCAGCACTGGAGATCTATTGAGTATTGAATTACAGCAGGTAAGATGAGATATTATACCACGTGGTATTTTTAATTTTAAAAAAAAGTTATTTAAAATAAATTTTCTTAGTGTAGCCTATAGAAAATAGTACAATTGACAAAATGATGAATAAGGGTTGACTGGATGCTAGTCCTGCAAGACTTAGTGTGATGCATAAGGACTGCTAATACGAGCTGTTCCACTGACATCAGTAAGGCCATTTTGGGGAGAAAGTGGTGGCCCTGATGCATGTCAGCAAACACAGAACAAAATAAAAGCTGTGCATCAAAGGAATACATAGTTTTCCATCTAACAGGAGAGCTGTTCTTTTTGTAAGCTGGTTTATTTTGCCATTTGACAGTACGTGGTTGTAAGTGCAGTTGTTGGTAACTGATATGTTTCTTTCCATAGGCCAAAAGTAACTCATTATTACTTCAGAGAGAGGCAAATGCACTAGCCATGCAGCAGAAGTGGAATTCTCTAGATGAAGGCAGTCGTCTTACCTTAAATCTTTTAAGCAAGGAAATTGATTTGAGGAATGGTGAGGTAAAGAAAGGGGTAATTGGGATGAAACATATCTTTTGAGTTTTTGTATGTACACAAGCGCATGTGTTTTAACTAAGAGTTAAAACTCTTGGTTTTAACATTCCTGAATATTTATAACACGATCTGTGCAAGTTAAGTCACTGTTGTTATTGCACTCAGTTACTTCCTTGAGATCAAGAAGGTGCACCTCCTATGCTGCTGCTCCAGTCATCCATTTACAAAATGGAAAGAATGTGACAATCCATTTTCATGCAATCATTACTTTTTGTTCTACTTGTACGTGTTATAAAACTAAACATTCTGCCAGTGGACTCTACAGAAATTTCTGCCTCAGTATTGATTTTATCTCTGTTTTAGTACTTCAATCTGATCAGGTTTAGCTTTGTATCCTATGTTGTCTATGCCCGAAGTTCTATTTGTGTCTTAACTAGTTCTTCCGTATTGTAGAAATGTTGTGTCCTAGAAATGCATCTTCTGTTTTCACTTTAATACTTGGGTTGTGTGAAGCAGGTGAAAATCCAACTTGATATTTACAGAACATATAAATTCTTTTTTCAGACTGATTATACTGAAGACTGTGCAGACACAAAGCCAGATCGAGACATTGAATTGGAGCTGTCAGCCCTGGATACAGATGAACCTGATGGACAAGGTGAACAAATAGAAGTAAGTACAAAAATCTGTGTGTCTACAGAGGTCACTGGGTCCATTCATTAGTTACTTAAAAACTTCTAAAATTTCTTTGTGAGTTAGTAGATTATGTTGATAGCAAAGCCTTTTGGTTTTAGTCTTTGTAGTGGTATCAAACATTTGCCTTACTTTAACACTAGGGGTCTCATACTTCTCATTCAGATACCTGGCGGTTAATATTACCAAAGTCAAAACCAACTCACTCTGTTCTTTGTCATAGCTTTCAGCTTTTTGCTCTTTCTCTTTCCATAGCATTAGTAATGATGGGGAGTCCATTCCTTTCCCCTCCAGTACTGAAACTGTAGTTAAGAATGTTTTACATTGAAGTTTACATGTAAATGCGGTCACTTAATTTAAGCTTTGTGCTCACCTGATTCTAATAGTAAAAATATTTAAATGATTGTAATCCAGTGTTCTTTTGTTTTTGCTCCTACTTCATTGTTTGTTATTCTGTGCATCTGCCCCAGTTTCTTCTATGCTGTTTCCTCCTTTGCTGTGCAGTCAAAACATTCTGGTGTTCATCCCAAGCATTAGGATCAATTGTCCTTTTTTTTAAGTATGGTACACTTAAAAGAAATTAAGGTTCTCATCTGGAACATGTTCCATAGTATATTCTGGTACTGGCTACAGCTTTTGTTTGCTCTCCTATGGTATGAGATGCAGTACTGTAGTAGCAATTGTAAATTGCCATTACACAGATGGAAGAACCTTTATCTTTAGCCTTTCCTATACCCCTAATTATTGAAACAGCTCTCACTGTCTTTATTGCCTCCTTCCTATCTTCCCTGATAAACCATTTTTTAGCAACTGACGTTTATACTACTGTTGTCATTCACTGCCATCTTTGAATAATTGTTTTTTCCTTTTTGCTATAGTAAAATATGGTAGACATTCCAATAGTATGAAGTAAAAATAAGGAGTCTTATGATGAGACTCCCATTTCTGTCACCTTTATGTAGTGGAACATAATAGGAAAATTTAAAGCTGCCAGCGACAGTATTGATGGACATTTCTACTTTTCTCCTGTAGGAGATTCTGGATATACAGCTAGGTATTAGTTCTCAAGATGATCAGCTGCTCAATGGAACAACTGTAGAGAATGGGCATCCGCTAAAGCAGCACCAGAAAGAATCTATGGAACAGAAGAGACAAAGTTTAGGTGAAGACCTTGTGATTCTGTGAGTGTTAGACAAAACAGCAGTGTGTGCCAGTATTAGACAAACAGCAGCATCAGAATAGTTGAAGCATGATTGTTTAAGGATGAACTACGTACCTACTCAGACTTGGATTAGACACCTGCATTGTGTATACATGGTGAAGTGAGAAGAACCTGTTAAGAAGTAGAATTAGGTCACAAATATGAAAGTCACAGGATGGTACCATTGTTCATATGCATTGTTGTAATCATACATACTGAAATGTGTCACAGCTGTTAAAAATACCTTTCACACTCAGTAAGCAAAAAATGCAAAAGTATTTTTATAGGTAACAAATTAAGAAAAACTCAAAAAGGTTAAATGTCGTACTGTTTGCACAAATCTCCAGAGAGGTAGTTTTTAAAATACACTATTTTAGGTTTTTATGTTCCATAGTCTTTAATGTGTAATGCAGCCTTTGAAAATGAGGCAGACTACATTTAACATCTTGAGCATACCGTTCTATAGCAAGATGTTTAGTCTGTTGCTAAAAATGAGTTTATGTCAGTATTTATGTAATGCACACAATTCAGTTCTGGATACTTGTGCATGTACTTGTTTAATATTTGTGTAACTTATTTTTCTCCTCAGGGAGGAGCAGAAAACAATCCTGCCCGTAACTTCTTGCTTCAGTCAGCCGATCACAACATCTGTTAGCAATGCAAGCTGCCTGCCCATCAGCACATCAGTCAGTGTTGGCAGCCTCATTTTGAAAACTGCTCACATTATGTCTGAGGATAAAAATGACTTTTTAAAGCCTGTTGCAAATGGCAGGATGGTTAACAGCTGAAAGGCATTCATCTTTCCAGCTTGTGACCACACCATGGAAGCATTTACACTAGCTTTTTATATATATAATATATATTATATAATGTATATTTTTTTTAAAAAAAATAATATTGGGGTCATGCATTTCCTGTGGACTCTTTGATACTTCAAGCCCCTCTCGCATTAGCATTCTGAAGAAAAAAAACTTACTTTACTAGGGTAAGGCGTTCACTTTCCACAAATGAATGGAATTTGGACATTGTTTTACTTAAGCTTAAAGCAGCTTTTTATGAGTTTGTAGCAATCCGGTGCGGTATCTGAGCCATTCTTGTTTAAAATGGCTTCTGTAGAAAACTAACAACTCAGTTATTTAAACTAGCAGGATCCTACGATGATACATCTAGTGAAAGGAAGACTAACTTATTTGTCTCTATTTTGTTTCATGAGAGAAGAACTTCTGTCTTGTTGCAGCTGCTTTTTCTTTAGTTGTGGAACTTTGCATGGAGTATTGTTTCCTGTTTGAAGACTGAGAGGTGGAGATTTGGACTTGAGACTTTTACAGGGTTAACACACCATTAGCTTTGCACTGCTACGTTATTTGCAGGTCTGTGGTGCAGTGCGTTTCTGCAGCTTTTTGTTTCCATTTCCCCCCCTCCCCCCAATTTCTGCTTTAGTACTGTAGACACACATGCACAGGCTACTTGTCCAAGTAAAGTTATAAGAAGTAAACCAAGTGCCTAAGTCCTCCAGCTAATGTACTAGGTATTGATTTCCCCAAGATATACGTGAAACAATTTTCAACCATTTTGAGAGGTTATGCACTAACGTAACAGCAATTTTGGGTTTTCTTGTGGTTTTTTTTTTTTTTTTTTTAGTAATAGTTCTCAACTTGGAGACTATAGAATCCAGATGACTTGGCAAAAAGTATCAGGTGCTCTTGGCTTTCCTTTGAAAACCCTGTATGTAGTGTTTGCACTGACTAACAAGATGGTATCGCTGTTTTTTGTACTGTTTTGTTTTTAATTTAAACTAAATATTGGGAATTTAAGGCGGTTGTATTACCTTTGTTAAATGTTGTTAATCATAATTTTATATTCAGGTTTAATTTTTGCTTGTTCAGTGGCAACTTATTTTCAAAGACCTTGAAAATACAATAATATAGCATTATCTGACCTTCAGAGTACTGAAAAGTGTATGAATTTATGCCCTGTGAAGATGTGACTGAGAATCATGTTAGACATGTCAACTGAAAATTGGTTTTCATAAATACACATGAACTAGAGCCCTGGGCATATTTTTTTGAGAAGCTTAAAAATCCACTCTTTTTCTTTTTTTTTTTTTTAAAGAAAGCAGGACTCTCCCTCCTGATGATTATTACTATCTTCTTGTTTGTCCTCTTACTTTTCTTTGTGACAAGTTTTACATTTTTTATGTTTTTATTAACTTCTGTGAAGTTGTTTACTCTGAAAATTGTACTGGAATATTTTAAGCCAAGCTGATCTTTCACCAGGTGTACTGCATGTAAGGGCTTTTCCTGCTAGCAAAATGCTTAAAGAGGATCATGTTACTGGTCGTCTGAGTTGTTATTTTACAAAATCACAGCTATGTGGTCGGGTAAGATTTTGATAACTGTTTTGTGCACGCTTCTGGGGGGTGGGGGTTGGCATTTCCCTGAGGGTTACTGATTAGACTAAGTAAATATTGGTGTTTGATATCTCTCCTAATGAACCTGTCCATGAAATGATTATGTTGTAAATATACCTGAAAATCCAAGGGTTAGTTTTGATATTCTGGTGTCAGTATGGAAGATCTTACACATCTATTTAATACTCAAATGTAAAGGAATGTATGTAGAAAAACAGTCCAGTAGTCTTTTCTTAGTTTCCTTTGGCTGTTGCTGTACCTTCCTATAGCCAGTGCCACCTCATAGCTAGGATTAGACTAATGCTTTGTTTCACTTGCAACTTGAAGTGAATGGATACAAGAACCAGACCACCTTTGTCACCTTAACTTATTTCCTATTGATGTTAACTTTAACTTAGAATGTTAGACATAAATATGATTGTTGTATATTTTATACCAAGACCATTCTGTAAATATGAATTTATATTACTTTTGAAATGCTTCTGAGATACTATTATTTGCTGTACAATGTAATTCCAAAACAGATATGCAAACAAGTATGTCTCTTTCATGGATATTTAAACAGTGAGATCTTCCATGTTGAAGGTGATGTAATTTTTTTAAAAGATTTTTAAATTTTAAATTGCTATTTTGTTACAAAAATAGAGAAAATATAAAGGTTTGAGAAGTCCTTATTTGCCCTCAGGGAAAGAGCCCTCTGTGCACCAGAACTCCACAGAACATCTTCAGCATGATCTGAGGGTGAATATATACTACATAAATTGATTGTGTATTTACCTTAACTTTTTAATTTTAAAATTGCAATTTTAAAAACTTGGTTGTGCTCTGCTGGAGGGGGATTGGGATAAGCTGCTTACACACATTTGCCTGTTTGTCCAGTGAAATTACATAAGCCTAACATATTCCTGCCAACCATACTGGCATATTTAAGAACAAATGTATCTATATACTCTCTTGTCTGCAGCAGGAGGTCCCATGATAATAGCAGTTCTCTAGGATGACCATACACTTCATATGGAAAGTCGGTTCTTAACTGAGGCTAGGTTTTTTTAGTTGAAATTTTAATATATATAGAATGACAGGCAAAAGAATTATTTGGGGGTTTTAACATCATGCCAGCTTAACGCTGACTGTGGGTTTTGCCATGAAACTACGCCCTCCAGTGCCCTGACAAGGAGAAGCTACAGGCGGGAACCTAGTTCTGGCTTGCTTTGGTGAAGTTTCAGCCCTTAACCCCATACAAACAAGTATGTATTCATTTGTCTAGTTGTAAATCAGGTGCCTTTGGGCTATGGAAGGGCTTATTTTCTGACACTGAGATATAGTGACTTATCTTTGTGTGTTACTAGCAGTGATTCCCATGTAGGTTTTGGCCTAACTTACCTGTGCTGTCAGAAAAAAAGGCCCATAGCAGATTGGGGAAAGAGATTGGCTCTTTTGCTTTGCTTGGACAAGCATTTTGGGTTGTATTGGTTTGAGGTTTGGGTTTTTTCCCCCACTGGGATACAGCAGGGATTTCACATGCAAGAGATACAGGAATTATTAGTATCTAAGTTAATTGTGTTGCCTCACTACCTGGATTCATTCCTTGATTTGCCTCATTTCCCACATAGGTCTTAATAGAGACTAATGCTTGTGCTGGGAGAATGCTTGTGTGAGAAAGTAATTATCTGTACATTCTTAACATATACTTATAGCAGAGTGATTGCCCTGCTACGGATATTTTGTTCCTGTAAACAGGTGACAAGAAATGAATCTTAGTGTTTATGCAGATTTTGCATTGTAGAATGTATACTAGACCCTTCAAAGGAAAGGTTAGACTCTTTGCAAAGCAAACTGGCGTTGGTTCTTGGTAGTCTAGTACAGGGACACTAAAGTTTGACATTTGATTTAGGAAAAAAAAATTGTACGCAGCTGATTACGTTAAATAAGCTCTTAAGTGCTCTTTGTAGAAGTCTAATTTGGAAGGTTTTAGTGCTTTGATAACACAATTGAAATTTTAATTTATCCTGTACTCAAGAGCTGAATGCTGTTCTTGTAATATAATAGTGTACTAGGCTGGATGAGGTACAAAATAATGCACAGTGGTCAGAAACAGCTGAGGAAAGAATGCTTAGAATAACTTGATCTAAACTCAGAATAGTTCCAAACATTGTTTTTGTTTGCTTTTTTAAAGCACAAGTTGTCAAGTTGTACCTGTTGCTGTACATAAACACTGTATGCCAGCAGCTCCTTGATCATATTTGTGAACAGACTTTTCATTATTATTAGACTGTTATTAAAGGAAGATGTTGAATTTGAGAGTGTAACAAAATGAGAAACGATCAGATTATCTATCGTATGTAAAAGTCCATTCTTTATGTTGTAGTTTAATCCCTTGGTTAGGAAATTCCCTCATTGAGGGACCTCTTCTGCAAGCAGAACACAATAAATGTGCTTTTTTAAATGACCCAATTTTCCAGTATAAATGAACAGCTGACTTTGGCAGTAGTCATCACCGTGCATCGCTTTGCTGGCAAGGGAGCACGACAAGGAAAAAAAGAAACAAAACTGTCAGTGATGAGATGAAACAAATCTGAATGATCAAAATACCCAAACATAATCCTACACCCCGTTATTTAAGAAGGATGCTTGTGGAAGCTTTTAATCACTCAAGGTTTAGCTGTAAAAGCTGAAATAAAACAGAGCCTGGCTGCATTTATTACTGCCAAAAGCCAAGGTCATTTGCACATAGCCCATCAATTTATCCAGAGTAGATCTCAGTTAATCCAAGGCATGGAAATGCATGCATTTTCTTAGCTGGGCAAACAAGTACATTATACGGTAGTTGTGATACAACACATGTGGCTTTTATTTGTACTGCACATACCCACTGTACAGCCACTCAGAAGTATTGTGGTTAGCTTGCAGCATCTGCTGTCCGCATTTATACTGTTTACTGCGTATTCTTTTCCCTGGAAGTTTTAAAGAAAATTTTTTTTTTCTTGTTGCATTGATTACATTTTATAAATTTGCTTAGCTGGAAAGTTTGGGAAAAGAGGCCTGTTTGTCAATTGTACAACCGATTGTGAAGCTCTAGTGTGAATATTTTTACGTCTGTATTAGACATTTTCTTTGCAAATCTATTGTTCGATTGAAATGTAAATGAAATAAAAGATGGTGTACACCCATCATGTATAAAGCAGGCACCATCGCTACGATGGATTTAATGCTCATTTTTATGGCGCATTCTCAGCTTCTATTTAAAACTATAATTTAAAAAAAAAATCTGTAAAATGAAATGGGGATATATGGGGGAGTAAATTCTATTCCGTTTATTTCGGTTTTGAGTTCCCAATGGTAATGTTTCCCTTGGTGTTAGAAGTAGGGGGGCCCCGCGGCGGGGCGGTGCCGTGTGTGTTTGCTGTAGCACTGAAGTGAAGAGGTTTTAGCTTTGGCTGGTCACGGAGTAGAGCATCCTGGTTTTCAGTGTTTGAGAGACTTGATGGAAGAAGTTTGCAGTATTGACATGTATTTGCATGCACGAATAAAAATTATTTGTCCACCTTAATTGCCTCTCTGCCTTCAAACGGGGGCGGGGGGAGGA
>JANZLQ010000055.1:18573527-18584736 GCA_026212715.1 Elanus axillaris | reverse complement strand
GGGGGGTTTGGGGGAGGCAGGGAGCCGGGCCGAGCTGAGTGAGGAACGGACGTTCGGAGCGTTTGCCCCTTTTCTGCTGAAACTAAACCGGATTTTCTGCCGGTGCCCCGGCCGAGGAGCCGCGTTCGCCCTTGGCGGCGGCGCGTTGCTGGGGCCCGGACACGGCTGCAGCCCGAACCCGGGCGCTCGGGAAGTCACCTCAGTAATCCTGGGCCAGCTGGCCGTGGCCACCTCCGCCATAATCCCCTTCGTCTGGTTTTAACTCTTGCAGAAGCTGCTAGCGGTTGGCAGAAGAGCTAAACGCCCAGCTTTATCCATAGGTTGCTCGGGGTGTCTTTGTCATCAAATACGCTTTAACAGGACTGACTTGGAGAGCCCTGCAGAATTAAGTGTCAGTCCAAATGAACTGATTTGATTGAAATTGCTTTTTTTTAAAAAAAGAAAAAAGAACTGTTGTGGACATTTAGATGTAGTTCATGCATCACAGGTCCACAGCCACATATCTGACCTTAGTGACATTCCTTTCTACACCCATTGCCCCTCACCCTGGAAAAAAGAGTAATTCTCAGGCATTTTACATCTCCATCAGGATTAGATCTGATCAGCAGCTCTTTTAGAGGATTGTTGTGGAAGGAGTCAGTGGAGAGAGAGCCACAAACTCTTAAGGTGCTCCGTGGTTCTTCAGCTTTCCATCCCTTGAAATGTCTGATCTTTCTGTTCTCCTGATGTGGGAGATGTACAAAGTCTGTAAATGCTGATGCTGTCAGTAGCTTTAGAGGGTGGATTCAGCTGTTGTCAATTTCTGTTTAGCAGAAGGTATTTTGGATTAAACAAATGTTTAACTCGGGAAAAGTGAGGATTTTTGAAGTAGTTGCAATCACTTTTATCAGTCTGTCAGCATCTAATTTCAGCGTTGTCCATACAAACAAGATGCTGTTGACTTCTGTGAGGATGACCCATGTGGTCAGTGGACAGGCAAAAACATGACAGACGTGAAGATCTTTCTTTTGACATGTTATATCTTAGCTTGGAAGTGATGTTCATGAAACTGTAGCACTGACTGCACTAAGCATTTGTGTGTCCTGTCTCAACACTTAGAAAGTATGTTTTCTGTGTTTGAGAGTAACCTTTTTTATTAAACAGCAAACACGGTTACATTTTCTTTAAACTTTTTTCCTTGCATGCATTATGTTATTTAAATGTGCTGGATTTCTGCAAAAGTTTTTTTGAGATTGTCTTTGACAATTTGGATTAATATGATCTGAAATTTCTTCTTCCAGGTTTTGACAGAAGCTTGTCTCTGAAAGACTGGAAAGGCATAAAGGTCAGAACATTTTAATTTGACTGATTACACTTATTATTTTTCAGGTCAAATAAGTCATTCTTAAAATAATGCAGGTAATACTGGAAACTGATAAAACTCCTGAATCATGTTTAGAAAATTCATTCTCTGTGAATGGGAACACACATAAAGTGTTTCTGCACTAGTGAGCCTCAAAGCAGTTCTGTTAGTAAAGGTTTTTAACTTACGTGAGTTTGAGATTGTGACTAAGAATTAACTCACGTGACTGACTGCACTGTAGGCTGTTTGATAGTGGGCTTTAAACTATTCTTATGTGGCTAAAAAACTGTTCTGAGGAGGTAAAGGGCTGTCATTATGCATTTAAAGTGGTATCTTGTGCTGCATATTTGGATAAGAGATACATTCTCTATTTTGTTAATTTATTTTTTAGAACATAATGACTGCTTTGGATGACAAACTGCTTGGTGAGAAGCTCCAGTATTACTACAGCAGTAGTGAGGGTGAGGACGAAGACAGTGAGAAAGAAGATAAAGAAGGCGAGAGCACCATTCCTGAAAGCGTTGGGGAAGTAGAGCTTAGCAGCGATGGCAGTGCAGTCAACACAGGTATCGTCATATCAAACTAATTGTTTTGTAAATACTTTGTTTATTGGAAGATTCATGTTTTTTTCTAAAATTCATTTTTCATAATGAAAGTCCTGGTTTTATGCATACTCGAGTCAGAGATTGATCGTTCCCTGGCTGTAGTCTAACCTTATTTTTAATAGCCAGTTCTCTATTTTAATGTTTCACTTCTCTGGGAGGCTTCAGCATTATATCTAAAGCAGTTAGGCTTTGCATACAAAGCTGATTTATACAATTTGGTTGATAATGCATAAATTTCTTTACTGCAAGCCACACAGTTGTTAAGTGCTAACAGGTGGCTGCTGAACAAGTACATGAGGAAGAGACAGAAAGTGGCCAGGCTTTCCCAAAACTCTGTTCTCCACTGCCACTGTCAGAGACACAATACTGGTCTGTGTGGATCATTGGTGTGATCCAGAGGGTGGTTCTTATGTTCAAGACTGGCCCTCTGCGTTTTACGGTTTCTCTAAGAACGATGAAACATCTGCTTCCTGCATGTGTTCACATCTTTCACCTGAAGGAAGAATGGAAGAATTATAGTACTAAACTGGTATACTTACAGAGGACCTGAAAAAGCAACTCCAGTGAGCCCCAGCAGCAAGGTAACACCAAGGTGCATTCTCTAAGAATTAACACTATTGTACATCACAGAATGTACCTCTACAAAAGCATTGGCAAACTTAATCATATTTTCCCATCCTTATTTTTGTTCTTATGAAAAGCCATGCTAACAGTAGGGAAACTCTTGAGGGCTGGTGGTTCTGCTTCAAGAGCACAGATGCTAATCTTTGGAATAATCTTTGGGACCATTATGAGAGTAGCCTAGTTAGATAATCTTTAGTCTTCTTAGGAGAAAAAAAGCAGATACAAGCTCAAGGACATGTAAAATGGCAAATTACTTTCATTTCATTTCAACATTTTTTCATGGTATACAAAAAGTTTATGACAGTGCCACTATTATACTGTTGACTTATAAAGTATTACTTGAACTTTAAATTATAGGTGTCATTTTATTACTCTTTCATACAAAATGCCTACATATTTAATTTCAGGTCCCAAAGGAGTCATTAATGACTGGCGAAGATTTAAACAGTTGGAAACTGAACAGCGGCAGGAGCAGCGCAGAGAAATGGAACGACTCATAAAAAAGTTATCTATGACATGTAGATCTCACTTAGATGAAGAGACCGATAAGCAGAAGCAGAAAGAACTTCAGGAAAAAATCAATGGAAAGGTAGCATGGCACAAATAAGTTAAAATGCCACTTAAATGTTCAACATTCTCAGTTTCGTCATTTGTGTATGTGAAGCAGATAGGAGTCCTTGTTCTATCGGTAGATATGTATCATTTTTCCCTAGTAAATAGGAACACAGCAGTGGTATAAGAGGTGCATTGTAATTGTATTTGCCAGGTGTTACCAAGCTTAATTATTTTGCATTTCAGTGGTATTCCAGGAGCATTGTGTTTGCCTGTGTTAAGAAATAAGCAATTTAGCTGCTATACTGAAGAAGCCCAAATCCTTTTTCCAGATTTCCCTTATCTGTTTATCAAGTAAGTCAACTTCAAGGGATTAACATGAAGAGTTGTACAGCAAACCTATGAATACGGCATCCCATGCCTAAAACAAGAGTTTAGGAGTCCTTACTGATTTTGTGTTTAGTAAGTGGATGTTGAGAATTTAGCTTTGACTTTGAGCTCCAAAGATAGAAGGCGTTGGAAGTAGTGATTGTTTTTAATCAACTGAGCTGTATAACTAGCTGTTATGGTTCTAGTCAGAGAAGTTAGTAATTAGCAGCCAGTGATTCTTGCTTTTAGCTGATGAAAGTTGGCCACACTGTCCTATACCTTGAGTGATGCAAATATTTTTAACAAAGCAGGTGAACAGATAGGAAATGCATAAAATCCTGTTAACTTCAGTTCTACAGACAAGATAGCGCATTTGGTTGCCAAACAATGTTAACTGAAAAACTAAATGAAAAAGCTAATGAAAAAGAAGCTAGACTTAGATCAGGCATGGTATCCAAATCAGTGCTCGTAGCTTAGTGAGAGCAAATATCCACCATTAACCTGAATTAAAGTGGGAGCATGGAGCAGCCACTTGTGTTACTAGTGCAGCTTGTGGAAACTGGAATACCCAAGGCTGAAATCGCTTTTCCCACTGGACATGGTTTCTAATTAGATCAAAATGGAGCATAATACAGAGGGTGCTTGAGCCTTCACGGCTTGCACTTTGCTGTTATTAGAGTGACCCATATTAATCCTCTTGATTTAAATTCTCATTATATAAGTGACCCATATAGTGACGCAGATCTTTTTCATGTATCTTTGTACATGTTTTTTAGATGACATTACAAGAATATAACATGATTCACAACGATGAAGATGATGAGGAATTTTTACAGCGATACAGGAAGCAGCGAATGGAGGAGATGAGACAGCAGTTGTACAGTGGGCAGCAATTTAAACAGGTTTTTGAGATTACCAGTGGAGAAGCGTTTTTGGACACAGTTGATAAAGAGCATAAGAGCACACTGATCATGATCCATATTTATGAAGATGATATCCCTGGCACTGAATCCCTGAACGGCTGTATGATCTGCCTGGCCGCTGAGTATCCAACAGTTAAATTTTGCAGAGTAAAGAGTTCGCTCATAGGTGCTAGCACTCGCTTTACTAATAATGCTCTGCCAGCTTTGCTGATCTATAAGGCAGGTGAGCTCATCGGCAACTTTGTGCGAATCACTGACCAGCTTGGAGAAGATTTTTTTGCTGTAGACCTGGAGGCTTTTCTTCAGGAATGTGGTTTGCTTCCAGAAAAAGACCTAGTGCTCCTGACTTCTATACATAATCCATCTGCATGTTACAGTGAAGACAGTGATCTGGAAATAGACTGAACCACTTATGCCAAGGGCCATTAGGTGTAGCTGTACTGTGGGATGTTCTTGTGCTAGGGATTGTGCTCTTCCTTCCATAGTGTGGGTATGTATTCTTCCCCTTCATGCGCTTTGACTTTTGCCCATTAAAAATTTGTTAAAAATACTATAAGGAATGCCTAACATTTTCTTGAATTAATTCAATAAGGTGGACGCTAAAACAGTCTTGCTTTTATGCAATTCAAATGTATTTTACTAAACATGAAGTTCTAACACAAGTCAGTAAGTTTAGGAAATTGTGTGTGGTCATCTCTGTTCTCCAGTCAGATTTTTTTTAAAACATTTTGTTCTCAGATCAACTGTGTATGGTCAGTGTCCTTACAGGTTTCCTGAAATAGTGTACTGTGAATACCAGTTGGATTGAGATGTGGCCGCCTACTCACTAAGACAAGAATTGAGACTGCAACTTTTTTAGGCATTCGGGACTTACTATTAACCTGGAGCCAAACTGCTGCCAGTTAACAGTGCAAGGTCGCATCTTCCGTTCCCCAATTTGCAGTCCTCGTCTTGGAAGTACCTCCTTCTTCTAACACTTGGCATCAAATTTTTGTTCCTTTCTCATTTAAAAATAACAACAGCCCCTGACTTCATCCTGAGAATGACTTCAGCTGGAGAGAGTTCTTCTTCCTTTAATCTTGCCTGAGACTTAAATGAGAAAGTCGTCTTTCAGTTACAGCTCTTAATACATTCTTGGGTTTTAAAATACCCACGCTTAGATTTCATAGTAGTCGCTTCATCAGTAAATGTTCTCTGCCTTTTAAGAGAGAGACTGTCTATTATAAAGAACTCCAACATGTGTGCTGAATAGCATCAAGGAGAATTTTGTTGGCAAAATGCAGAATTAGGACTTGAATAACCTCAGAAATTCATATCTCTGTAAAATTACTAAATCAGTGCAAAGGTTCATTTTTGTCTGCCTTCATATTACCTGCCTGAGCTGGGTCATCAGATGTATTTTGAATATTAATAATCCCTGGACCTGACAGATGACTGGATGGCTTTGTGGGAAAGCAGCCTTGAGCCTGGAGAGCAGGTCACCATTAGAGGAGTTCCGTAGCAGGCCCGTTTTTTCACAGCTGATTCCCTTTTCTGAAGCTCAGTATCCAGTTTCTGCAGTGTTCAGCAGGATCCAAAAACATTGCAGCTGTCCCGGTTTTCCTCTGAGGGCAGCTCCTTGGGAGCATGTTTTTTGTACCATGGATCAGTGGAGTTCACTAACAGAAAAAATCTTGTGGGGTGGGAGTGAAACCTTTGTGGAGACTGCACTTCTTCCTTTTGTCCTTTGTAGGAAATAAGAAATAACAAAGGCCTGCTCAAAAGCATCACCACAGCTGTTTCAGTTGCCTAGTGACACTGATCTTCAAGTTCTCATCTTCCCCAGAAACACAGGGTGACTCCCACTTCTGGACACAGAGTAAAAGCCATCCAGCACTGGCTGAGCCCGTTTGTCTCTTTATGAACATTATTGCTACTGAATGCAGCAGCTGCACATCATGTTTCCCTCCTGCAGCACCTTTGTCATTACCATTTATTTGTCAGTGATTATGTTTTCATTAAGGTGTGTTTATTTTGTTTGTGCTCTACTTCCTTCATAAATCAGACATAATATGGGGAAGTAATTTTCAGGGTTTCTATTACATTGAGGTTCACCCTGCCTCCAGCGAGTCTGGTGCTACATAGATGTGAGATAACCTGAGTAGCATTTGAAGCCATTAGCAATTTATAGCGAATGCAAGCACGAAAACCTCCGATGATGCAGAACGAGGTAAAGGCTTTACTGGCCAGATTAGGGCGTGGCTGAATTGCTCAATGTACCTAGCACAAACGAGCATATCAAATGTGTGCACTCTATACCTAGTTATTATTGAATCATTTTCTACATACTTAATTTGATATTACAACATGTTTGCTTTCTCACACATTACTTATTTTGCTTGTTATTTTTTAATTTTGAGGAAAATAGACTATCATTACCTAAATATATGACCCAGTGTAATGCCATGTTTAATGATTAAATTTAATTGCAAGTTTTATGTAAGGCACTTTGGAACACCAGAAAAAATGCAAATGTCTCTGTGTAAGCACTAGGTTCTTAATAAGAACGGATCTTATGATAAAAAAATAATTTGTAATTGTAATCTATTTGAACTGTGTTTCTAAAAGTAGTATAAGCAGAAAAATAAATAATTTGTAATTAAAAATTACTGAATTGGCACAAATTGTAGCTGTTTTAAGGAAACTGGCAGAACTCCAGATTTTAAAATGTGGTAAGAGATTATTTCTTTTCATCTCGGGATTGCAGAAGAAAAATGTGAAAGTTATATGAAATTAAATCATTGTGCATGGATATCAGCACATTTAAGAAAAAAAATCAAAGTAGCTGTAATTTATATTCAGGATGAGATTCAGTGAAGTGTGTCGTGCAGACAGAGTGCACATTAGCATCATAATAAAACCTGGCTTGGAGAGGGGATCGAGGAGAGCTGCCTGCTTGCGTTGCTTTGAAGTTTTATTTTTATAAAGTGCTTTTTTTGCCCCTGTGGCAGCAAAACTGTAATGGGATCAAAACCTCTCCTGCTGCTCTATGTCACATGGCCTGCAGCAAGGTGACTCCTGGTTATTAATCTCCTGTGCTCAGGTAGGTGACAGATGGTTTACAGTGCCAGTAGCAAAAAGGAAAAGAAAAAAGGTCTGAATCCGATTAATCATTGATCTGGAAGAATATAGTAAGCACAAGGGAGAGGGGGGTAGGGAGAAGATGTGCTATAATGCTGCTTCTCATTCTCGGCACAGGCAGCCCAACTGTGAGAAGGAAGGGGAGGCTGGCGGCGGCTGCGGAGAAGCGTCGCTGGCAGTGCTGGGCACTGCTGCTCATGCTTTTGTCCATTCTTGTAGCTAAATCCTCCCAAACCGACCAAGCATGCCCTGAACCCCCCCCCAGAATTCTTAATGGGCATTAAACAATGTAACAAAACAAAACTAATTTAGAATAGGTGAGCTACTAATTTGTAAGCGTCCGTCACCTATCCATTCAATACAAATAAAAACTACAACTCATACCAACACTGTATCTGTAAACGTTTTGGTTGAAGTGTTAAGTCTGCTTTATTTCTCTAATTTTAGATGTGAACCTGACCTGCAGATTACGAATTGAGGTTTATTTCTGCACCCATATGGGGGACTAAAGTGAAAATGAAATTGTACGAACACCTACATGCAACAAAACTGTTGTGAAACATCCAAACTGGCATCGAGAACGTCAGGTTTTTGGTTTGATGCAGGTGCCTCTCCTTCCCCCAATGCCATCGTACTCTTGTCACCATCAGAACTTCATTTAAATTGATGCATTCCTACTAAATAGTTTGGGGTTGAGTGAAGGATGCTTTTTAATTTTGTCAAAGATGTTTCATCTATCTTTTCTGGCACAGCAGCTTCCCTAGCACGTAACATGGTTCTTGGCAGAAAGCTGATAGATTGTGATAGTGGGTTTTGGTACTGTGCAGGGCTCTGGTATGGCGGGTGGTAGAAATTAGTCAACTCTGATGACTGAAGGGGCTGTATGCTCAAATACTTTGTCACTAGCCCTTACCTTGCCTTGGCCAAGTGTTCTGCATGCTGCTGGACACCAGCTGAAGTTAGGGACGAGTTGCTTTGCCCAGCCACTCTGCCTGGCTGTTGGAGGAGCAGCTCCCTGTGCACCTCCCGAAAAGGTTTCTGTTTGCTGGACAGGCAGCAAAGCTGCGGGAAGGAGCATCCGGAGGCAGCACGGGGCCGTGAACCTGGGCAGGTACCAGCCTGCGAGTTTATTGCCCTTGACATCTCCTGGTTGTCTCTTGCCCCACCTCCTCTCACCAGTAATCCTGCAGCTTTTTTAAGTGCAGCTCATGAAATTGGTCTGAGATGCAAACATCACTTGTGAAAGGGCAAGGGAGTCTGGAGTCCTGGTGCAAAGCAACCAGCGTCACCTTGTCTCACACTGGCAGAACTGTGCAGGCATTGTTTGCGTTTTAACAGTTTTCAGATGCAATCCTGCCAGCATCTGAAAGCCACAAATAAAAGCAAACTTTCTTAAATATATTTGTTTCAACAGGACAAGAGAGCTCAGAAAGAAAGCAGCTGGTCCTGGAAAATGAGGTCAGTATTTATCACCTTTAAAAGTTTTGAGACATTTACTCTAGTTGTATATCTAAAATACGACTGTAAGTGAACACATCGTTAAGATCCAACAAAGACTTCCTCCTACTGAGGTATTACGTACTCTGTCTTTGCTCTCTGTCCTTTTTTTGTCCCATTTTCTATTTGCTACTTCTCAAACTGCATAGGACAAACGTGCAGGCATGGCCCAAGTGGATTTGGCTCTTCCTGCAGGTAGCGGCTCTCCGGTCGGCCAGTTTTGTGCGTCACCTTGGCTGCAGCCTGGTCTGGTTTCTGATACACCCTTCAGATCAAGAAGGTACATGTACCAAGTCTAAGTCATCTCTGTGTCTGATTTTAATCTTCAAGAAGTACTATAAATAGGAGTTGAAAAAAACACTTTTCAGGTAGGTTGTGTTGCCTCTGGGAAATGTTTTGGTTTGGAAAAAGCAGCCTACTGCAGAGAGGGCAGCTGGAAACAGGAGGGCATAATTCTGCACTGGGAGAGAGAGGAGTGTAAAATCACCTGGGTTTGTTCACGTTTAATGATGTTCCAATACAAACAACAAAATTTGGCCACAGAATGCAAATGCACAAGGAAACGCAGACGGCCTCTTGGTGAGGGCAGGAATGAAATCACGGGATGAGCTTAACACGGGCATTTAATCATGGTGCTGACCTGGGTGCCAGGCAATAAGGGACAAGATTTAGAGAAGTTTATACTTTTTTTTTTTTTTTAGGCCCCAATATACATCTTTCTAAAATGTTCAAAATACGCCTTTGCTGAAAATCTAAATCAATGTTGCTGTGCAATCGCTGGCGTGACTCACGCCGCAAAGGGACCTGCTGGGGTGGGCTCGGGGGAGTCCGCGTGACTTAATCAGACAGGGGACTGCTTTTCCATTCAACCTCAAGGTCCTGCTTATTTGTGCCACCATAGGGTTTAGATAACTTTCCACCGTGGATCTTGATCAGGTGCAGGGCAGGAGGGGTACGAGCTGCCCAGAGAGGGAAACCCCAGAGCAGCTGCAGCCCGGCTGCAACCTCTGCCCTTCCCTCTAACCGGAGGGACCACTTTACATGAAAAAGCATTGCAGACAATTGATCTTATTTGTGCGGTCCGCTCCGGTCAGCAATAACCTCCTGCTCAGTGAATCATCGCTTAAGAGGTCGCACAACCACAGACAGATGTTTTCATTGTTGCTGCTCACACCTCACAAAGACACGCACCACCGTCCTCCCGTCCTCATCCATCCCTGCGTGGGCAAGCTGCAGCTGGGCTCCCCGGAGGCACTTGTTTAAAAAATCAAAGGACATCCTATGAGCTTTGTTTACCAAGAGCTCACACGGAGGGTAAGTCTGGCAGTGCTCGCCTCTGCGCCATCCCCAGACCTCACAGTGGTGAGGATGCTTGGAGCCCTTGCCCCAGTTGGGTGATGCTGGCGGATGCACCAGACTAAACACCCAGTTTAGGTGCAAACCACTGTCTTCCACTTTGGATGTGGCTGCGCACTGTGATGAAGAAGCTGGTGAGGATGTGAGCGATTTCTACAAACTGCCGTGGCTCAAAGACTAGCAAAGAAAACGCAAGGGCTCGGCAATGCTGGGCTGGGAGAAGCTCTGTGTGCGGGGCTGTGGGTCCCCAGGCTCATGGAGGAGGTTTCGACAGCGTGTTGGATGCTGTGCCTGGGATTGGTATGTGTTGGTCCTACAAAGAAACAATTCCAAAGCTTTTCCTGCTAGCGGAAGGGTGAGGTGCAGGAGGAAGATGCTTTGCTGTCCTGGACACTGTCCTGTGGGAGCTGGTGGCTCAGCTGAGCTAGTTCCTGGTGAAACATTCCTCCTTGGTGGCAGAGAGCATCTAAGCAGCTCTCTGTGCCTGACGGGCTCTTGTACGCTTATCAGTTGGTACCAAAATAGCGCTGGCAGCCTTCAATAGCTACGAACAAAAGGAGGATGTTTGTGGTCTAACTGAAACAAGCCAAGCTTGTGCCTTTAGCGAGATGGTGAAGGATGCTCGAGGCTGGAGCAGCTCAATGCAGGGCAAGGGCAGTCAAACGCTTATTTTGGAAGTGCTCCAGCTGGCTGGAGACACGGGGCGTGTAGACCCCAGTGTGGATTTCTGACACACCGACAGTCTTTGGACTGTATGTTGCTCCCCATTTGCTGGTGTTTGCCTTTTTTTTTTTTTTTTGGGGGGGGTGGGTGTTTTGCAG
>JANZLQ010000055.1:18559754-18573427 GCA_026212715.1 Elanus axillaris | reverse complement strand
CCTTTTTTTTTTTTTTTTGGGGGGGGGGGGGTGTTGTGCTGCTGCTGGCTGAGCGAGGGAAACGCAGTGAGGGTTGTGGTCCCTGGGGGCTGGGGGGGGGGTTGTCGGTCACAGCCCAGGGTACAGCCAGTGGTGGGGCAGACCCTGGGGGACAGACCCCCACCACTGCCACGTAACAAGCTGTCGGCGGGTGTTGGTCATTTTGGTACCTGGGCACAGCATCACCACCATGCGCTGGCTTCCCAGCCCACGGGGAAGGGAAGGGGAAAGCTGGGGAAAGGGAACTGTGAGATGGGAAAGGACCGTGTCCTCCTCTTGCCTCGGTACTCAGCACTTCTGCACTACGCGGTGCCGCGGGTGCACAGGAGCGGTAGGACTGGGCTCTCTATGAGCCGGGACGGCTGGGCAGGACACAGGCAGGGCAGGGCCAAGCCAAAGCAAACCTGCCTGCTGGGCCTGCCTCCCTGCGTAGCATTAGGAAACAAAAATCTAGATATCTTGGTAAAACCATCTCATTTCTGGAGGGTTAAAGAGGGCGAGTGAGAAGGCTCTTGCCTCCAGAGTCTCTGCTTGCAGATGTTCCCTTGCTATCACATCCCCCTAATGCATTCCTGCCAAGGCACCAGTTCTTTAAAATCTCCTGGTTTCAAATTCCTGTACCACCTCCCTATAACCCATTTTATTATTGCTTGGAAGTGCCTCACAACCCCCTCTTGATGAAGTTGGATCATGACATACTTGGTTGATCAGGGATAAAAAAATCAGCTGGTGTGACCAGAAACAATTGAAACTTCCATGGCAGAAGGTGGGACATCAAAGGCTTGTCACTCCCTCCCCAAATGGCCAACCCTCCCATCCATCCTCATCCTCCATCCCCCGCCCTGGGGAACAGCAGCATTGGAGTATGGAGCAGCCTGTGTCTACCTGGATGTATCTACCTGGAAATATCGCATCTGTTGGCCTCACCCTTGCCTGCCCCATCCCTCACGTGCTGCCTGGTCCCAGATTTTTTGGGGCAGCGCCCCGGACTGGGACTCTCTGCCCTGGTTCTCCTCTCGTCTCCTGTGGCTTTGTGTGATGGGCAGAGGAGCAGCCGGCAGTGCCTGGGGCAGGGCAGGGGGGGGGTCAGGGTGAAGAACCCCATCGGGAGGGTCCAGCTGGGAGCAGCGCAGCCCCCACGGCATGAAGTCACCACCCCGGCTGGAAGTCCTGCCAGGACGGAGCGGGAGCCCAGGAGCGGTCCCCTCCTCCAGCTCAGCACAGGAGGAAAATGCACCCAACTGCTCTCTTATGGACTGTGGCTTTTTCGTGCCTATAAAATACCTGGCCAGCAAGACTTACGTGTGAATAGATTATATGTGATAGAAATACATAACGTTGGATGTAAGCACTGTGTTATCAGCGTCGGAACAGTGCAGCGCAGGGCTGGGGGGGGGATGGCCGTAGAGCAGCGTAGATCCAACCTTCACAGGAGACTCGGGCTCAGAAACCTCCCACCGAAGCACCTCCTGAGGAGCAGGGTCACCCCGTTTATATCTTGTGATACAGTCGGCAATGACACGGCACAGCACCGGCGAGCGCAGCCTGCTCTGGCTGCATGGCCCAGCCGTGTCCCAGTGGGGACAACGCTCCGGCAACACTCCAGGGATTTCTCTTCTCCCCGGCTCCTGCTGCCTCCCGAGTGTCCTGCCCTCTCGCAGGGCCTGGCGACGGTGAGACAAAGCTTGGAAACTGGCTGGAGGAAATGAGAGGAGTTTTTTTAAATCATGTATTATTTTAAATGTCCATTTTCCTGTAGGTGAACCGGGTTATGATGGGTATCGAGGCCAGTGACAGTGGCTGCCAGCTCCCACGTCGTCATATCGGCGAGGGCCGACATCCGGATGCATTTCTGGAGCAGGACAGAAGTGGGCTCTGTGTGCCTTGGGGACGCCGCTTGCTGAGCTATTAATGCAGGGAAGCGTAATGATTGTAGGATGGACAAGATTTCATCGCTGTGTTTGCACAGAGGTAGCATCTGCTCCGAGCAGCTCAGCGTGGGTGGCCGGGGATGCGTGCCGGGGTCCTAGCCGGCAGGTGGGAGACGCCGGAGGTCTGATCTGATGCTTCTCCTCTGGTCTCCTCCCACAAAGACATTGCTTTGCTTCCTTCTTCTTGGCTGCGTCTCGGCTATGCCTGCATCCTGGACAGGCTCAGGGGGATGGTCTGGAGCAGCTGCAGGAGAGGTGGATCAGGACAGGTTCCTACTGCAAGCTCACCCACCGCTGGGCCAGCGTGACCACCCTCAGCGTGTCCTCCCTGTCCTGCCTGCTGCCATCTGCCTCCCTTGGGGAGCTCAGTGCCTTAACCGGGTGCAGCAGAGGAGGAAGGACTGCGAGGGCTCCCCGGGCTCTGTGATCCTCTACCCTGAGCGGGGAAAGCCCTGTGGAAGAGGGGTTGCTGGTGGCACGGTGCTGGAGAGCAGCGGGGGTGGAGGGTGACAAAGCACAGGGGAGTCCAGAGCATCTTGGGGAGGTGGGTGTCCCCCGGGGAACACCAAAGCTGGCTTAGTGCAAGGTATTCACTAGCAAGAGAGCTGGGTCCACTGAGGACAACCACGTTCCTGAGGCACTTGAGCTTTTCACAGAGCTGGTACCAGCCTCTCCTCGAGGGCTGGTGTGGAGGACGCCCGGGATGGGACCATCTTCTGTTCTGCTCCTGCTCGGCACAGGGGTGGGCAGGTCCCCGTGTCCTCGCCGCTCCCTGCGGGAAGGAATGGGATATTCAGTGCCAGGCTGGGAGCTCGGCTCAGCCAGCGCCTGGGCAAGGACGGTCTCTACCTGGGCAGGGTGTCCTGGTGCTAGAGCTCAGCAGATGATCCACCGCTCCGAGGGCTGCCATGTTCCGCAGCATCTGGCACATGAAACGCCACGTATGGGCACTTCTTCACGTTGAGGCACACGAGCTTCTCGAGCGATGCTGTCTTAACTATGTCAAAGCCAGTCGCTCCACCGAATGTACTGGGTTTCCAGTACTCTGGGGAGCAGATGGGGTTTCCAAGAAGCCCCTTCAGGGAAAACGGCGCTCCGATCTCCACCATGCTTTCCCCAAAAATACCGTTGGGTTGGGGTTTCTCAAGCAGCAAGCCCATATAAAACTCCAGAGCATCGATGTCTCCATACAGCTCTTCCAGCTCTGCCGCCTTCTCTTCCTCTCCTGCACCAAGTGAATGTCAGAGCACTTTAGCAAGGGAATCACCCCCAGCAAGGACCGGCCTTGCTGTGGGTGATGGGAACGTGGCAGCTCCCGCAATCCAGGCAGCGGCAAGCCCAGCTGCCAGGCCAGGCACTGCCCTCTGGACCACTCGTCCAGCCCCGTAGGAAGAAGGACCCCTGCAACCACGGCATTGGCCCTGTCTGCCCTCGGGCGAGGGTCGCGACCAGGCAAGGCTGGGATGGGCAGGACCGGCTGGGGGGACAACGCATGGTCTCGTACCCTCCCTGCGGGCACAGAGCATCTGCACTGTCCCAGCCAAGCCCCGAGAGCTCGTGCGGCAGCACTGCAGCCCTACCTGTTAGCTCCTGAAAGGACTTGTAGGGCTTCATGCCAAACCTCTTCCGATACTCATTAAACGGCTGTAGCCTCAGCTGCCGGGATTCCTTGATGACCCCAACGGCCACGTTCAAGACATTGGCATTGATGGTTTGTCCCCCACCGATCTGGAGGGCGAGAACACAAGGAGGAGCACGCGTAAGGCACAAGGCGGCACCAGCATTCGCTCGAGGGGAGCCACCGCAATAAAGCTTCCGTGTCGTGGGGACCAGCACGTCATCGCAGCGGCAAGAAGAGAAGGAATCTGCTGGACAGTGCCAAAACAGCTGTAGAGCAGCTTGGGCTAAAGTCAACCCTGTTCACAGGGCAGGTCAGGGAACGGTGCAGGAGAAGCCCCGGGTGGACAGTGACGCACTGGCGTGGGAGGAGAGGAGAGATCACGGGGCTTTGGGGTCACAGGGGGAATGCAAACAGCCAAAGAGCAGCAGGTCTGTGCCTCAGTCTTGTTTTGCACAAGCAGAGAGGGTGAGAAATGTAGATGTAATCGTTTGGAATAAAACATCCATGTGATGGCAGCAAAGAACAGTACCAGCCAAGCTGCTCCCACTCCCAGGCTGCTCCACAGCCCGCTCTGGGCCAGGAGATTCCTCCTGGCTTACGGCAGGCTCCTGGCATCACCACAATGTTTCCTACGGAGTCCGAGAGCGAGCAAACGGGGCTGCCAAGGCCCAGCCTTGCTACGGTGCTTGTGGGGAGGACTCACGACATGCCCACCAGACACGTGTGACGCAACCCACTGCCCAAAGGGGCTGTTCATTACTGCTGTACCGGCACTGCCTTCACGGTACCAGGAGCATCCCTCCTGGGGTACCACGAGCATCCCTCCTGGGATCCCACAGCCCCGGCACTGGCAGGGAGGGGAGAGCAGGACCTTACCCTTCCTGCAATCTGCTTGGAAAAGGATTCCACCAGAGCCTCCACGCCGTAGTCCAGGAGCATGGAGGTGTTGTAGAGGAACTGCTCGTAGTTGTACTCTTCCCCTTGGATGATGAAGGAGTCGGGCATCAGCCCGTGCCAGTGATAGAGCTGGTTGAATTCCACCGCGATGCGATTCCGGTACTGGAACTGCGTCCCAAACAGCAGCTCGGGGTCGAACTTGAGGCTGAGGAAGTACCCACTGAGGTGCTGGACGTAGTCTTCAATGACGATCTTAATGGTCTCCCCTGGGCAGGAGGGGAGAGAAGCAGCCGTCAGCTGGCAGCAGCCGGAGCTACCGGCTCTGTACTCAGACGATGTTACCCACCTGCTGCGGCAGCGTGTCCCAGCACCCATTCACCACCTGGGACCTTTCTGACTACGGGCTTGTTGAGTTGGCTGGGAATTTTTCAGTGAATTATTTTTTCACCAGCAAAGGTCAGTCTGCCAAAACCGAAATAGTTCCTGAGGAAGCTGACCTTGATACGCTTCTAGAGATAATGTGGTGACATGGCTTTTTTTCTGGATTTTGGTCAAAAATGACTTATGAGATTATAGTAAATTTGTAATGAACATTAAAATGAAATAATTCAAAATTATGATAAACTTATTCAAAATTAATTTGTTTGAAGGACCAAAGGCAATTTTTGCTCTATGGACCAGAGCCAACGATGCCCAGAGGACTGCCAGAGAAACTCCTCCAGCCTCTAAAGCCAGCCTGGCCACCACCCTCAAACAGAGACCGACTTATGTCCGAGTGCTTGGGCCTTGCCCGGGCAGGCGAGACACGGGGCTCCACAGTGCCCCACGACACCGCCGGTCCTCACCGATGAGGATGAGACGAGCCGTCTGGAAGAGCTGCTCGTCGCTCCAGGTGGGATGCTCCCGTTTCAGTATGTCACAGACACGGTTGTGCTCGCGCAGCCAGAGCGTGGCATACATGCAGAGTCCCGGCAGAAGCCCAAACACCTCCTGGCCCATCGCCAGCTGCTTCTCCTTGGGGATAGTGGGTGGGTAGACCATGTGAACTGGAGCATCAGTGACCGTGGGGGGGTACACCTCTCCATCCACCACCTTGGGGAGACAAGAACGAGATGGCAGAAAGGGAGGAGGGTAAGAAAACCACTCTGGTGAAAGCCTGCCCAGCTGGGACCTGCCTCCCTATGGGCACCATGGGGCCACTCTCCTGCAAGCGGTGAGCGGGACGGAAACACCTCCCTCATCCAGACCCAGCTGCGGAATGCCTGCTGCCTTCAGAACAGCTACACCCCAAAATTTGTCCCTCTGACATGGCACCTCTGGCCAGCAGCCACATGGGCATCAGGGCTGGGGTCTCCCGGGAGCTGCCGGAGGGACGTGGGCTTCAAACAACCCTGGATCACAGGGCTGAGAGATGTTTCAGTCGCACCTGGAATTTCAGCTTCCCGTCTCTGAAGAGTCGCAGCTGGTGCTGCCGCTGCAGGTTGTCCCCATACAAGTGCCCGAGGTCCACCTGCCGAGAGAGCACGGCATCAAAGCTGCTCCAAAAGACCGTGCACGCACCGGTCCCCCTCCTCGCTCCTCGCGTGCCCCCTGCCCCAGCACCCCTCACCCCATGCCCCAGCGCCTTGGTGAAGCCGCGTCCCATCTTCCCAGACGTCTTGAAGAACTGGTGGGTGAAATGCTGGGCGAAGAAGGCAAACATCAGGTTGGTGCCTCGGGGATCGGCTTCAAACTTCTGCCGCAGCAGGAACCTCTCTGCCAGGAGCTGGGGGTCGGGGAGCTGCTGCTTCCCTGCAAAGGATGGAGGTTGAGGGCAGATGCCCGGTGCCGTGCTGGCTGCAGGGGTGTCGGCAAGCGCTGCCGTGTCTGCTGCAGCACCAGGCACTGACTCGTGGGCATGGACACCTTAGAGCCCTCTTACACAGGGTACGACATGCCCCAGCAGCTCAAGCTGAACTGTCCCAGCAGCGTTTCTGATGCCACCAAGTTCCTCCTGCCTGCAGGGCCAGCTTGGGCAGGCCAGCGGCAGTACGTGGCACTGCCAGCGGTGCCCATGGCAGCGAAAGCTCACCCACGAGTGGGTGGGAAACACCGATGCTGCACTGGGTACGGACCCAGGGTGCTGCTCCGGCGACCCAGCCCCACGCCTGGCACCGTGCGGTGCCGGTCCCCCCGGGCCAGCCCATGTACCTTTGGTCCCCATGGGTGTCGGGCAGTTGTCCGGCACGGGCGGGAGGACACGGGTGTAATAGCTGACGTTGGCGTAAGCCTCCCAGCTGATGTAGCCGTAGTCGGAGTTGAAGGTGGGGGGACTGGGGATGAGATTGGCACGAACTGAAAGGAGAGATGGGGGTCACCACTGTGGGGCCCGGGGCAGCACCTCAAGGATTCTGCCCCCGGCCCCTGCCTGCCCACTCAGTGCTGTCAGATGCCCTCCCCTGACACCCTGAAAACCAGAAAGGTACAGGCAGCGGAGGCATGCAGAGGTCCCAGGCTTTGTCCCAGGCCTTTTAAAGGCTGCAAATCCCTGCAGAAGAGGAGGGCTCATGCTAATGCACTAAGTGGATTCTTGGATGATGAATGACAACCACACAGAAATGGTAAAACCAACAGCTGGTGCCTTGCAAACGTGTCGCTATGGCTCCAAGGGCTGAAACCTAAATATTTATGCAAAATGATGAATGTGGGGACATGAGTAACAAGGGCCATGTTTCCACAGGCTGCTTTCCGTGCGGCTGCTTAAGAGCCCTTTGGTCTGGGGAGCATGGTGTGCTGAGACCTGTTCGTGTTTCCCGTCTGGCTGGCAGCCTGGTGCACGTCCGGGGACACACATCCAGGGACATACATCCAGGGACACACGTCCAGGGACACACAGCCGGGGACACACAAGGCAGCCCGGCTCGCCAACCCCCTGTGCTCCGCTGCTGCCTGGCTGGGCAGGGTGATGGGGTCACAACCTCCCTGGGTCTCGCCGTGCGGCGATTCAAGCCCGGTGTCCACCGTGCCCGCCGGAGCTTCTCGGCATCCCTGCAGCTCTGCCACCCCCACCCTCACCTCCTGCTGATGCCCGGAGGGTCCCCGACTCCTGCTGCACCCCGAGACCCGCTCCAACCCCTCACCTGTGAGCACGAGCCTCATGAGCGTGTCCCTGATAAAGGTGCTGTTGATAATGTCCCAGAACCACCTGAAGTGGGTCAGGATGAAGTGGTAGAAGGCAGGACTGGGCTTCAGCAGGTTGTGGAGGCGCGTCCAGAGCTCGGCTGGGGGAGACAGACCAGGCAAACTGCTCATCCCGCTAACGAAGCCTTCTAACGGCCCTGGCCCACCCACACTGTCACTGCCGGTGAGAGCACGTGCTGCAGGCGCAGCACGGCCCCCCGGGACCCCCGGGTGCCACAGGTTCTCCAGGCAAGAGGGACTTACGGGAGGTGCAGTTGGCCCCGAAGTATCCCGTCCGCGTACAGTCGCACTCGTATCCTTCCAGGCCGACCCTCACGCACACCCCTTGGTGCTGGCAGGGGAAATAACAACAGGGATCCACTGCGGAAAGAGAGACAGACATCACCATCCAGCCACAGTGTCACCGCGTCCGGTGGCTCACAGGGTGACCCTGCCCCGCACACAGCCGAGCCGGGTCCAGCTCAGGGGGATGCACCCCGGGGGGGGTCACCCCGAGACGAGGTGCTTTGATACCAGCCACCTCCACGAGCCCACCCCCCAAGTCTGGTATCAACGACGTGCTGCAGGGAGACGGCAGACGGGTGCTGCAGGAGCCAAGCATGGTCTTGGCCATTGCAATGTCATGCCTGCAGTAGATACTACCGCTCAGCTTTTCTCTTATCTCCCCAGTGGGGTATTTTGGGCAGGAGCATCGCTTCGGTACTGTCCCGAAGTTAGCCTCGTCTGAAACACCCGGGATCGCCAAAGGAACCATCCGCACCCCGCGGCCGCACACCGATGGGTGCTGCAAGCCCCGGCCCCAGCTCGGGCTGTTGCTGCCGAGGCCGTACCCTGCCCGGTGCCAGCGTGGGGCCGTGTCACAGTTTATCCCAGCACGGGATAAACCAGTGGAAACACGGCACCGGTGTTAATAATAATAATGGCAATTGTCAGGGCTGAAGTTTGCTTTGGCAAGTGGCTCCTCCGCCCTCGCCGCTCCGAGCAGATGAAAAGGGCCAACCGCTGAGCTCGCTCCCCCGGCTCCCACCCGGCCCCTTCCTCCGCTGCCTTTTGCCCCCGCCTGCAGGCATGAGATAAGGGCCCCTTCCCGCTGGCTGCAGGGCGGCGGGATCCCGTGGGACAGACGGAGACCACCCCACCACCCCCCCAACATAAGGCAGCTCCCGGCTCTGGGGCAGCGCTAGGCACCCATCGGCACCAAGCCCCTCCGACCCACCCCGAGGTGGGCAGCACTTTGTAACTTCACCGCTTGCAGCCCCTCCAAGAGCAGCAAAACTCAGGGAAGAAAGAGAACCGAGAGCTGGAGCGGCCGGAGACCCCTCTGCCTTTCATCAGCCCAGGGATGGAGCTGGGAATTTGGATGTCCTCTGCCCCAGCTGCCTCCTGGAAGCCTCACCAGTGGCAACCTCAACCTCACCGAGCCGGGTCGGTCCCCGCAGACCTGGGATGGAGCCTTTGTGCCAGGAGAATACAAGCGCCAAGAGCCAAGACCTCCTGGAGCACACACGGCTGAGGGTTCCGGTGCCCATCGGCAGAACGGCGGTCACCAGCCCCACTGGGACCCAGGGACAGGGATTCCACCGACAGCCAGTGCTCAGCTCCGGTGCCACCGGCTGTGGGAATGGGGACGGGGACGGGCAGCGCTCCCTGAGCACCAGAAGGTGCTGAGAGCCGTTCCCGGTGTGCCCAGTGCCATGGCTGCTGAAGGAAGGTCTCCCAAGGTCCGTCGGCTGCTCTGTGTGGTCCGTGAGCTTCACCAGACCCCTGCCAGACCTGGTTCTGATTCTTCTGGAATTTGGGAACAGGTTCCAACGCTGGGGTGGAGGGATGGGCACACAGAATAGAAACCATGTTTTTTCCACAGGAAATTAACATCTTTGAAAAAATAAGGCTAATTTTGCAAAGTTGCTCGGTCTCCCAGCTGGCCACACATGGAGGGCAGGGGCTGCCCGGGAGCCCAGGGCTTGGCCAGCAGCTCTGCCCCGGCTGCGCTCAGCCCTGGGACCCCAGATCCCTCACGTCACGGGCGCCTGCTCGCAAAGACGCGTTCAGCTCCCAGCTCTTCCGTCAGACTCGGATCTTTTCCTGTATCCTAGACGGGAGGCAGCAGGCTGTTTCTTACTTTTCTCAGACAAATTAAGGTCAGACCACCCATTCGGATTTTTGCAAGATGGGAACTTTTGCAAAGGGGACCGTCTTGCAGCACAGCTGGAGCATCCTGTAGGTTATTCCTGCATCTCTGCACTTGACTCTGCTGTAAACCTTGCAAGCACCTAAGGGAGCAGCCCTGTGCCATGCCTGGCGCAACCCCAGGGGGATGTGGGGCTGCCCGTGGGCACCGCAGCCACGGGGCCGGGAGGATGCTCCATGCCGCGGGCTCCGGCACGGCAGGTTGTGTCCTGCCCCATCCCTCCTGCTGACGTGGGAAGTCAGAAGTTCGTGTTAGCGGGGATGCTTTGTCGGGGTTCTCCCCAGCACGGGGCTCGATGGCATGTCGTGGCCGAGCGCTTCTCCAAGGCGGGTTTGGCAGTGAGCTGGGCTTGGCCGAGCTGCCTCCTCCCACGGTTCACATCGGTGTCAGTGCCGCAGGGTCCCGGAGTTGGGGTGGGAGAGGCATGTTCCAGCCAAAAGGGTGGGAGGGGGACAGAGCGTGTCCTGGCCCGTGACAGCAACCCCTTCGCGTCCTTTCGGGAGCCTCCCTCCCGCAGTGGCTCCGTGCCTCTCCCCACCCCAGCCAGGAATTCTGCGCCGGCTCTGCCAGGACGGCTTCAGGTGTGGAGAAAGCTGCTGCCAGCCTCCATGCTGGAGCACGGCCCGCTCCGTGACGGCAGAGCTGGTGAACATGCTCCATCACTGCTGAAAAATGCCAGATTTTGGGGACAACATCCGCTCTGTGAACCACAGTCAAAGCAACCTAGGGTGAATCACGGCCAGGCTGGAGCCGGGCTTGCTCGATGGCACACAGCTCCGCAGCCACAGGCTTTGAAGACGATGAAAGTCTCATGCACTTGTTTTTCTGATTCGGGGAGGTTTCCTCAGGCCGACGAGCTGTTCACAGCACACGCAGTGCAGCCAGATTGTCATCTGCAACCACTTCTGGCGGCACCATGAGCAAGAGCAGCGTGCCAGGGCTGCAGCTGCACACCACATGGGGCTCGGCGATCCTCCTCCCCGCACCTGAGCCAAGCTGCCGGCCCCAAAAACAGGCTAAGGGTGGGCAGCGGGGCTGGCTGGAGGGGGTGATGCAGCCCCAGGGCTCTCGGAGCGGCAGCAGGTTCCCCTTTGCAGCCTGGGGTTGAAGATCCGTGAGCCCCGCTGCGGAGGGGCTGTGCTGGGAGGAGGGAGCTGACGGTGGGCTATGGAAACAGGCATGAATCAGAAGCGGTTCTGCGAGAGGTCCCTGCCTGCCCTCGCTCAGCGGGGTCTGTGCCCGACCTGCCCCGTGGCTGGAGCTCGGGCAGACGGTGATGTTGAGGTGCTGCCGCACCTCCTGTTTGCCAGAGGGTGAAATGGCGTGAGCTGTGGAATAGCTGTGGAGAGGATGGGCAGGTTTATTTTGCAAAAACACTTGTACAAAACTACACCCCTGAAGGCAAGCCGGCAGCCAAGGGCAATATCTGCAGGGGAAAACAGAGAAACACCATGGGACTAGCTTGGCTCCTCTCACAGCCAGAGGAAAGACCTACAGAGAGCAAAAATTGTGGCTTGGAGCCAAGGTGCAACCAGCAAGGAGTCAAGTAGAAGTGCTCTAAGCAGCAAACACCAAGTGAGCAGGCGATCCCAGCCTCAGCCCAACATCCTGTTATTTGATCTTCGAGAGCAGATCCAAGGGCAACATTAGGGCTGTGGTCCTCCTGGCTCGGTGCTGGGGAGGAGCAGGAGCCCGGCCACTCTGCCGACAGCACCTTGGGGCACAACGCAGTTCCCCTAATTTCTCAATCAGATATCTCCCTCCTTAATTGAGGCTTGGAAGACAGCTGTCCTTTCATGTGTATCCCAGGTATCCCTTTTTTTTTCCCCCCGCGTAGTGAAATTTGCTCGGATCCTGGCATGCAGCAGTCGGCTCCAGGGGCTGGTCACAGCTGCACCATCCCAGTGTGCATCTGTCCCAGCTGCTTCAGGCATGTGGGTCCCCAGGCTCGGTCCTGTGCCCGGCAGGAAAAAGGGATGCTGCTTCTGGCTCTCCTCAGCCCCCAGGAGGAGCTTCCCAGGGAGATGAGAGCCATGCCTGGAGATGGCCGAGCCAGAGGAGGGACTGCACAGAGGCTGTCCCTTGCCTGTCCCCACCACCCACGGTCCAGCCCAGCGGGTGACAGCCAGGTCCATCCCATGGGGTCCCTCCTTTCGTGCCGATGTGCCTGACGGACCCCCGGAGCAGGGTGCCTGCTGCCTCCCCAGCATCAGCCCTCCTGCTGCCTCCCCAGCATCAGCCCTCCTGCTGCAGCACTTGCTCCTGCTGCTCCTGCTCCAGCCCTCCGGCCTGAGGCCAAGAAGCCTGGAGGGCTGCGGGTTGGCTTGGCCATGCTGTGGGCACCCAGCCCCACTGTCCCCAGTGGGTGGACCTGCCACCTCCCGCCAGGTCACATCCCGACTCCCTCAGCCCTCCGCAGAGCAGGCACAGCCACGGCCTCAGAGCAACCCTGGGTCGTTTCCCCTTTCGGACACATACGCTACCGAAACAGGGAATTTCCCACCTCGGGGTCATTGCTTTTGCACAAGGACAAGCCGCTCCAGGACAGGGAAGTCTCCCCTCTCCCAGTCGATGGCTGTGGGGAGGAGGCACGGGCAGTGGGAAGCCTGCTCAGCCCAAACCTGCTCGGTTCAGGTCGCTTCTCCCGGGGTCCCCCTTCCCCTGCAATGGGAGGTGGGGATGGGGGGGGGTGGTGCCTGCTCAGCTCCGCACACTCAGCCTGTGCAAATTTTGGGGGCTCTTGGATTCGGACACATTGCTTCCCACAGCCATGGCGTAAACCCAGGCGGGCTGCTGGAGACGGAGTCACCATCAGTCACCGTTTGCAATGCGGGTGGCCAGGGATGAAGCCCAGGTGCCTGGGCTGGCTTTGCTGAGAATGTTACTTTAGTAAAGAACTGTAAAACCTGGAAAGTGCCACGAGCGTCACGCTGGGATGGTGTTTTTTTCTGCGGAGAAGAAGGTCATTTCACAGAAGAGGGCTTGGAGTCAATGCTCTGTTAAGAACCTGGAGGAAACTGCGCTGTAGGGGCTGCGGATGGGGCTGATGGGATTTGAGATACGGTTCTATTTCACAACACTCTCTGTGGATGCCTGCCATAAGCAATGTGACTCCTTGACGTCCCTGGGCACACAGGCAGCCGGAGCCCACCGTGGCTGTGCCAGCGCGCGGTGAACCGCTGCGGCACACCGGCACGGGAACAAACTGATGGCTGATGCCACGGGAGCCATCCCTGCTGCTCCCAGCCCTTCATCCTCACCCCCAGACTCCAGTTTCACCTGGTGTGTGTTTAGGGAGAGCGGGGAAAGGCCCTGTTTGCCAGAATTCTTTCGAGAAGCCCCGTCCCAGCCAGGAGGCCGCAGGGAGCAACCGGGTGCTGCCCCTCACCCCGGTGTCGGGGCCACCCCGGGGTGGCCGTGGTCCCGTCCTGCCCCAGGGTCTCGGGGGCCAGCGGTGGGCTTGGCAAGAGCCCAGCTCTGTCCTGTGGCCACGCTCGGGCCACCCGACGGCTCCTCCAGCCCCTGTGTGTGGTCCCTGCCTGGCCGCAGTGGGAGGTAGAGGAGAAGTTGGTTTTTCACAGGCGATTTTGCTCTCCGCTTAGGAATGATGGGCCAAACCCTGCAGCTCCGGGACCCACCGGGGGCTCTGACCCAGGTGCTGCCCTCGGGGGTCCCGGCCAGCGTCTGCCACGGCCCCTGCCCGCCCCCGCCCTCCGCTCCGGGGCTTCTGCCGGAGGGTGCCGGCAGGGGCGAGGACCAGCCCGGGGCGATGGGCTCCATCCCGCCCGCGGGGACCCGGTGGAGCGCGGAGACC
>JANZLQ010000055.1:18533729-18554083 GCA_026212715.1 Elanus axillaris | reverse complement strand
GGGGGGGGGTCTGGGCAGAGAACAGGGAAGCCCAAACCCCCCATTTTTGTACTGAAAGGTGAAGCGCAACTGGTGTCAAGTCCCCCATGGGTAAGGTCCCCGACAGCCACAGGTATTTCAATCCAGCCCAACGGCACAGCAGATGCTGGCGGCTGGAGACCCCGGCATCGCTCTGGTCCCCCCCGTGGTGGGCTCAGAGGGACTGTGGGGGCACGGGGCCAAGCAGGGCAGCAGCAGGGCAGCCCCGGGAGAGAAGCCGTCCCCGACGGCCGAGCAGGGCTGGCGGCCCCTTTCCCAGCTCCGCTGGGCACGGCAGCAGCGGACCCAGCATTTCCTCCGGCACGGGGAGCTGACAGACGCTGTTTGGGGGGCTACAAATCAGAGCTGAAAAGCTGGGGCTGGACAGGCTGTCTGGGAACTCGTAACCTGAGCCCCAGGAAAGGAGGACTCAGGAAAGCGCTTTCAGCAATCATATTCATCATCTTCAGCTCAGACTCATTAGGCTCGTGGAGCCCAGCTCCGCCACCACCAACGCCTCCCGCACGCAGATAGAGCCGCTGGCTCAGACAAATAAATGCTTCCAGCTTCCCGGTGGATGCGGCAGGTCAGGGAGCATCTGATGCCAATTACCCGCGGTGTAGGGTTCCCCGGCCGTGCTCGCCAGCGCTGCGCAGCGAGGTGGCTCCCGTGCTCTGGCCCTCCTGCCCGGGTCTTCCCCAGCCACATCCACAACTCCTCCAGGTTGGAGCGGCCCCATGGATCACCCTCTGCTCCCAGTGCCAGGAGCCATGGAGGCAGCCAAGGGTGGGGAGATTTAGTCTGTGCCACCTGTGTTTTGGGCTCCTCCATCCTAGGGTCAAGGACCAGCGCAGGGGTCGCCCACCCGAGCATTTCAGGGGATGCTCGAAGGCCACCTCACCACGTGGCCGTCCCCACCACATCTGACACGGCACTGGGCACCAACGTGTCACTGCTGGGGTTTAATTCCTCCAGGTCATTTCCTCCCAGGCTGTCCCCATCACACGTGCCCACTGCATGGTGCGGCAGCATGGACCCCTCCTCCCTGCTCCCCAGTTGTGGGAGTAACGGTGGGAGACCTGCCCGGCTGGCGCCGGAGGCTTGGAGCCATCCTGGCCAAGGGTCTGCCAGAGCCCCCGGTGCCGGGCAGCCGCTTCGCCAAGCGATGGGAAGCGTGTTGGGGCTGCGCATCGCCGTGGGACAGCACGTGGGTGCCCTGCGCCCTGCCGTGCTCACCGTGCAGGGGTCCCAGCGACATCCCTGGGGCAGCGCATCCCCATCTCAGGGTCTGTGCAGAGGGAAGCCATGGGACTGTCCATAGGGTTCAGGTCCAAAATTACAACAGACCATGGAAACCTGCTGACGGGGCTGGGAAGGAACCCCAGGGTCCGGGCACAGGTCCTGAGCGGTGATGGCAGCCAAGGCAGCCATGCAGCCCTGCCGAGCGCTGCGGTGAAATGGGTGCAGGCAGCTCCGCTTGCCAGGCGGCTCTTAGGGGCAGCTGCACGTTTCCATTTCTCCGGGCTCGGGCTGGCCTGGATGTCTTTAATTGCCCAAAGGTCGGCATCCTCGAGCCCGGGGCCACGTGTCGGAGGGATCCCGGGCAGGAACCTGACACGGACACGAGTCATTCGGGATCAACGCTGGGGGCCAGGAAATTGCAACGGACACAAACCTAAATACACTGCACGTCCCCCCAGGTAATCAGGGGCCGGGCCAGATTCTGGCTGACAGCTTAAATGCCTTAATTCCTCGGCCGCTGCGGTTCGAGGGGGTCCCGTGTGCCGTGGGCTTCTCCCAAATGGTCTCTGAGCTGGAGATTTGTCTGTAATTGGAGGCACGTTGCATTCCCCTGAAAGTAGCCAGGTCCCACTGGAGGGGGGCTGCGGGAAGGCAGCAATTTCCCTTATGGAATTATTTACCTGATTAGAGAGTTTATTTTATCAAAATTGCTTCAGAATGGGGCCACTCGGTGTGTCCAGCATGGGGAGCTCCCCAGTGGGGCTGGCAGCCTGGAGACAGGTAATTTGTGTGGTTAATGGGACTAATCCACCAGGCAATTGCACCAATAGATTTCATGGCTGTAAAGTGCTCTGTTCCCATTAATTAAAAATCTGTTAAGAAGATTAGCATGTAAAGGTATCAAAAGAAACCCAAGAGTTTCTTTCCCCACCGGCCCCCAAAGGCGAGTGTGGGAGTGCTGGATTGCTCGCATTAGCACAAAAATTATTCTTTTAAAGGTAAGGACTTCACATCCAAAGTAACCGCTGACAGTTTTCCCTGACTCCCCTACCCAGAGGTCCTTTATGTTTAATTATAGTTTGTTTAAATTAGCCCTGATTGTTCGCGTGGAGTGTTAGCTTAAATATATTTTGAACGCGTGGTTCCCCTGTGCCCTGCCGGTGCGGGGCGAGGTTGGGCAGCCTCCGGCCAAGCCCTGTGCCCCCGCAGGTGCCCACGCCATGGGGCTGATGCTTGGGGCTGCCCGGGAGGAGATGGGGGTCCGTGGGGGGGTCTGAACCCAGCATCCCCTGGTTTTCCTGGTCACACCAGCGCAGGAGCTGGGGATGGCGGCACCCACCATCGGCCGGGGCTCATAGCCACCAAACCCAGCCCTGCAGCAGCGGTGGGCACCTCCCCGGCATGGTGGTCTGCCCAGACCCCACCAGCGGCTCCTCTGCCGGCAGGACCCCCGTGCCGCCGCCACCTGCACCCCACGGACACCCCGCTCCCGTCACCCCGCTGCCGGCCAGCCCGGCACTGCTCAGCCTCTCGCTCGGCAGCCGGTGCCGCTCCTGGCCTTTGTCCACAGTCAGACACCGAGCAAAACAAAAGCAAATTCCCCGGCAGCTGAAGGTGCCATTTTTATGGCTCGGCTGAACGAGGAAGTATTTTTTGATCTCTTAAAAATCCTGAATATTATCTGACAGTTTATCTTGTTTCTCCGCATCCGTGTCTTTGCAGCAACGCCAGCTCATTTACATGTGTATTGCGCCTGCCTCCACGGGTGCTGAGGTCAATTGAAACTCAAGAAAAGAGGAGAAATTTATGCAAAACTGTTGATTGCATTTGTATGTAATGAAATCATCCAATATTCATCTGACTATAGACTCTAATCTGAAAGGAGAAGTGAAGGACATAAGAGTCACTGGAAAGCAATAATGAGCTTCTGTAGTGATTAAAAAAGCACTTGAGCTTTCTGAAAATCCAGCCAGAAATCGTGTCTAATCAACATGGAATATAGGAGGCAGAGATTACATTGATACATTTTGCAAAGCTCACTGTTGAAAATGTATGCGAGCTGTAAACTCTGACATGCCATCCATGGTCTGTTTTATACAAATCCGGGCGGCACACAATCAGCGCCCGGGCTCGTCCCTGGCACAAAGCAATCTTGGTGTCTCTGCTCGATGACTCACAAGGAGCGCAATCACATCTATTTTGAAGAGCAATGTTGGTTTTTAACTATGTCGAGAGCTTCCAGCTTCCTCGGAGTTTTTCCCCTTCCTTTCGCCTCCGCTTCGCATTTCCCCGCAGCCGCGGGGCTCGGTCCGGGAGGTGGTGGGAGGCTGGCACCCGTCCCGGTCCCTGCCACCATCCTCTTGGTGCGGCTGCCCCGGTTCAGCCGACCCAAGTGTCCCGGCAGAGCCGAACGTGGCCATCCCGGCAAACCCAGGGAAGGGCAGGTCTCTGCACTGGGACGCGATGAGCAGGGATGTGCACAGCGGCACCGCATCTGCCCGGAGTGCAACCACCTCGGGGACCATCCCACCGTTGCCAGGTGGGAATCCGGCCGTGCCCCAAATCCACACGTGCTGTTGGGAGAGGGCTCCCGGCGAGCGCGGCAGGGTGCGGAGAGCCCAGGACGCAGCTCGAGGGGGTCTGGCCACTGCCCTCCCTCACCCCCCTGCCCTGACCCACACCACCCAGCGGCATTTGCTGCTGAGGCCAAACTATTTGGAGGCCAAACTGTTTGGTGGCCAAAGCAGCATCACTGGCATCGGATCCCCATTACACCCAGCCCACCGTTTTCTAGCCCACGGTCCCTTTCCCTCTTGGGTTATTCGGTGCAGCTGGAGCTCCTTTCCCACCCGCCAACAGCATCAGCTGCAGCTTCTTATCAGCTCTGGGTGCAATCCAGGCTGGAACCAAGTGAGAGGTTCCTGCTGATGCTGGTGGAGGAAGCTTTTTGGAGCAGGCAGGCCTTGTGCCGCAGCTCCCGGTGCGGAGCACCAGTCGATTTTTGCAGCAAAAGGGAAAGCGGGACCCATCCAGAGCCACCCTGTGTGCCAGCCGGCTGTGGTCACGGTGAGCGTCCGTTCTCTCTTCTCCTGAGTGGTTTAAAATGGTCCTCGGCAGGTGGGGGGTGGTCTCCTGCGCCAGCATGGCCGTGGTCTCCATGGGGTCACGCGCTGCTTTGCTGGTACCCTGGGTGCTGTGGCTGCTCCTGGCTGGTGCAGAGCGTGGGGGAATGAGACGAGGACCCAGGCAAATGGACTCCCCGAACCCTCCCCTGCCGTGGAGCTGTCACCAGGGGCCCCTTGGAGAACAAGTCTCTGCCTTTCTATGCATTTAAAAGCTGGTTTTGCCCCTGGTTTTGCTTCACCGGGGTGGCAGCCCTGGACCCCCTTCCCGCTGCCTCCTGAAGGCACAGGGCGCGGCTGTGTTGGGGACCGGCAACTCCATCCCCAGCCTGGCGTTGGTGCGGTTTTACCACTAGGTTTTAATTCATGCGAGATGCATAGCAGTAAATACTTCAGAAATTCCTCTGTGCAGCGACCCTGCAGCTCCGCTGCCTGTCTCCAGCAGCTCACCCTCCCTCCCTCCACCATCCCGGTGCCACCACCCCAAGACTTGGAGAAGCCATGGGCAGCACCGACTGCCCAAGCCTGTGCCGGCAGCAGCTTCTCCACCTGCCCTGCCTTGGAGAAACACCCGGCTCGGCAGCTGCCGCTGCCAGGCAGGTACCAGGGAAGCCCTTCAAGCCCAGGCTGTTGCTGGGATGTTGAAGCTGCAACAACAGCAAAAAAAGCTTAGTTGATAAATGTCAAAAGAAATACAGTAATCGGCTGAAAGCAATTTACCGAGCCATGTAACCACCCTGGGCTCGCCATTTTCCTTTATTCATTTATCATGGTAAGCTCTTTGGCCAAAATACACAAAGCAGAGAAATTGTTGACATGTGGGGCCCTAGCAGAGCAAATCCTTCATCCTCCTCCCCCTCCCCACTGCACACAAACTAACTTTTTGGGAGTTGTTTATTTAAGGACTGCAGAGCACTCAGTGCTCTTTGAACCCAAATGCTGTGGGAGCGGGGTTGGCCACCACCTTCCCTCTCTTTGCCATGGCCCGAGGCTGCGGGGAGGCCGTTTGCTGCTGTGGAAGTACCTGCTGGTAGCGAGGAGTTTTGCTGCGTGACATGCTCGGGATCTTGTTCTGCTTCTACCTCCTCCACCCCCTAAAATGTGGTACCAGTGGCTTGCACAGGCATTCCCCAACTGGTCAGAGAGGGCAGATGCTGGTTGTGGAAAGCTCCCGTGTTGGCTTTTGGTCTTCTTGGTGCTGGCTAAAAGAGTCATACTGACTGCACTGGTTCCAGTTCCCTATCCACGAAGTGTAGGGAACTGCAGCACCCGTCTCCCCTGCCCACCCCACCCCAGTCAGCGTTGAGCTCCCTTGTGCCTTCCCGGTGGCCAGGCTGCAGGTAATTCTGCTGGCCACGGCGATGGGCAAACGCTTCTTTTGGCACGCATGAACCCAAGGGGACACCCCAAGCAGAAACTGGATGTCTCAAGATTGCTCCTCCAAATCTCATTTTATTTTAAGTGAAAATAAATGCCAAGGTTCACAGCAGGGCAGCGCAGGTTTTCCCTGCGTGTGGTCCTCGCTTCTGCCAGGCTGCGAGGTGCTGGATGCAAACGGGCTGACGTGCGAGGCGAGCAGGGCAGTCGTTCCTCCTGCGCCTCGGCTTCTGCGTGGGAGCCCTTCCAGCAGCACCCAGCCCTCCTGCCTGCTATATTATTTTTCACCATAGTTCACCCAATTCTGTTGCCACCTAAATGAAGAACAGCGAGGAGAGCTCCCCCCTCCCTCCAGTACCATCCCAGGTGGGGACTGGGAGCAGCCGAAGCAGGGGGCTGCTCTGGAGGTCTGGCAGAGCCACCCCTGCCCCTCGCCCGAGGCTGCTGACTCCAGGCAGGGATGGCCACTGGGCAGTCCGTGCGTGGCAGTCCGTTCTTGCTCGAGGGGGGAGTGTGTCCGTCAGGATGGTGCTTATCCAAGCAGCTCCTTGGTCTTTGCTGCCAGCAACTTGTCCATCTCTGCTGCAGTGCTGTCTGCCATTTGCTGAATCTGTGGCAACATGGTACAATCCTGAGTCATATGCTTAGTGATGCAGAGTTTAAAGGGAAAGGAGTGACTGGTTTCAGGAAACCTCCTGAAACAAAGCCTAAAATCCTAATAAAACCCAAAATAGTGTTGGGGCAATAACTGGCTCTTCCTGGGGGCTCCCACCAGCCCAGGGTGATTCTGTGCCAGTGTTGCATCTGTACACAGGGAGCAGGGACTGGTCAAAGGCTCTGAAAAGGGACGTACAACACAAACTCTTGGGGGAGCTTCACAAGTGACTTGGTCAGGTCCTTATTTAACGGAGCGACTTCAGGGGAAGGCAGAGTTAAAGACCTGCTGGTGTTGGCACCAGAAAAGAGAGCACTTACCTCACTACCTCCTGCAACCTTTCCACTATTAGAACAAACTCGGTAATAGCAGGAGTGCAGCCTTAGTACACGCTAAGAACTCGCACATCAAGTAACAGATGTGTTTATTTCTTGTAAAAAGAAATAAATGGCCATTGTTAAAGCCCTGTCCAGGAATCAGGTCTCCTGGTAACATGGGATGGACATGGCAAGCATGTAAACGGGGCCAAAATGTGCACGTGCTTATTTGAGTGAGTGCAGATAAAGGTTGGAGCACATGGAGGAGGTTTATGCACTAGTTTTACGGGACTGATTAAGATGCTCCCAAGGTCCGAGGCATGTGACAATGACCCTTCTTCATGCTGAAAAATTTGGGTACAAACGAAAATTAGACTTGAGACGCTACCTCTACAAATGCAGAAAACCATCTGTCTGCTCTGGGAGAACCGCTTCCCAACAGGATTCAGTTACAATAGCATAGCCATTTTTCCTGCTTGCACAAATGCTCTGTATATCAATGTTTATTTTTGTGAGCACACAGAGAACTGTCCCGAAGCATTTGCAATGTATCTAACTTTAGCTGTTAATAAACAAACAGCTAAAAAGTAATGGCCTGCCTTCAGAGGCATCAATTCAGCAAAACACTTAGGCTTGTGCCTGCGTTTATGCCCAAGTAATTGACTTTAGTGACATCTGCTCTTAGGGAATTAGGCATGTGCTTAAGTATTTTCCTGAATTGGAGCCAAAAAATCCTAACGGAGATAATCTTGCTAGCCTTTTCATTAATAACAAACTGGAGCAATCCTCATTAACACCAGCTGTTTTGCAGTGGCCAGGCACTATGTAAATGGTAGTAAAGCTATGAACGTGGGTTGTTTTGCTCTCCAAGTTCAGCTGGTTTGTGCAACAATCCCTCATAGTAGGAAAGCTTTTGGGGAACGTTTCCCCCCCCCCCGTGTCAGCTTTCACTGGTTCATATCATACATTTGGCTTTGAGATTGAAGCTCCAAATCTCACAAAGAAAAAGCAAATACAACAGCCATTGCAGACTCCAAAAATTCAGCCCAGGGCCACCCATTCCCCAGCTGGGTTCTCAGTGCTGGAGATCTGTCAGCAAGGGCTGGGACAGACCCACCACTGAGCTGTGAAACATCACGACATGGCAGAAAGAAGGAAAAAAACTTACCTGCTTTTCTAGCAGCCAGATGGTATCTTCAGACACTTTGTTCTTGAACTTCTTTACCTGGTTGATGCTTTTGCTTCGCACCTTTCTCAGAGCCTCTTTGGACTTGTTGGTGGACTGCTTGGCAAGCTTGGCCAGGCTCTCCCTGTGCTCTCTGGTTACCCTGGCAGTGAGGAGAAAGAAAAAACACACCAAAAGGAAAAAAAAGTGTCACGTGTAGCACAGCCAGATTTATTTTCTGCAATGGTCTTCAGGTAAAAGCAGCGATCCTCTCCGACTGGCCTAGAGAGAGCTGCCATGTAGCACTGAGCCAGGCTGCACAGGGACACCCAAAAGCTGCCTGTGTTAAGATACAGCTCGCTTTGCGTGGAGGCCCCATGTCACAAGGGCAGAGGGACTTAACAGCTCAGGGCATGGTTTTATCCTGCTTTGGTCCACCTGAGTGAATGAGCCATCTCTGCGCAGCATCACCAGGGCTGTGCACCCCAAGTCTTGAGCCTAGAATGGAAAGTTCCCAGCACAGCCCTAAGCTGAGGCACTTGGACTGAATCTTACTTGTTTTAAAGTTGTCACTGCAGCACCTGAAAGTCATGCTGAAATGTTCGGACTTCCCTTTTTTCTGTGGGAAAATCCAGCTCCAGACCTGAGAGATGGAGCTGCAGGTGTAATCCTGCAAAGCCAGGAGGAAACCTCTGTCCCTTCCTGAAACTCAGTATCGTCTTCCTGCAACTGAAGAGCCTGAATCATGTATCTGGAAGCTACAGAGCTTATGTTTCACTCGATGTTATCCCAGCTCATCGTGACCAGGCTTTTCCACCAAGATGATGATGTGGTGAATGCCTGGTTTGACAGGAGGGTGATGCTAGACATGGGTAGCTACAGGTAACTTGGCCCAGAACTTCAGCTCCATCTCCCCTGCCATGCGGGGCCAGTTACTGCTGTGGTGCCAGAAGAAAAACCTCTACTTTCCATCCCAAACTAAAAACTGCAGGTGATTAGGGAGTCTGGCCATCTGAATAAGGCACAGGAATGGCTGACATGTCACCTCAGCTCTGGTAATGCTCCAGCACCTGCAGCTGATCACTGTCAACATCAACTGCTAGTGCTTAACAGTAATATTTTAATTATTTTCACGGCCATTGAAGTTTCCAGACCGCCTTGAGAATGAAAAACCCTGGTGCGCTCACTGAGACTCGCTAGCGAGAGAGCGCCCGTCTGCTCGCAGAAGATATTGCAAAATAAACATTTCACAGGAGTATTTAGAAATTAGCTGCAACAGCCTGGGTCACCAAAACACTGAGGCCAAGACTCTTCCTGCAGAGAGCTCAGGAAAGGTGGAGCGAGGGCTCCCAAGGCAGCTCCAGCTCTGCCCCGGCGTGGGTGTGCGTTACGGGGAGGCTCTGGGGCCGCAACCGGACCCTCGGCCCAGCAAAGCCGCACGCGCCCCGGTACCTTCCCTCGGCGGCCAGGCCGCTCGCAGCAGATGCCTGCGGAGGCACTGGCCTCTCCCCAGTTATCTTTATTTCATGGGGGTGCAAGAGGGAATAGGCTTCCCGGAACCGATTAGTCATCACAGGAGTTTGGGATGGCAAGAAAAGCTGAGCAGGGACCCAGGCCCTGGAAGGCCTGCTGCCCTCGGCCGGGGCACCCCAGCCCGGCCTGCTCCCTGCCGAGGGACAGCCGGAGGGAGATGGCCAGTGAATTTCACGTGTGGTGAGAGGCTTCTGGTTAGCGGAGGCTCGAGCCTGGACCGAAGACTGAATTAGAAGCGAGCGGGGTTATTTGTGGTTTCCTCTGTATCCCAACATCGCTGCCGTTAGGGCTTCTCGTGTTCGGTCTCCCCAGCCAGAGGTCCCGTGGCACATGCGAAACCAGAAAAGCTGGGTCGCAAACAGAGGTCTGGGGGAGGTCAGATTCTCAGGCAGCTTTTTTTTTTTTTTTTTGAGGGGGGGAAGTCAATCCCAGCTGCTAAACTTGGAGGAGGGAGCTAGAAATCTCTCCCATCTCCTGCTGGGTGGCGAGGCAAGCCGGTCCGCCGCAGGACTGCCTCAGCTCTGGGAGACGGAGCTTGCCGTCGGCTATTCTCCTTCCCGCTCCTGCTCAGCTTTTGCGAATGGTGCCGAGGGTATCACTCGCCTGCTTGGGGCTGCCGAGCCTTTAAGGAAATGTTTTTGTTTATGCAGCTCCGCCAGATTTCCTATGCTTCTTGGCACGGGGTCACAGCTTTCATGCCTCCTTGTCTGTCTTTATTAACACCAATTTCTTTTTATCACTGCGCAGTGCCGTGGAGTTTCTCAGAGGGTTTTATGTTCCAGCCAGACTGTGTGTAAATTCTCAGCAATGCTACCAACAATGCCAGAAACGGACACTTTTTCAAGCAGATGCTGTTTCTGGTTAAGGAATCCATCAACACAAGCCAGGCCCATGGTTTCTAAGGACAGTTGTTTAATCCTGCCCCCAGATCTGGGACTTTTAAGCTGTTCTTAGATATGTTTTCTTTTCTGTCTAATAATCATTGCCCCTGGCCCCTCTTTAAAGCCCCCCAAAAGTGTGAAGTGAACCTGGGGAAGGGGTGCCCAAAGTGGGGATCAAGGACAAGGCCCCCGCCCGTCGCCCCTTCCGCTCTCCCTCCCCTGCGGCTCAAGGAGCAGCGGCTCAAATCCTGCCGTTTGCCCGGGGACGGTCCTGCCCCAGCGGGATCAGGACGGAGCCTGGTGACTGACGTGCCAGGGTGTTCAGAAACACACACGGCCCCACGGGTAACATCTCCTCTTTTTCTGCTTCCCCCAGGGACCAGTGGTTTAAGCACTGCAACCCTTGGATGCTCCTCTCCAAGCTTACGGCAGGAGCAGATCCACAGGGAGGATGACACAGGCCACATCTCGTCTCCAACGCAAGACGTTTATGCGGGTAAGAGTAATTCTGTACCTCAAATGCTAGGAATTTCCTGTTAAGGAGAGAGATCCGTTGAAGGAAAGTACGCTTAACTAAATACTCTGCATGCATAATTGCAGATAAACACAGGGTGCAACATATATTGCTCAACAAAAAGCAAGCAAGAGACTTCTGATGATGGGCAATCCGGAGCAATGCAGCTCAGAAACAGCTCTGGGTTTTTTTCAAATGAGATTTTTTTTAGTCCTTTCTCCCCATAGTAGGTATCTTTGCATATTTCTTAAAGGGCAAAGGAAAAAAAACTCACAATGAGTCATTAAACTTTCAAATGAGTCATCTGGCTTTCAGTAAAGCATGTATAAAAATATTACTAATTTACAAACAATATCCAGTGTAACACAATGGGTCCAAAAAAGATGAATCTAAAAAAGAGGCAATACCATAAAAAACACAAGGTCAGGTCAAATTCGGCCAAGAGATCAACCAATACAAATGTTCCCATGGCTGGTTTTCTTTCTTTTTTTTTTTTCTTCTCTTTTAAACCCTCAGAGAATACTTTTTATACAAATAAATATTGCCTATGCAGTGCTAGCAACACAAACAGGCGAATGCTTTAGGGAGCAGAGGGGATCCTAGCAGGCAGCAGAAGTAAACATGAACGAAACGAGTGTATTTTTTCTGTTAAAACTGCAATGCAAAATCTCAACTAATAGACTAAATACTGAAAAGTAAACTCCATGTTAAAATGCTCAGTTGAAACACTCTTAAGCGCGGAAGCATAGCTGGACCTGCGTAAGGCAAAATATGATGCATATGCGTCCAGCTTGATAGGTCAGACTAAAAAGTATTTTTAATGACAGGTAAGGACGATTCAGGATTGATTTTATTTTTCCTGTGGCCCCCCCTTCGTGAAAGAGCCAATTTCTGCAGAAACAATATTGTCTCTTCATTTCTGATTTGTTTGCTCATTTTGCACACCTGCCATAATTTTGGCAATTTCACTGCATCTGTCTGTCATATATCCTTTCGTAAACACCTCTAGAGTTGGGAAAATGAAAAACTTAGAAAATTTTAAAAAGTAATTCAGGGATATAATATTAAAGAGAGGACTCTAGCAAAATCTTATTCTTTCTGCCCCCCTTTGCATTAGAAGGTTTTAAAAGGTTAAAACTGTCCGCTTGTCTTTTTGACAAGCGGATGAAACTCTGAAAGACCCACTCGAGCAGATGAGCGAATGGGACCGAAGGTGCCCACAAGGGCAGACCTGCAGGGCACGTCTCCCAAGCCAAAAACCTCTGAAAACCTCTTTAACTCGGGACAGCAACCCTTACACACCAGAGGAACAAGGGAGCACACTGGGCAGATCTTCCCTGGAGAGAGAAGACTTGTTTTCGCTCTGCAGCACCACAAAAGATAGTGACAGACTCTACATGTTTGTTTAAAAAACAGTATTTTTTTAAAGATTGGGATTTGCAGTTTTGGAGTTTCCTCCCCTGCAATTCATATTCAAGGATGACCCAAGTGCCCATTAACAATCAAACCAGTGTGCAGCAACCCGGGAGCCTCAGCAATTATGAAGATAATGGTGCCCTCCTCCTCCTCTGCCTCCTCTCCTGAGGAATGGGGGAAGGGCAGGGAACACAGGAAAGGAAAATCAGCAAATAGAATGATAATGTCATTCCCTCTCACCGACAGCAATGGAAGGCTGCAATTAGACTTCTCTGATCAAAATGCTAGATAAAATTCCATAGAATTTTTAAAGTAGATCTAAAGCACAAGAAATACTTGGTTCATCTTTACTGAGAAGTCACCTGCTTGTAAAATGCAGCACACGTACAAGGTGTTTGTGCGCACAGGCAGTGTACAGAGCTGTCTTTACCCTTTGTGGGAACTGTTCGCAGCACCCCAGCGCCATGTAAGCCCAGGGCGTGAGATAAACGTACATCCACATCTGCCCAGAGTAGTGAGATGGCTCCATCGCAGCAGGGTCCGAGCACCCACAGGAACTCGTGAATTTTCCTCGCACCACCCAAAGCTGGGTGAGCAGCACTACTGCCCGTTAGAGGCCGTGTCTGCGCTAGCGGGTTGCAGGTTGCGCAGCACAGTCCGGCGCGGAGCTGCCGGGAGGTCTCGCTCGCTACAGGGTCCAGCCCGGTCCCAGGAACTGAGCCTGTGTGCGCAGCAGGGAGCACTCGGTGTGTGCCCGGATGGTACCTCTCTAGTTGCATCTGAAAGGAAGCCCATTTCCAGGCAGAGACCCCAGCACGCTGCAGCCCAAAGCATGGTTAAGCAGGTATGGGGTATCATCAGGATCGCTTCGAAAGTGCTCTCCTGACCCAAACTGAAGCACTGATGCAGCGGCACCTCCTGCCTTGTCCAAGGGTTGGGAGACACCTGCGACGGGTGAGGGAGGTGATGCTCAGTCCTTGGCCAGGAGCAGCCTGCTTTTCAATCAAATTTCTATACCACAATTTCCACACAGCCATCAGTTACAGAATGTGTATTACACGAGAAGAGGGAGTGGATATTTTAGTCAAAGCTATCAATTTTCTCCCTCTTTCTTTCATCACTTACTTTTAGTGTTCTCTGCAGCAAGGTGCTTTTCACCCCTAATATTACTGGTTCACTACTGTGTTACTGCTGTCTTCACTGGTGTAATTAAAAAAATTTACAGCAGGGCAGCAAAGAATCAGCTCCTGAATCAAGGCAATACAGCTTCAAAAGCCTTTGGCTGTCTCCTGAAAAGGGCTGCAGCCAGCTAGGACCAAGTTTTCCACTGCAGGGGGAAGATAAAGAACAGTAAGACCAACCATCAGATGCCAAAATGTGGTGACTTAGAGCTCAGACACTTTCTCAGATGCTTTTAGGGGCTCAGCGTTTTTTTCTGAACCTGAAATACAGCTATTTGGAAAGCAGCTGCATCACAACATTGCAGCAATCGTGCATGCCTACACTCCGAAAGGCACTCACTGCAACCTATTGCATTATCTTGCATGATGATGAACTCGGGCAGCCATCAATACTCACTTAGGAACTGGCACCCGAATTATTGTCCCGTCCACTTCTGGGTTCAGGTTCATGCCGCTCTCCCTTATAGCCTTCGTAGCTGCAGCTGTGCTCTGTAAAACAGATCAAAAGGTAAAGGGAATTAGGAAATAATCATTCCCATATGCCAGAACTCTGTCAATAGTTGGCAATCCATCTCCACGGAACATGGAAACATTTACTTCTGTTACCAGTAAGATCAGGAAGTTACATTGGTGCAGAGAGCTTTGATCAAACTGAATGGGAAACTACGGCCGCGCTCGGTATCGGGGTAGGGGGGCATAAAAGGGGGGGGAGAGGGGAAAGGAAGCAACAACAAAAGAAAACTGTTTTGCTTCTTTGAAACTATTTGAATGGTTTGAGGCAATGCAGAGTGAAACCGCAATAAATTCCCAAGGCATAGCCTGACTGTGGCAAAGGAGATGAAAGATTCTGAGCATTTAAAAATTCCAGTTGAACGTTTCCCACTAGAAATCGCACAGTGCCAATTTAGAAACGTTAACTAACTTAACCACTTCAGCACTACAACCTAACCACATTAAATTGGGGCAGTAGCAGTTGCCTGAGAAATAGCGCCTGTGCCCAGCTCTATGTTTATTTTACAGCTTATTACTTAGGATTAACTTCTCAAAACTCCACCACCGCTGGCTGACGCTCTGCTCTGCTTAAAAGGTGGGGTGCACAGGTTTGCCTGGTAACTGCAAAGTGATTAAAAGGCTTCCTTCCCCATCCCAGGGCGCTGGTGTACCTTTACAGAGTGTCAGGCTTTACGGTTAAACCAGCGTTTTGCCAGGAGCTCCCGCAGCGCTCTGCCAGATTGCTTCCCTCTTGACATTGACAATAACAAGACCGAGTGAGTCTGTATTCTTGTGGCACTCGCGTGGCATTTCCTACAAGGCGCACTGCTATTTCTGATACTCTTTCCCATCATTAACTTTAGCTCCAGGCTGCTGCAGTAGACTGTATTTATGAAGTTCAGCTTTTGTCAACTGAGGCACAAGCTAAAGCTCTGCCTATCTGTTTAGGTCTCTGACATGTGACATCACCGAATGAAATGAATGCTCTGCTCGTGTTTTGTAAGACATAACTGCCGTCCTCTAGAACACAACAAGGGCAGAGAAAATATAACCAAGATGATCTCAGCGTGTTAGGAATGTAAACGTGTTATTCTATGGACAGTGCTTGCTCTGTAGGAAGGAAATGCTCAGTAAAAGCTGTGTTGTTTAACATACGTATTGGAGGAGACAGAAAGGGGATATATTGCAATATTGCCCCCATCCTCTTGCAGCCCATGGAATAAATAGCTGTGCTTAAAAAACACAGTCGTGTTTGATTTTTGATTTTATAACTCTTGAGCAAACAGAATTTGGCCCTGCAAGTCCTTTTCAATGACTATTTTCCTTCCTAGACTGTTCAGGCATTTTTATTTGCTTTTCAATGCCACGAAGTACTGGCTATACGCTGTAAATAATGACATAAAGTAAACATGTCTGCAATGCTTTTAAAGAGTTCAATCCATCCACGGGACAGTTATGGTATAAAACAACCCTGTTGAGAGAAATAGTTCTAGCTCTAGTTCAAATGAAAAATGCTCCTTTGGCTTAGAAAGCAAATGTAGGCAACGCTATGTAGCGTGGTATTTCATTTCTCACGTGCCCATTTCTCAGCCTGAGCTCCCGCTTGGACACGGCCTAAGTCATGGAGTGACTTCCCCAGTCCTCTCAGCTCCGGCACTCTGAGGGACCTCGGTGCACTCGCTGATGAGGGGGCCTTCGTTCTTCAAAGCCATTGTACATGCTGGATACACTTTAAGAAACACTTAGCCATCAAGTGCCTTACACTGACCTCCTCTGAGACTTTGCTGACTTAATTAATTGGGGAAAGCCTTTGCAAAATAAATAGAGATAAGCTCTGGCAAACCTCCAGACCTGGAGCGGGATGAATAGCTAACCTTGCGCTCGTTACTGCTCCTATCAGCAGGGCTGCCCGGCTCTATCTGTGTGAGCCCGCTGCAAGGGACCACTAGTGCTTGATCCTGAGGTGGGATTCAGATTTGCCGCCTCATTTAGGGGCAAGTCTAACTAAGGCTCCTGCAGAAAATTAAAGGAACTTGGCTCTCCCAGGGGATAGGTCAGAGCACCTAATTCGGGTTCCGCCCTGCAGGCGCTGCCAAGGGAGGATTTCGCTAACCTCAGCAGTGACCGAGTCCTTAGCATGGGCCCAGCTTAGCCCTACCCGTGAGGCTTTTCAGAAGCTCGTAGGCTACGTCAGCAGCTTCTTCCATGAGCTCTCAGGGGGTGTCACCAGCCCTTGTGATAAGTAAGCAAGTTTTAGAGGGGTTTGATGGTGTCCCCAGCACAACCACAGACTGTTCCAACTATGCGTCTGGTTCTGTGCAAGGTCATGTCTTCGTAAGGAACTGAAAAGACATAAATACAATGGGGCAGATGCAGCACTGCTTCCACATGTGTAATTCAGGTGAAGCAAAGGAGAGCGTGTGCGTGCTCAGGACTACTGGGTGCCATAAAACCAGGGGACAACCTGGCAGGGCACAGTTGATCCAGGCATCCGATCTGCGACATGCTCAGCGCCGCTTTTCAACCGCGCTCTTGCAGATCCAACCGATGGGAAACCAGTCCCCACAGCAAACCCCTCGTACTGTGGCATTTATTAGATGCAACCCTGAGAGCAATCACAGCCTGACGGGCAGCACTGAACTCTCGTCTGACCCTGTGCCGCTGCACGCGAGATGCTCTGCGCGCCAGGCAGGGCTGAAGAGCCGCTCGCCCCATGCAGTCGACGGCAAAATACCGTTTCTGGTTCGCGTCAGCTGCGAAGTGACACACAGTCCAGCCAGAGCTCTCAGCCCTGCCAGGTTTGACTGTTTTGTCTAAAAATGTTCCTTTGCTCAGCACCAACCTGTCTGTTCCTGTGGTAATTACCTCCCCTCGTAATGCCTTCGGTAACATGTCCTTACCTCTGGAAAATTGGTCATGTTCACTATAATGAGTTGCGGTGACTTCTGTGAGATCTGCCCCAGCTGGTTCAGCGGAAACTTCCCATCTTTAGTCATCACGATTATGTGATCGAGGGCCCCTCAAAAGAACCAAACACAGGGGAGTTTCAGTATAATACAGCAGTTCACAGCGATGCTGAAGAAAAACACGTACGCAGCATCCCACTTCCCTTCTGGTGTGCAAAATACAGACGTTACAAAAGAAAAAAAAGTGTTTATTCAGACTTCAGGTGCCGTTTGTGTTCATGCATCCCCTGTGGTATTTGCAAGCTAAATATTTCAATGTTACTCTAAAGCACGAAAACATGGAAACAGAACTCTTGGTTTTGTTACTAGAATAAGAAAACTAAGCAAGATTGTCAAGAATTAAAAGGAAATCGTTATTTTTTAATTCTTAGAACTTAAAGAAAATCAAAATGTTGTTATAAAAATCAAGATAACTATTGTCTTTAACTTAGCAGTGTTCTCTTAAACCCCTCTTTTTTTTTTCTTCCAAGTCCCAAGAGAAGGTGGTGTACGCTGCCTAATTGAAAGTATTCAGTTTCTCCCTGAGCTACTCTTAATCTGCTCTCTAGTTTCTGCTGCAAAACGTTAATAGGCCAAAAGGCACACAGGACAAGAGGTACTTTATCAGTGCAATTAAAAAAAATACCTATGGTTAAAATAAATAGTTGAGAGACTGAGCTACACTTTCCAACCCCATTAAAGACTGAAGCGCCCCTGCCAGAGCTGGGGTGGTGAATGATTCAAATTTGGTCATTGTTTAATGTTAAAATTTTATCCCTGAAACTTGATACTACTTACAAATATGTACGTTCAGAGTGTTACAGTAACTGTAGCTTAGTCAAATATATTCACATTTCTTCCTAAAACACAAAATTCACTAAGTGAACAAGGCTTGTAAAGGTCACTAACCACAAAGACACACAGCAAAAAAAAGTTTGTATACGCCAGACACCAGCCTGATGGCAATTTCCAAAAGGCTAATTTAATGGCAATTGGATTTTTCCTGCCCTACTGCACCATTAGCTGACAACCTGCTGCTTCATCACATCTGCAAACAGTTCAGTTAGACACTTTTGACATCTCCCACTTACAAAAGCTATTTCCAGGAAGCTGTTAACAAAAATGGATTCTTCCTGGTCAAGCTCAGGGTGAAGAAAGCCTTTAGTTGGGGATGTCAAGGCTGTAGTAATTGGGTGCCCAGTGAATAACTCAATAAAAAGAAAATCAATTTTGAAAAAATCAGAGCTCTCCGTGACTAGGATTGATATCCTTATTTACAGGCAATAGATTATCATACAAGAAAGTTACCAACCTGGTGACGTTCTAACACTGAGATTTCTGCTGAAATCTTCTTTCAGAGCTTCTACCACTGCCTGCATGTCTTCATTGGTTTCCTCCAAATTGATAATATCCTCAACTAGGGCAGCACTGATGTTCACTCTGGCTTGACTCTGCCCTTTACCTTTAGCTGCAGATTACACATAAAATTAATTTCTATTTCTGATGACAGTTAGTTGTTGCATTAGAAAGCAGAAAGATGATATTAAAACCCATGTTAGATTCAGAATAGAGTCCAAGATAAACCAAAGTAATTGCATTTTTTCATGAGTAAATAGCCCAGCACTTGAGCACGTAAGCCAAAATATACTTGTAGGTCACGCTGTGCGCACTGACTCCAGCCTGGACGGTGAGGATTGCTACCTACAGCCCCAGCGCAGCAGCAGCTCCCTGCGGTACCTCTCCCACGGGAAGGGCTAAGGTTTCCTGTACGCTGCAACGCTGGCAGGCAAAGCAGCTCCTCCAGAGCTGTGTCCTGCCTAAGTTAGATCAATACCGGTACATGAGATAAAAGGGCTAAGAAAGGAAATTCTGGCAGCATTCGGAGGGGTTGCAAACACTGGGAAAAAGCCTGCCGCCTTTACCTTTTTTGGTAGCTAGCTGTCTGGTCAGCAGCATCTGATGGACACACTGCCTGCAGCCGTCCAGGAGCAGGGCTGGGCAGCCCGCAGGAGCCTGCGGCAGCCCCCGTAGCGTTGTGAACGATGAACGATAAAGCAGGGAAGGCAGATGACGGAAGCATCTTAGTGCCATAGCCATCATTTACAACTCTTCTCTAACTTACCTGCAAGAGAGAAAAGGCGAAAAGGCGTGCTAAAAAGAAACAGATTCAGGTCTTAGCTGTACCTATCAGTGCAAGGTGACAGTTCTGCGCTGTGGGCAGCGGGTCTGGGCGTACTGCAGTGGCCAAGAGGTAAATTCAGCCAGCCCGTACCCCCCTTATCTGCACGTTGTCCGGGGGGGAGCACGGGCAAGTGAGGCCAAAGCCGCGTCTGCTAAGCAGGAACAACTCTACAAACTATCTGGTATTTGCACGCCAGCTGAGCGGACACTTTAATTTTTGCCACAGGAGGTTTCAGCTCCCCCCGCCCCAGGCTCCCCCCGTATTTACAGGAGTTATTTCAGCCTGGGCCGTCCGGGGCTCGGAGGCGTTACCGCAGCTGCGGCTTTGCTGCGCTCAGACCTGCACAAACACAGACGGAAAACTCGGAAAATTCGGTCCCTCCCGGACAAAACCCCGGTGGCTGCGGGAGCCGGGAAGCCGCCGCTGACGGCCACCGCAGGGACCGGCCGCTCCCGCCCGCGGGCTCCTCTCCTCCGCCGCTCTCGACGGCGAGTCCCGGGGTCACGCAGCCCCCGTACTCGGGGCACAACGACCGCTTCCCCCCCCCGGAGCCCCCCCCCCCCGTTCCCGAGCCCGGCGGCGGGGACCCCGCGGGGATCCCGGGCCCAGCCACACGTGCGCGCAAGCCCCGCCCACCGCGAGGGGGGCACGCCCCCATCGCCGTGCGACGCCCCGCCCCTTTATCTGACCCCTCCCCCTCCGCCACAAGGCCTCGCCCCCGCCGGTTCTCTCTCCTCAGGACGCGGCGGCCCCGCCCGCGTGTGCGCGCTCCCCCGGTGCCTCGCGTAGGGCCGGGCCGGGAATCGGAGACGGCGGAGGGGAGGAAAAGGGGAAGGGGAAGGGAAAGGGCGGGCGTCCACCGCCCGCCTCACCGTCGCGCAGCCCCTCGCGTTCCTGCCGCCGTCATCGGTCCGCGCCGCGGCTGTTACGTCAGAGAGCGGCGCCAAGGGCGGGGCGAGGCCTACGCGAGGACGGAGCGGCCGCGGCCTGCGCGGTGCCGCGGTGTCATGGTGAGTGCGGCCCCGGTCCGGCCTGTCCCCCCGGCCCGCGTTCCCCGCGCTGCCCCGCTCTCACTGGTGCCCTCCGCAGAGCCATGGAGCCGGGGCGCCAGGCGCTGCCGCTGGAGAACGCCTCCATCCTCTCGGAGGGCGCCCTGCAGGACGGGCACCGCCTTTGGATCGGCAACCTCGACCCCAAGATCACCGAGTGAGTGACCCCGTGCGCGGCACCGGCCCTCCCGGTACACCCACAGCCCCCACCCGCGGCAGCGTCCCCGCCTCCTCCGGTCCCTCAGGGGCGCCGCCTCCCCTCCCC
>JANZLQ010000055.1:18520104-18533517 GCA_026212715.1 Elanus axillaris | reverse complement strand
GGGGGGGGGGGCTGTGCGTGTGTGTGTGTGTGTGTTTTGTCCGGGTGTGGGATGGGTGACGGTTTGGGGGACCCGCGCCAGGGCTGCCCCCGTGCCCAGAAGAGCAGAGCAGGCTGCTGGAGCACAGCCCCAGCTCTTGCCTCTGTCCCCCCGCAGCGAAGGGTGAGAGGGTCGCCTGCTCCAGTGGATTTGTCAACTGGTCCCAGCTCCCACGGCACTGGGGACAGCGGCTCTGCGTCTGGTCGGTGCCACTGCGTGTGTGGAGCGGCGGGGGGGGGTTGGGGGGGGGTAGGTGGGGTATCGCTAGGGCTGCGCTGGCCCTGCAGACCTTGGGCTCAGAGGCAAGTGCTTAACCACCGCACACAGCGGTGCTCTGAGCCGCCGCTCGGGCTGCAAGCCCAGGGGTTGAAAATGTCCTTGTTTTCTAAACTAGGGAGATGTTAGCATTTTAGTTTTGAGACTTTCAAGAGCCTTGCGTTGTTATTTTGCTGGTGCTGGGTTGAACAGAGGAGAGTTTCTGGAGTAACTGAGTGGTAACGAGGTAGGGCACGGTGTGACTGGCTGCTTATGGTGGATAAGCATATAAATCAAACGTGTGTGTATGCATTTCATGTTTTCCCCAGACTACAGGTAATTATCTTCTGAACAAACATAATATTTGCAGAGCTAAATTGTCAAGGAAATATGACTCGCTGTCCGATATTTGGATAGTGTGCTGAGAAATAAGTAGGTTGTATTAAAAAAAAAAAACCCAACACAACAAAACCAGTTTGGGGTTTATGCACTTATAAGAAACAAGCATTTTTGATTAACTATTGTATATGTCTGTCATGGAATACTTTTTCTTCCTGCTTCTTTTTGTGTGTGTGCAGGTGCTAGGTTTTTATTCTAAATGTGGTTCATCTTAACAGAGCAGTTTTCTAATAGCCTCTAAATGGAATCATTAATGCATTGTGCTTTTCAGCCATTCAGCTTCGGGTGGTTTCTGCATTAATTACCATTTTTATCCCACAGCTATGTTACTCTGGTTTGTCCACATTCACTGACCACATAAAATTAGATATAGGGGTTCTTCAGCATGTTGTTTGCTGGGTCCTTAAAGATTCAGGAAACTGGCTTAGTGTGAGAGGAAGAATAGTGGGTGTTTGTAAATGCATCAGATCCTTCACTTCCCAGGGTGATCATTAGTGGTGTCTTTAAAGACCCTTTCAGTCTAGCTTGTTCCTCTGAATCTAGGCCAGACAAGTAATAGCTTTATATGACAAAATTTACTGTTTTTATAGATTAGGTGAAATGAGTTTTGTAGGCTTCAGCCAGCTTCTTGCATGGGCAGGCTGTTCCTTTTCAAATAAGCTATTGCACATGCATGAATTCGACAGCCCAGGTGTGGGGCACAGCTGCCCTGGTACCCTCGTGCCAGGGACCGTGTCCAGAGCAGTGTCACAGCTTTGGGCAAAGGGCTTTGTTCTCCAGTGTCATCAAACCTAGGGTGCTTCCATGCTACGAATTGTTTAAAGTTTGCCTGGTGATGAGTGACAGTGCTTGTTGCTTATTCCAGGCTTTATAATTCTTGCTTTTAGTTTTGCTTTAAAAATGGCTATTCTCTCCTGCAAATTGTATTGTAATCTCTGTCTCCTTGTGAATAAAAGAAGGGGGGAAGTTCCTTTTAACGTGTTTTCAGTGTAGAGAGAAAGAGTGTGGTTCTGTGTCAGGTCAGTAAGCTTCTATAATTCATCTTGGCCCTTACTTTCTTATCCTAAGGGCTTAACATCTCTGCTCGTACTTGGTCATCTGAATTATCCCTGCTGAGGTTACTAATCACATGACGGAAAACGTACACCTGAAAACTAACCAGCTGTTTCTTCTTTTGCTGCTTTTATCTGATTTTTAAAGGGTTGCCTCTGCAATTTCTGTTAGATTTGTTTAAGGCGGAGTAAAGTTGATTGAGTTGTTAGCAGAGTTAATAACTGGTTGCGACTTTCTTGAGCAGAAATTAGTTCAGAAGGTCTTGAGTTAATCCAAGACTTCCATTTAGAGAGCAACCTATAGCTGCAATCAAGCGCTAGGGAGTTAATAGGTAAGGTACACATTTGAGCGCAAGCTGCAGTAATAGGAATTTATAAATGTAGGGCTGCCCACAAATTACAGCCTGCAAGTTGATGGCTTATAGGAAGGAGGCTGTTGCACATACCAAGTAACTGTGACTCAACTGGGAGTCTCAAAGGATCCTGAACACTGGCATACCCTATGTATTGGGGTATGGTGGGTCTTTCAGTGGGCATTCCTCCTTACCAGTAACGTTTGTTTGGGTGACTTCTTTTATCCCGCATCCTTAAAGGATCGTTCTGCCTGTGGAAGAAGATAGTATTAGGAGTCTGCTGAGTGTATTTTTAGCAGCTGGAAGGAGGCGAGTGGGCACCATAGGACCTTGCAGCTGTTCATGACACAGGGACACTGTCTCCAGGCACTTCTGTTGCTGAATGATCCCTGCTGTGGGGCCTGCCATGGCAGTGCCCAAGGAGAGCAGCAGATGGTCAGTTCTGGCTTTGGTATCACTGAGCAAGGAAGCTGCGGAGTCTCCTCACCATCACTGTGAGCATTGCGTGGTGCAGCATTTGTCCCCCAGCTGCACAGCAGGATAGGACATGTGCTGTGGCACAACTGTTTGTTCACCTCTCAGTGCTCCTGTTCTGTGGGGGAAAAACCTGTACTTTAGTTACTTCTGCCGTGTGGCAAGCAGAGTAGGACTGCCTCTGCCCATTCCTGTTTGTAAAGCCTTTTGAGACTTTTCAACATTTTGGACAGGCAAAAATTTCATTTCCAGCTCTGCAGTTACACGTACGTATTATCTAGTTTCCAGTAGCCTTTGAATGACCATTCATTTTCCACGGGTATGAAATAGCGGGTGTTCAGCTTCCTTGGCTGTTCTGCCGCTTGTCTAGGATCCCATCTTGATGAGTCTCACCTAGAAAACAATGTGTGCGTAAGTTGTTGTTACAGACTCCTACTGACTCCCAGTGGGGCAAATTCTTCGCAATAATAGGTTTCACATGTGGCCCGGTACCTTTGCGGTATCCTTGGGACAGCATTGTTCAGAGGAAGCCTTGCCTGTGTTTGAATAGCACTTGGGGTGCCAGGAGGAAGAGTGGAGGAAAAGGAAATGGGGGAGCTGCTGGTTTGTCTCGCATTCACATCAGATGACAGGAAGTGGAAATTGAGGTTGGCTGCAGTGATCTGCACAGCACGGTGGGGCCACATCTGTGCGAATAACTTCCAAGCTCTGGGTAACCCAAGTCATTGCCATAGTAAAGCTTTTTACATGTTCTTACTTTTTTTTTTTTTTAAAAGCTTTGGGTTTTCCGTGATAGGTCTTCCTTCAATACTAAAGTCCTCTTGGCTTGGAGAGCTACTTGTCAACTTACTGTTAATGCCCTCACTATATTAACAATAAAAATCATAATCACAGCCTGAAACTTTTAGTTATACAAGACTTCAGTTCTGAGCTGTTCCGTGGAGAGTAGGTGACCTGCAGTTGTAAAAATTGCATGCATGGTTAGAAAATAGCATTTGCATCGTCTACGTTCTAAAGACTCCAAATAAAATAATTACATAGGTTCTTCTAGACTCTTAATGAGATTTGTTTTAAAGAAACAACTACCACTTTGCTGCTAAGAAAGTACTATTTGAATGCAGAGGTTCTCAGGGAAAAAAAACAAACCACAAAGTATTGCTTTTAGCAGGGCAGCTGCAGGGTTTTGTTGTTGCTGAACAGAATGCAGTGAGAATAATAGTTGCTCTTCCACTGCCTCTGTACTTGCCAAAAGAGGAACAGCATTCTAGTGATAAGGACTTTATTTTCATACCACTGAAACTGCAAGTGCTTTTCATATGATGTGTTTACAGAAACAAACCTGAGGTGCATTTATGCATTTTGGAAGCTCTGAAAGTTCAACAGGAGGGGTTTTATATATATACATCGCATCTCCAAAGGCAGTGTTTTTACTTGTACATCTGTGACTGCTTGCTGGTAGCTTGAGGTATGGTGGTGAAACTTAGTGACTGTGTAACCAGCTCCTTTTTTTTTTTTTTTTTCCCTTGCTCTTGCTTTTCTGTCTCCTTTGCCATCTGAGCAGAGGCTGAGGGTTTGTAGGCCTCCTGGAAGACCATGTGCTTCATCTCTATTCCGAAGGATGTGGGAAGCCTTCCATAATCAATTACAATGCGCGTATTCCCCTGGGAAATAACTTGGCCCTTCTGCATCTGCACTGCTCGTCTGAACACTTGCTGCACCTTCACCTCTTTAAAAGCGCACATCCTGAATGTCCACCGTGACCCATCCTGTGAGATGACTCACATTCCTGGAACTTTCTTGCCTGGCTCCTGAAGCTTAACAAAGGGCTAAAGCCCTTTTCAAACATCCTATCAGGCTTTATTAGGAAAAATGTTGTCTGCCCTTCCTATTTAGACTGTCCCTAAAGTTGCCTGGTGCGTTTGGCTGTCTTGGGCTGCTACTGACTGTTCCTGTCTGGACATGCAAGGTTTCATCCAGTGCCTGGTGCTCCATCTGCACTTTGAGTTATCCCGGTAGGCTTTCAGAGCACTGAGTGTTATCTTGCAAGCTGAAAACTGGGTGTAGACTATGTAGACTGTGTAGACTATGATCAGGAGAAGAGGAGTCCTGACTGAGATGCCCTTATTAAACCCTTAGACAATTCTTAAACACTAGGGATGGGGTCAGGCAGTGAAATAGCAATAAGTGTCATTTTCCTTCTAGGTCAGCTAGTGTTGTTAAACACTTTGATCCCAGGGAACCAACGAAATCTCCAAAGAACTTTCAGGATTATGTGGCCTGTACAACAAATGTGCTCCTTACTTTAAGTTGCTCAGTGCACTGGATACTAAGCAGACAGATTTACTCGGCTTTCCCCAGTTTTATTGGAAACAGCACACTCCCCACTGGATGGCAGGAAGATAATTGGCTAAATAAGTGTCTGACTTTCATGTGCATGTCACTGAAAAGCTGTCTGAGCCAGAAGCACTGGCAGATTTGGCCTGAATGATACTGAGGTCTGTCTGGTGCCTTTTTTTTGCCTGGCCTACTGTCAATTCCTGGTTGCAGTTTGCTCTGCTTATTCTTCTGTCTTCCTGCTTCCCCACCTCTACCAGGCAAGTGAGAGAGGGGCTGCATTTCTGTATGATCTGGCCATGTCCTTGTCAGTGCCCCAATACTGCTTGGCGCAGAGAAGGGGTGGGACTAGCAGTGCTTGTACAGGGAGAGGGAGGGCAACAAGAATAGTGGAAATCCTGAGGGATGCAGGGTGCTGTGGACTAGGACTGCTTGTGCAAGGAGAGGAATACGTGGGATGGAACTTCAGGCAGTCACAGCAGGGCTAGGGAGGGGGGATACATGATGTTTATGCTTGAAAGTAGGTGTGATTTAGAGAGGCTGGAAGTAAAGCCCTCCCAGACCCTTAGGGAGCCGTTGCGTAATTGTCCAAAAGCCAGCTATTAATAGATCTTCTGCATGCCCTTCAGCTAGCACCACTGGGAGGGAAGCTTTGTGCCTTGGGGTTTTAGAGCAATTGCTGATAATGCAGCTCAGAGCTATGGATGCTGAAGAGCTGACGTACAGGGCACCCGCCTCTGCGGGTATTTGGGAATACATGAATGACACAACTGAACTGCTTATGTTACCGAGTGTGAAATGTGCGTGTGTCGGGGGGGGTTCCCCTCTATCTCCTCACTTTCAAAGTGGTGGAAGGTGTCATAAATGTCTTCTCTCCCCTTCAGATACCACCTTCTCAAACTCCTTCAGAAGTTTGGCAAAGTAAAGCAATTTGACTTTCTCTTCCACAAGTCTGGTGCTCTGGAGGGGCAGCCGAGGGGTTACTGTTTTGTAAACTTTGAAACCAAACAGGTATGTTGCTTTTATCTAAAATTCTGAGTTAAATGACTGGCTTCTTTCCCCATCTTTTTTTTTTTAATGTTAACGTAAAGCTAGAACAGGAAAGGGTAAATTAAATACCTTGTCCACACACACCCACAGACTCTGTAACAGCTCCGCTCTGTGACAGCCACTTTGCGACTGCTCCTGGAAGTAGCAATTGTGATTTCCTTTCTCCTCTGCTGTCTCTTCCTGAGTCCTGCTTTCTAATGCTAATCAAAAGGGGCCAGTCCTTTGGTCCACTTTTGTAGTGAGCTAGTGGAGTTGTACTGTGGGGATGCTGTGATCCACGCAGAGCCTTGGATCAGCCTGCCAGACCATCTGAAATCCAGAACTGCTCTGAAGTCCTCCTGGTTTTTCCTTTCGGCTTTATGAATGCACAAACACCAACTTGTGTGATGCTGCCGGATGTACATGACACACCTGCAGCATCCTGGAGTGAACTGCCCCTGGCTGTCCATTTGGGATTTAAGCTCTTGTTAGAAATCAAAATTTCAAGTCATGCTTGCCTGCAACATCAGAGTTGTAGTTATTTTGTCATAATTCTGCTAGAATCGTTCAAAACTTAGGAAGAACAGTGTGTATAGAGATTGCTTGTGGTTGTATGACCCCATCTTTTTGCTGTGCAGTTGCTGGTAAGGATATCAGAAGAGCCCTGGCACAGTGCGTTAGCTCTAGAAAATTATTCATAGCAAGGTGGAACATCATTGCAATGTAAGTCTTCAACTGCTGTGAATCAAGTTTTACGGGAGTGTCCCAACACTGAGATTCCACTGCTGAGCCTAGAACAGGACCAAGTGGATGATGTCCCCAGTGCACATGAGCAGAATCTGGAATAAGCATAGATAGGTGTTCACGAGGCATGTGTAATCACTGTAATGGATCACAGTATTTTCTAGAGAAACTCCTGTAGCGTAAACCTCCCTCAGAATGCTGTTCCAGTGGCCTCTGTGTTTGGTATTTTCAAAACTCCTGATCATTTTCCCCATTTCCTCCCCCCAAACAGGTGAAAGTAATAAACCAGTAAGGCTGATAAAAGTCTGGTTACTCAGATGTTGGAGCCTTCCAAAGATATTCCTGGATTGGGATACAATGGGATAAACTTTCTTTGCTGTCAGTTAGCTGTACTTACAGAAGACTGATTAACAAAGAAAAAAGGCTCTTTACATCTGAGTCAGTTTTGACTAAAGACTTGCTTTGTTTATTGAACTGTCTTCCTGTGCAGGAAGCAGAAAAGGCGATCCAATGTCTTAATGGGAAGCTGGCCCTTTCCAAGAAATTGGTGGTGCGGTGGGCACACGCACAAGTCAAGGTAAGGTGGTGGTTGTAAATAAGGATTGCTTTTAACTTGTCAAGGTAAGGTGGTGGTTGTAAATAAGGATTGCTTTTAACTTGCAAAATTGAAAAACATTTAATATTAAAAGGAACAATTAATATTAAGGAACAATTCTTATCAGGGCTGTCTTAGCCTGGCAAGATAATTTCAGTCTGTTTTAGGAAATGACTCTCATAGAAACGGTATTAACAATCTGCCTTGTCTATTAACGATCTCTTGTCTACCTGAACTGTGCTGGATTAGCTTTGAGTAAGAATAGGCCATTTAACCTGATGTTCTTTGTAAGGGAGTTTCTGATATGAGCGCTGTGAAGAGATTACTTCTATAAATGTCCACATTCTAACTTTTCCCAAGCTTAGTGAGGGATTGGCTGAAGTTTGAATCCTTCCCTTTGTGGTTTTGCTCCCTTTTTGGATAGGAGATGCATGGAAATTCCCAATTCCCAAGTACTTTGTCACTTTGTTCCACTTCTGAAAGCACTTATGTGGCAGCAGCTCTAGTTACTTCCGACTTTAAAGCAACGTATTTCACATCTAAGCTGAAAATCCTTTTATTGCTTGCTCTGTCAAATAAAGCATCACATTCTTAATATTAACTTGAGCAGCACCTATTGGAACATCCTTGTTTTAATTTTTTCAAATTCTTTCTTGTTTCTTCTGCAGTTTTTTACTATCTGGTATTTGATAAAGCAATTTATTTTTAATAACTTTATTTGCAGGTAAATGGATTTTGGGGGAGGCGGGGGGGGGGGAGCTGCTTGTTGCTGTTTTCCTTTGGATAGTTTGCTTTTAGCCTGTGTTGATTATCCTACAAGCAGCTTCCTACCCTTTCTCTTATCAAGTGTACTTGTGCATCTGTTCTGGATGCTAGAAAAAGCCAAAACAGGTATCTTTGTTAAAGGAGACCATGTTGTTTAAATTATTGGCTTCAAGGGCTCCAGCCTCTTGTCAGCACATCCAAGCTTGCGCAAATCCAGTCTCCATTTTCTTTAGCTCTGTAGCTACTGGAGTGCCACGTGCTTCCGGATGCCTGAAGAGTGATCAGGCCATAAAAGGAGTTTCAGCCAGAGGAGTGAGTGTCTGCTCAGCTGGGAGTTCAGCAGGGTAGCGCAGTGCTTGGCTGTCCAGGGTATGGTGAAGAATATGCATAAATAATCAGTTCAGTTTGCATGGCATTTTCCAATCCGTGAATGGAAAGATTTAACAACACAAAACTTTGGCTTATTGTAACAAGTGTTTATTTTAGACAATACCAGCACCGTGCTAAGTAGTTTTAGGATGAGTGGCCAAGGCTTACCAGATAATGTTGGTTTGAGCAGCCCTGCTGAAAAACAAACCTGACTGTGTGCCAAGCGAAATAAGGAAGCAGAACACTGCAAATAGTTCAGGAGGCCCATTGCCCACAGAGATGACAGACTCACAAGCTGCTTTCTACAAAACGGAGGTGGTTCCTAAACTGGTCTTTTTTTTTTTCTTTTTTCTTTTTTTTTTTTCCCTTTGCTGCCAGCACTGCACAATTTTGTGCAGTCGGGTGTTTGGGTTACCTTCTGACTCTGCACAATGTCTGTATGAAGAGCATAGCACTACAGTACAGTAGTTACCTTAAAATTTATCATCTTTGCTTCTTCATGCCTTATATAGAGGGGAGCAAGAAGTGATAAGGCAGGGTAAGGTTTAAGGATCCATAGTACAATGCACATAAATGTTCGGTATCAGAGTCTACGTTCTGTGTTGGTACTAACAAATACTATGGTTGGGATTTGTTTCAGTGTTTGGTCACTGTCCTGGTTTTGGCTGGGACAGTTAATTTTCTTTCTAGTAGCTGGGTTAGTGTTATGTTTTGGATTCAGTATGAGAAGAATGTTGATAACACACTGGTATTTTCAGTTGTTGTTAAGTAGTGTTTAGACTAAGTCAAGGATTTTTCAGCTTCTGATGCCCAGCCAGCAGGAAGGCTGGAGGGGCACAAGAATTTGGGATGGGAGATGGCCAGGGCAGCTGAGCCAAACTGGCCAAAGGGATATTCCAGAGCATGTGACGTCATGCCCAGTACATAAACTGGGGGGAGTTGGCCGGGAGGTGGGGCAGATCGCTGCTCAGGAACTAACTGGGCATTGGTCTGTGAGTGGTGAGCAGTTGCACTGTGTGTCACTTGTTTTGTATATTCCAGTTCTATTATTATTATTATTATTATTATTATTATTATTATTATTATTATTATTATTATTATTATTATTGTCATCATTTTATTATAATTATTATTTTCTTCCTTTCTATCCTATTAAACTGTTCTTACCTCAACCCACAAGTTTGGCTTTTTTTTTTTCCCCCCCTGATTCTCTCCCCGTCCCACTGGCTGTGTAGTGCTTAGTTGCCAGCTGGGGTTAAACCATGACAGCCACCAAAGTAATTCCTAGCAAAAGCTTCACAAAATCCAAGGTGATGTTCATCCAACTTTAAAACGTATCTGTGGGCAAATGTTTCTTTGTTTGTAATTCCAGCTGACTTCAATCCTTAATCTCTTGTTCACAGAGATATGATCACAATAAAAATGAGAAGATCCTTCCAATCAGTCTGGAGCCATCTTCCAGCACGGAGCCGCCCCAGTCTAACCTAAGGTAGGACATGAGAGGTGACCAAATCGGGAGTGGCAGGGAACTAACTTCTTCCAGTTTCAGTAAGATCAAGAGTTGTTGGCATCACATTTGTGCTAAAAAAATCTAACGTGGCAGCAAAGCTGTTTTTTAAAGGGCAGCATGCTGCAAAGTAACTAATTTGACTTTGGACACTTCAGACTTGAAGTTCATTTTCTAATGTGTGAAGCTACTAGAGCAGTAGGAAGAAAAAGAAGTGAGGAGAGAAATCGGGAATATGTAACATTCTAGCTCTTTTGGGCAGAATGTGCTTTGCGTTTCTTCCTATGAATTTCAGTGAGAGGTTTTGTACTATACTAACTTGACTAAGCAAGAATTTCTTACGAGCAAGAATTTCTGCTATAGCAGCAAATGATTAAAACTATCACAGATAGTGCTTCACATAAAAGTCTTTTTTTTTTTTTTTTTTTTTTTGGCCAGCATTAGGACCAGTAGGTCTTCTCAGTGGGATGTGGTTAAACTCTCCAGTCTCTGTTTACCTAAAGCAGGTAGTGCTGCTTTGCTAATTCACAGTGTGATTGAAAGGGTATGTGATTTTTCCTGTGTGTTCTGTCAGTGGAACCCTATAAAGAACGAGGACTGGGGATAATGAATTTCCCTATAGATAAAATGAGCTTGGAATTCAGAAGGAACATGCTAGGAAGTAATGAGTAGAGGGACTTGAGTCATGTGGGTTGTTAGCTACATCAGTGACACAAAGGAGTTGTTTTAGTGAGGATGGATGCTGCAAGAAGCCACAGCAGAGAAGGGAACATTCCTCGGTCCATACTCAATGGAGGATAGTGAACAACAAAAGTCCTAGGAATTTGGGGTGTAACCTAGGATAGCTTCTCCCTCTGGGATAAACCCTGCTAATGCTGAAATAATGTTTCTTCCTGACCTAATTAGAGTCTGGGGTTTTCCCATCCCGAGCGGTCTTGTAGCTGGGAGGAAGTCTGGCTTTCATTTCTCTGCTGTTTCCAGCAGCCTTGTCTGAGCTGCGCTCTCTGCTGCACATGCTCAGACCTCTTTAAATGACATCATTTTACATGAGGTAGGAAGCCTTGTTGTGTACTTGTCTCGCTCAGTGTCCTCAAGAAAGTGCTGAGTAGGTGCAAGGACCGTTATTTTGTGGTGCTGTGATATATTTTGGAGGAGCACATCTGTGCTGAGGGTTGAAATGAAATAGCGTGGGCTTTAAACAGTAGATTCCTGCCTCCCAACTTCATGTTGCCTGTGAATGCAGCGATGGGGGCTGCCTAGCCCCTCCTGGTATGACTAAGTAGTCGCATGTCAACAAAAATCTCTGGATTGCTGTAGTCTGGTTCCATGTGAAAATCAAGCTCAATTTCTCTTCTGCTTTTCCTCTTTCCAGTGTCAGTGCAAAAATAAAGGCCATTGAAGCCAAGCTGAAAATGATGGCAGAAAATCCAGATGCGGAATACCCTGCAGCACCTGTTTATTCTTACTTCAAACCACCGGATAAGAAAAGGACTACTCCTTATTCCAGAGCTGCCTGGAAATCTAGAAGATGATGCTTATGAATGGATAATGGTAGCAAGAAACACTGCTTTGTATACCTGGAGTCCTCCAATGCTTTTGTACTTTGTAGAGTGAGAAGGATACTGCCACCTGAGCACAACACCGCTGTACATGGCACAGTGTTTTGTCACACCTTAGGTGGTCTGCTGAATACTCCTTACTGCCAGTGCAGCTCCACAGCTGAACGTTGTTCAGAAAAGTAGGTTCCCTTCAAAGCCTCTGATGAACACGCAGACAACCTCTCGTTAGTGTGCATTCATTAGCAAGATTAGAAACAGTAACCAGTGTGTGGAGGAAAGCACATCCAAAAATACTCCATTTAACTGATTACTTTTTAAAGTATTTTTGAACAAAAAGTATTCCAATTCGTGTTTTTAATGGAGGGGAAGCACTTGGTTTTGATTAACATTCTGTAGTTACCATGGAAAACTTTTTCATCTCAATAAAACTCATTTTAAATAGACTTTGCAACACTTTTAGTAACTGTGCATGCAGTATTTTATATGCACCAAAGCAAATTTGTTTTGCATTTCGATTTGCAAACTTTAAGGTAATCCTTTGTGATGCAATAACCTTGAGATAATGACACAGCACAGGTATTCTCAGTGTCATTTAGGCTGCAGGTATGTGCCTCCACCTAGGAATTGGCGTATTTACGCACCACTGAGGTCTGCGCTGTGCCCTAAGCCTCAGAGCGCAGCAGTGGCATATCTAATGTTTTGTTCAGTAATCCCCTTCAGTGGCAGCTCTTCACAAACCAGATGTGACAGCGTGAGAGTAACACTGCAGCCTCCGAGACATCTGTCAAGCACATGACCTCCGCGTTTGCCCACCAGCCAGTCCAACTTCTGGTTTTCACTGACCGGTAGAGGTGGTCGGTTGCCTCTTGGTGTAAAGTGGCGCAAGTGTTTGTGGCGAAATGGTTCTGCTGTGTGCTGAGGATTACCTGCACCAGGTGCTTAATTTACGAGTCTGGCAGACAGCACTTTGCTTAAACCATTTGATCTGCAGCACACCTTTCTCCCTAGATGTTACCTGCAAAGCAGAAATGTGAGGAAAAAACATTGTCTGGCAGCCTTTTCTCCTTGGCGCACACAGAGTACTGTGACTGTGTGCGAGGGGGATGTCGGAGAATGTGCGCGCTTGGGTCCAGGAGGTACTGCTCTGATTTTGCTGACGCCTGCTCTCTCTAGTCCCGTCAGTGGTGAATCTTTACTTCGTTGGTCGCTCTTGAGTTGCTTCCCCAAGCTGGTTAACAGTGGCTTCCAACAAGAGGGAGGGAAATAATTTTTAAACAGCCCCTGATTTCTGTACGCAGGTGTTGCTCACTGGCATGGCAAAGTAAGGTTTGTATTCCTACAGCAGCGCTCCTACCTCCAAGCAGAGCACGCTTCCTGCTTCCGAACCGAGCATCTGGAACGGAGCTGTGCATGTCTATGATGGATGGATTGTTAAAAGCCCAAATTGTTCAAAAGTAGGTCTCGTGCTGTTAAATACTTGCTTTCTAGTTTTTGGGTACCTGAGTAAAGAGAAAAGTAGTATGGCTGGGAGTTTGTACCCCTATGAATGTCAATAACACCCGTTTACATTCCTTTGTGAACAGCCTGTGTTTTGTTCTTGCATGGTCTAACCTTTATGGTCCTCCAGATCTGTATCTGCATTATTTAGAACAGCAATCAATTCTGTTTCTCTTAGGAATTTAGAAAATACCTAGATGCAAATCGGGTATGTCATCATGTTCCCGTCAGAAAGATACTTTGATATTTATTTGTATTTAAATACAATTTGTTGAAATTCTTATGGCTCTAAATAAACATTTAAAATGCATGTTTTCCTCCAGGAAAGCGAGGGTGGCAAGCAGGAAGTGAGGGTGGTAAATGCTTGGCATCAGCCGAAGTCCACTGATACAAATCTGGGTACAATAGCATCAGTCTTTTTTTCTTTTTTCTTAATTCCCCC
>JANZLQ010000055.1:18484614-18510829 GCA_026212715.1 Elanus axillaris | reverse complement strand
AATTGGGGGGGGGGGGAGATTTGGGCTGGATGGGGCCAGCAGCAGCACCCGCACCCCGGCGTCATGCTGCCTGCCCTTCATCATCATCACCCTGCCTGCCCTCATCCTGCCTCTTCTCCTCCCGCAGCCGGTTTGGTACAAAGTGTGCCCGCTGCGGCAGGCAGATCTACGCCAGCGACTGGGTGCGGCGAGCGCGGGGCAACGCCTACCACCTCGCCTGCTTCGCCTGCTTCTCCTGCAAGCGGCAGCTCTCCACCGGCGAGGAGTTCGGTTTGGTGGAGGAGAAGGTGCTGTGCCGGATTCACTACGACACCATGATAGAGAACCTCAAGCGAGCGGCGGAAAATGGTATGTAGATCCCAATGCCGCGGTCGCGGCCTCGTCCCGGGGACCGTGCGGGGGCTGTCCCGGTCCCACGCGGTGAACCTCATCGAAGGGTGCTGGGGTTGGTCCTGTTGTTGCCAAAAGGGGATGATGGGTGGCCCTGGGGAGGCTTGAGCGCGAGGCCCTGGGCTGGCAGAGGGCTCGTGGGGGTGGCCAACGTGCCGGCAGCACCCGCGACTCGTGGCAGACCTGCGTGCCGCAGGCAATGCCGGGGGAAAAGGCCCTGGTTCCGCGCAGCCCGATGTGCAGTGCGTGAGGAAGCCACTGGGATCTTGAGGCTGTGAGTCATAAATCTAGAAGGTGGGAAAGCTGGCGATCCGACAAAACCTTCCCATCATTTTCCACCCGCCCTGCCCGCCTGGGGACGTGCCGCTCCCAGCTGGACCATGCCGCACGCTGCTATTCCCGCCGCGGCACGCCGCGAGCGGCTGTCCAGCCTCTGCTTTCCCAGCCAAGTTGGTGACACCGAGGTCACGTAGCCCTGCAGCTCCTGTCCTCTTGAGCCCAGCCCCATCCTCCTGCGTGGCAGTGGGCAGAGAGATGCTCGGAGGAACAAATCGGTGGGGTTAGTCTGAAGCGGTGCACAGGGAGGCCAGGCAGTGCCGGGGGCTGTCCTGCGTCGGAAAACACCTGAGCTATGTTGATATGGTAGCAACCTCAGCTCAGGGGAGCGGGCAAGCCCCTGGGCTCAGCGCCGCGGGAGCTCGGCCGTGCCCAGGGCTGGAGGGAGCCCGGCCGGGTCCTGCCCATGGGCTGAGGCTGAGGCTGGGTTCGTCTCCCTCCCGCGCTTGTGCCTGTGGGGAATGATGGCTTCGAGGCTGTTTGCTTTGAACACGTGGATGAGGGAAGGGTGCCTGGGGATGCTGTGCGGTTGCAGAGTCACTGAGGGACGTGCCCAGGGCTGCCTTCCCACCGGCTCCCATGCCTGGGACCTTCCCGGGGCTGGGGCTGCGCTGGGGCATTGCCCCTGGCTGGGAGCAGAGCTCCAGCCCTCTGTGCCCCTTGCTAGCACTTGGTGGGCATGAGGAGGCAAACGTCATGTCCTGGCCCATGCAGCGTATGGAAACCATTAACAACCTGACATGAAAATAATGTGTTTCTGTTTACAGTGTTTGAGTAAGAGGATGAAAACAGAGTGCCCGGTCGGGTTGGGAGGGTCTCGGCTCAGGACACGGCTCGCAGCATCTTGGTCCATATGGTTGGCTGCTGCGGAGGCGCGAGGGAGGCAGTGGGGAGCAGGGATGGAGGGGGAGAAGCCATGTGGCCTGAGGAGCAGGCTGGCGTGAAGACAGCAGGGTCCGGCGTTGGGGGGGGTCCCGCAGAGCCATTACCCCAGCCGAGGGCTGGAGCGGTGGGTTCACCGCTGCTCCTAAGGATCCGCTGGTGTGGGCTGAGCCCCACAGGGTCGGGGCAGTGCTGGGGCACGTGGTGAGTGTCCTGCATGGGTACCAGTGTCCAAGCGTCCCCTGGTTTTGAGAAGGGGATGGGATCGCTTTGGAGAGCTGCAGTTGCTGTGAAGTTGGAGAGCTACAGTCCCCCCCTCCAGTAATTACCCAGCAATTTCTTCTGCACATGAGGTTTTACATACAAGAAAAATAAACAGATGTTGCTGAAGTCAGAGTCCCATTCATCATCCGAAAAGAACAAGTCAAACTATATGAGAAAGTCCTTCAACTCAAGCCAAGACAATCACAGCCCGGTCCAGCTTGCAGAGCGAGTGCCGGTTTGTACAGGCGCATCCTGGGAGCGGGGCGAGCGCCAGCCCCGCGCAGGCATCCTCCCTCATCCATCACTCGTCGGTGCTTGACCAGCACTGCCGAGAGCAGCCGGGCCGGGTACGACATGGGCTGCAGCAGGGACCCCAGTGAGGAACGAGGGACCCCAGCTCCGGCCACCCTCCTCCCTGCAGGCTCCGTAGCTGGGTGAGCGTGGCTGGGCTCACCCCGACGCGTCTCCCTTAGTGTGGTTGCTGCTCAGAGCACGGGCACCCCAAGGCCATGGGGACGGTGCTGCTTCTTGCTGCCGCTCCGTGACCCAGGAGGAGGAGGTAGGGGTGCCGGGAGGTTTTGGGAGCAGGGGAAAGGAGCAAAGAGCCCTAATGCTCTGAGCAAATGAAACAATGGAGGCAGCGCCTGCCGGGGAAGACGGGGTCACGGGGGGTAGTGTGCGGCAGGAGCGATGGATGTCTGTAAGCCCGGCAGAGGCAGGGTCCTCTTCTGAGCTGCTCCCTGGAGGATGTGACCAGGCAGTGACAGTGAGTCAGGGCCAGCAGGACATCAGCGCTTTCCTTCGCACACCACTTTGACATCCATGTTCCTGCTGCCGTCTCCCTATCCCTCATTCCCCTTAGCTTCCACCAACTTGCTGCATTTTTTATTTAATTCACCAGTAAACTCTTCGGGCCAGCGGTATCTCCTTCCCAGTGCGTGGAGGGGCTCACCAGCCCAGGGCAGCTCCCAAATGGCAGCGCTGGTTCTGCTCTTTCTCCTACTTGCTTGCAGCAAGGGATGCTGCGGGTGCCCCACGCTGCGTGTTGTCTTCCCGTCGAGTGGCCGTTGCATGCAGGGCCGGCAGGCGGGCAAGCGGTGGAATTCCTGACCCGCGGCACACGGGGCTTCTCTCTCGTAGGCAATGGGATCACGCTGGAGGGGGCTGTGCCCTCGGAGCAGGACAGCCAGCCGAAGCCGGCCAAGAGGGCCCGAACCTCCTTCACCGCCGAGCAGCTGCAGGTAGCGGGGCTGGGCCGGGGGGGCCGGAGGGGCTGTGGCTCCCCAGGCTCATCCTGACCCCCCTCTCTCCTCTCCCCACCCCAGGTTATGCAGGCACAGTTTGCTCAGGACAACAACCCCGACGCACAAACGCTTCAGAAGCTGGCGGACATGACGGGGCTGAGTCGGAGAGTCATTCAGGTGAGGGGCAGCCGGGGGTGGGCAGGGTGCAGGCGCCATCGGCCGAGCAGCCCCAAGCAAGGCCGAGGAAGGGGAAGAGGGGGTGCCCCAAAAGCCTGGAACTAGGCAGGACTCACATCCCGCAGCCCCTCGCTCCCGCACGTCGACCCTGGGACTTGCGGCATCCAGCAGCTCCGTGTTGTCTCGCCGGCGTGTCAGCTTCACCGGCTCCGGTAGCGATGCCAGCACCGTCTTTCCTCTGTCTCACTCTTGGGTTTTCTGTTTGATTTTCCCTCTTATGATGCAATGAAAAAAAAAAAAAACCCAAAACATACAGCCCCAGCCGGTCCCAATAAATCTGCCGTTAGCACGCAGTCCCGGAGCTCAGTGCTCTGCCCTGACAGCAGGCACGGGCAGCGCGGGAGCTTCCCCAGCAGTCGGCAGCCGTCCCCGCCGTGAGAAGGCAAAGTTGGTTCACTTCAGGAAACGTTGGGATCAAGAAGTTTAAAGAAAAAGGTTTTTTTCAGCCCCAGGAGATGCGGTGGCAGGGAAGTCCCCATGCCTGTGCTGTGCGGGAGGGGAGGGAGAGCGGTGCCGTAGGGACTGAGAAAAATGCCCCCTCTGCAACTTCCAGCTTGCTGTCTCCGTAAAAAGCCCAGATTTGACCCTCGGTGACATTTATACTCTTCACTTTAATGTTCTGCTGACATACTTTCTGCATACAATAAAACCATGAGTGATTAAAATAAATTTGGAGCTTTCATCCAGGATTGTTTTGCCAACGACACATTTAAATTTCGTGTGTGAAAAGCTGGCTTGAGCCTCAGTTATTGAGATTCTTCATTTAGCTAAAGATCAAGCAGTCTGCACTGGGCTATTTTTTATGTGGATATTTTTTAAAGGCGCTTTGAACAGGAAACAATTTGTCAAATGCTACAACTGTTTCCTTCTCTGTGGTCCAGCGTGCTCGGCCTGAGAGCTGATCTTCGCTCAGCCTTGGAGAGGATTTTTCCTCCCCGCTATCATTCAAAAATTAAAGCATAAGAAAGAAATCACCACATTAGCATAAAAAAACCCCTTTCCATGCATGTTTTAACTCTAGGATGTAATCCCCTAACTATTCCTTTAATTAAAAGCAGTGAGATATGGTCCGAAGGTTCATACCTGCTGCTCATATGGACTAGGGCTGTATCCTAGCACAGTACCCTCCTTTCTCAGCTTTAATGTTCCGCTGATGCGGTTCTTGAATATGATAAACCACAAGTGATTAAAACAATATTGTTTTCATCGTCCCTACAGTCACATCTCCTAGTCTAAGCTTTTACTCAGTTTTGTCTCCCCTTGCCTCTTGCCTTGCCAATGCTCACGCGTTTCCCAGCTGATCTCAGCTGTGGTTTTAGGCCAGGCTAGCTGGGGTTGAAGATTAAAATCTAAATAAGACCTTGAAAGGTGCTCCCGTTGTTTGCAGTGGAAACCGTGCAGGGATGAAGCTTTGCATATGCAGGGATGGATGAACCCAGCCAAAGCTCGGGTGTTTCTGCCCGGCTGCTCCCCCCGGCTGGTGCCGTGCTGTTACCAAAGGCTTTCACAGCCCTTCGAGCTCAGGGAGCAGCTTGCTGTTAAAATTATTTTAGTGTGGGAGGGAATAATGTGATCATTAATGTGAATTTCTGCATCACCTGGTCAGGGTGTTTCACTCAGTGACTTCTGTGGCAAGCCTGGAAGTTTTAATTACCCTAACAAAGAACGGTGTTGGGTTCAAGACAAATCAGTAATAGAGATGCCACTTCAGGCACCCTAATGCCTGTACTGTCTTGAGACAAAACTGTTGCTCTAGTGAGTGTGAAACAAAGCTATGGGAGCTGGTGGAATGCTGGTGCAAATTTCTAAATTTGATCGCTTTTTTTTTTAAAAAACTTGCAAGAGACACCCATCATAAGGTCTTGGTGAAGGACCACACTTCAGATCAATTCTCTCTCCATTGACCCAGGGTTTGCTGCTTTTGTTTCAGGTTTGGTTTCAAAACTGCAGAGCCCGCCATAAAAAACACACCCCCCAGCACACGGTGCCGCCCTCGGGAGCCCCCCCGTCCCGCATCCCTTCCTCGCTCTCTGATGACATTCACTACTCGCCCTTCAGCAGCCCGGAGCGGGCCCGGATGGTGACACTGCACGGATACATAGAAAGTAAGTGCTGGGTCGCAGGGCTCCGGCAGCGGGGTGCTCGGGGACGGCAGGGCGGCGGGGTGCTCCTCGGGAGCAGGGGGTAGCACCGCGGCACAGAGCGCTGTCAAAAACGCTCTTGTACTGCGGTGCCCATGCTGCTCCTCCTCCTCCTGATCTGATGAACTTTGGGATTTTTTTTGGATTCATTTTGGGATGAAGGCCTGTTTACGAGGAAGCCCCAGATGAGAGAAGGAGGGGAGAGGGAGCTGCTGCAGCCTCTTTCCCTCCATACCTCATCCCCAGTAAAGTCACTGCCCGGGTGTTACCAGACTGGTCCTTGGCCCTCCTTGTGTTTTCTTTGTCATGGAGAAGAGGCGAGAACGTGCTCTCTTGAGCTTGGTGGTCAAGTGGTCTCCTTCCTGCTCAGAAGATCAGAGTTGCTTTCTCTAACAGTTGCCATGTGCCGGTGAATCATTTGCGAGTGGCGGGCAGCTTTGGTCATGCTTGGACGGAGGTTTTGGCTCCGTGACTCTTGCGAGGCTTCTCCCCTCCCTCGCCCAGGCAGGCTGGAGTAAATCGTGGCTCCTGCTGTGCCTCTGCCTGATCCACCGGGCACCTCTTCTTCCACGCGTGTCCCGAGCTGCTCCCTGGCGGAAGCCTGACCGTGCCGGTTGGAGGGCGTGTGTTGTTTGTAGTAACAGAGGCTGAAGCCTCTTCTCATCCACAGGTCAGGTACAGTGTGGACAAGTGCACTGTAGACTTCCCTACACTGCTCCACCAGTGCACCTCAAAGCAGACATGGAAGGACCACTATCTAATAGGGGTGAGAAGGTAATTGTAGTCCCTGTTTCAGGCTTTGGGGCCAAACTTCAACTGTAGCAAAGATTTTTGTGTAACATCATTGCCACTGCCGTCTCTTGTCAGCATCATTGCTTCTCCATGATCTCTGGCAGCTGCCGCCCGCTCATGTGTCTTTTCTTAATTTTGGTGGCCCTAGATTGATGTACCAACTGTTGGTCAAAATGGCATCGCTTTGTTCTTCACTAAATACCCCTTGTTGTTGTGATGTGCTGGGATGCTGTGCCTGCATTCACTGAAGGCTTTCGACATCCTCCTGCCCGAATTCCTCTCCCTCTGGTCTCTCCCCTTCCCGTGTGCAATGAGCTCCGTGTGCTCCTGCTCCGTTCCTCAGCTGCCTGCACGTGTTGTCGGTGTGAACAGCAACCGGCTGTTAATGACAGAACAGGGGGGACCTTTCGCATGTGCTCACTTTCTGGTTTTCTATGAGTTAATAAGAAAGATTCATTTCTTGGGGATTCCAGTATTGCTTAAAAAAATAACAACTGGCTGTTACAATATCCGAAGCAGGAATGTTATTTCACAATGTCTGGCCAGGAAACAATATTGCATGTTGATATTTTTCTGTTCAGCACTTAAAGTATCTGTCTGTTCTAACAACACAGCTTACTTGGGGGCAAGACTTCTGAAACGTGCTTAGGCTCATAAGATTTTATTTAGGATTCCAGTTTAAGTGACTTCTTTTTGAGGAAACTCTGAGCCTTTGGTGCAATTCTTACTGGTTATAGCTTTTGTCTTTACTGTTAGAAGTTCTCAGCATCTCTTCAAATCTCTCTATGCACTGCAGCAACGAGAGCTTATTGAGCTCTGTTTTGATAAGCGCAAGCAAGGGTGGAGCAAAGTTACTTTTTCAGTCTAAATGCTACCATTTTGTCATGCGCAGCAAGCTGGAGAGTTTTCAGAAAATATTACCCGGTCCTGGTGCCATCGTTTGGAGAAACTTCACTGCAGCAAGTAGCTCCTGTGATTTAAGTGCAATTACTGGCTCACAGCTGTTGCAGAACTGGGTTCTCAGGACACAGAGCTGCCCCCCAACCAGCTCCTTTGCCAAACAGTCGCTTGCATGTTGAATTCCTGAAACCTCAAGCAGCCTCTTTTTCCACATCCAAAATGTTTTAAGAGCAGGGATAGCTGAGATCCTGGGAAAACACATGTAAACGCTAAGTCTCCGTTTCCCTCTGCACGTGGGGCACCCCCCCCCCCCCCGCCTCCTCTCGGGGTACCCAGCGCAGCGGCCGTGGGAGAGCCGAGTAGTGACCAGCTCAGCGGCTGCTCCCCCGACTGATGGCAAGGACAGACCCTGTGTTTGCAACGAGGTGTAGTGGTTTGAGGGAAGCCTGTGCTGATTAGCAAGTGAGGTGGATAGAGTAAGGACCGTTGGTAATGGTCTTCATCTTTCTTGGTAGCTGCTGTCTCACAGAAGAAATAAATTAAATACTGGTTTCAGTGCGTTGCCCAGTAGGATGTGGTTTTGCAGCTAAAGGCATGCCCGGAGGTGCACCTCTCTGCCAGGCTGTGTGCTGCCACAGTCCCGTCACCTCCCGCCTGGGCTCCTCGGGGCAGCGCGTGCCTTCCCCGACTGGCTCCGTTCCGTGACAGTGGTTCCAGAGAGGGTTTTTCCATTGGGAAGCGGCTGCCGCAGCGGGGGCACGTGTCTGTTCTGTTGGTCCCTGAAAACACATTTCCATTGCGAGGGCTGTCTGTCTCTGAAAGCAGCTAACGCTCGATTCCCGTTTTTCCCACTAGGTCATCCTCTTTCAGTACTGACTGCGCGAACTCTTCCTCATCTGCCCATGGCGCTACCAGCACCACTGCCCCTCAGCCGCTGAAACACAGCGTCCAGCCCAAGGCAACTGTTATCAGTCATGCAGGAGAAACTCAGATCCAGCATTCTCAGTTATTTCCATTGACCAGCACCTAACATCCACTATTATTTCTCCAGCGACACTCTGTGTATGTGTGTGTTGAGTGCAGAGTTACATTTTTCACTTGTTTCTTGTGGACTTGTAGAATGACCGTGAGTCTCTCCAAGGCAATGCCAGACACAGTCAAAATTAGTGACTCTACTGTGCTTGCAAATCTTGCTCCCAAACCCATGGGAATATGAACAAACCAGAACATGCTGAGTCTCGGGGGGGCGGTCGATGATCACCCCTGAACATAAAGGAAGGAGGAATTTACGTGGTTTGGCCTGATTCTCTTTTTGCACCAGTGAAGCGCTGTCAGTTCCCGGACATCCGTCCTTATTTCCACTTGCATGTGTGAAATCTGAAATGGGCTTTTTGGCTCAGCAACTTGATATATACACAGACCTTCCTGAGCCAAACTCACGGGTAGCTGAGACTCCACTAAGTGGAAAACACGATGCCAGCTGGAAATAGGCAGTTTTTCTTCCTCCTCAAAGTGCTTTAGAATCACATGTCCTTTGATCACTCTAAGGTAAGTAAATCTTAGTGTTTTTCCCCCCGTTTTATAGGCGGGGAAACCAAGATGTCCTAAACTGAGTGAGAGGAACCGTGGGGGTTGGTGGCAGAGCCAGGTTTAGCACCCTGAAGTTTTGATTGCTGACTTGTTCTTAGAACACTGAATATCTCTCTCCTCTCACAGCCATCTGCCAAATCCTTTTTTTAATTTTTTTTTTCTCATTTTTTAGTCTTGTTCTTTATTAACAAGCTACTTTATTTCCTTGGAGTCATATTGGATCACAAATGGGTGATTTCAGAGTGTACCTACACAAAACTCTCAGACACTCCATACGCTGGGACTGGGAAATCCTCAATGGAAGCTGGCCATAAAGGTGTAGAAATGTTCTGCCCTGGTGTGGACCCAAGTTCAGTCAGTGGAAACAGTGGGATAGAAACCGGAGACCAGTCAAAAAGGTGAAAACCACAGTGAGGCCAGTAGGAACAGTTGCTAGCTGAGTGAATGGACAGCAAGGTGATGGCATATTCCTTTATCTGGCAGCAGCACTCTGATTCCCCCTGCCCTCCTGTTGTTCTCCCTTGCTGGAGCATGGCTGTTGCTCCTGCCAAGTCCTCGGACGACGGCGCAGCCCGGGATGACTGCTGCCGGCGGGGCAGGCACCGCAGGGCTCAGTGCGACAGCAGAGGATGTGCTCAGCAGTCTGGCCCCAAATCAGGAAAAAAACCTCCCAAACCATCCTCCATTGATGGTAATAACAAAAAGTAAACAAGTAACCTTTGCCAGCCCTTCTCAGTTTGCACCAAGCCAAGAGCAGGTCTGTAACGAAACCTCTCTCCACGCAAGCACACGGGTCTGTCTTGCTGCTAAGTGTCCATGAGGCCGCGTTTCCAAGAATGTGAAAGCCTACTATGAGCCACAGTTAGTGCGTAACATGACTGAACTGTGCCTGAGGAACGGAAGACAGGAATCCATCCGTTACATAACTTGTTTTTAATTCGAACTGTAGATACATGTGTTTTTCTCTCTGGGAGATCCTGGATCAATCTCCAGCATCAGCCGGGTGGGCAGTCATCCCGCTGGTTTGGCCAGCCCATATTGCAAGCCTTCTCCTGACCGTGCCCCCGAGCTCCGTGTGACACCGACAGCCGGACGCGTGGCTCCAGCTAACTGTGAGGCACGCTCGCCGCTCTGACCGCACGGGGAATGGTGTAGGAATGGTGTAGGGATATATGGATGTCTGCTGAGGTGGCCACCAAGATCTCTTGGCTTGAGAAGTAACTGAGTGCAAGCGTGCATTGATACTTGTTGGAACAAATATATATATATATATATATACACACCCACCCCTCTGTGTGTGTGTGTGTATATTGAAAAAAATACAGAGTGAGAGGGAGAGTGTGATGGTAATATCTTGGACAGTTAGGCCAGTGTTCTGTCTAATTGCAGCCAGCAGCTAGCAGCTCTATCCTCAATTTGAAAAAACATTTGAAAGGAGAGAGGAAATTAAGTCCGCAAAGTATTATTGTCACCTCCTGATGTGCGAATAACCACTTCCAGTGTGTAGCCAGACACTCCCTCGTGCCTGACCTGACTGGAACCATGGCTGCAGAGGTGTCCCCTCAGGGAGGGGACAGTCATCGGTTGCACCCGTTGCAGTCACTTTTGTCCCTGTCTGTAGCGATGAGCGAAGGAAGGATGGGCATTCCCTTCGTTGGCTGTTGGTGGAGCGTTTGTAATCGCGAGGTTAAGGTGGATTGCTGTGTCCACATGCAACAGCCTTAAGACGCTGGTGGTGGTTGGCAGGGTCGCCGGGGCCCGACTTTCTCCTCCATTCGTGCGTGCGCATCCTAATGATCGTTTAGTTGTGGAATTAGTGCCATAAACAAATGGGTTGTTATTTCATTTAAGACTGAAGGAGAGACTTCAGGCTGTAACTTGACCTGACATCCGACAGTACTTGAGATTTCCACAACTGTTTTGTTGAGGGACAAAATGGCTTGATGCATTTATCTTCTGTCTCAGCGGTGCAATGAAAGGGAAACTATTAAATATGTATCTGCTGAACATCAGCTTAGTTACTGATCAGAAAAAACCCACTTGAGAAATGTACTGTATATCAACGTTTTTGTAACTGATACCACTGACAGGACTGGAGTGCAAAGCAGAGGGCCAAGGGAGCGTAGGTGCTGCTCTCCGGTGGAAGTGGACTCACCACTACCCGTGGGGCCAACTGCCCCCCCCAGACTGTGCTCCGGGGCACTTTCCTCTGTAAGTAGCCAGGAGCAGCTTTGCTAATTCAGAAATCAGGCTCTGTTTATATTAAGCCCAAATTGTTTGCAAAAACTGGAAGCAATTCAGCTTGTGCAGTTTTAGAGCTAATTATGTGTATGGAAAATACTCAACTGTACCAAGAATGTAAGAAATCCTTTAATTTATTCAATACATTGTTTCACAACATATTTCACACTGACTGTTGCCACTGAACCAAACCTTATCTCAGGTCATTTGCATTCATCTCCTGTCTGTAGATTAAAAAAAAAATAAAATTAAAATCATTCTCATTTTCTTAGTTTATTCAGTAATTGCCAAATGGGTTCTGGTGCAGCAATGCAGACTCCATCTACTAAACTTTTCCAGTTGCTACTTACAAAACCTTTTGCAGACAAAATCCCGTGAAGATAGCCAGTGAAAGGCTTTTCACTCAAGTTTAATAAGGTAACTAAATATGCCTAGGGTCTGAAAGTGGAATGGTTTACAGTTTTATTACCAATTTTTTTTTTTTTTTGGCTCATGCTGGTTAACCCCGATGTCCGAGCTAAAGGTGCTTACACAACTTATTAGTTGGGATGGGGGAGTAGGAACCAGTCCTGCACTACTATCAGTGATATATCTGTAGGATGCCAACGATAGACACATCAGTTTTATTTCATCCACCAATCATTTTGTTGTAGCATGTTGCAATTCTGCATGTCTTGGCTACAATGGTTAAAAAAAATTCTCTGAATGAGTGGACAGTCAAGACTAATATTTATTTTAAAAAAGTAAAACTAAATTGTAAGCACTTTTTTGTAAAACCAATGTCTGTTTTGTTACATACTTTTAATGTTGTGCTTTGTAAATGTCTTATTTGTGTAATAAATAAAGTTAATGCAAGTAGAAGTGCTGGCACTTACATCCAGAAAATGATGTAATTCCATTTTATTTTATTTTTAAATACTTTCTGGCTTACTAATCAAGCAGCAACCCACCCAGTTTTCCTCTTTTATTATTTTGTTAAACTCTGGCTTCAGGAGAGTTCAACAAACGTTCGTAGTAAATGGATATAATTTCCTAGTTAGCAAACCAGTCATTAAAGAATACCTCTGGTGTACATTATTACAATGATCAATCAATATCAAAGTACTGAGCAAAAAGAGAGGAAAGGAATTCACCAGGACAGCTAACTAAAATCTGGGAAAATAATGTTGATTAAGATGGATTTGAATGACTTCAACACTGAATCTGAGGCACTCTCTTTAGCAAATTGTTTTCAGGCTTAATAACGTTTATATATACTACACTACCCACCTCTCAGGAATATTACTGTGAGTACAGTCTGCTTTTTTGCCATGGCTTTTTCTCAGCATGACTGATTAAATGATTATTTCCATTTTTGTTTGTGCTGACAAAGATGACAAAAAAGATTATATTCCTGTAGAGGGAAAGGGCGAGACAAATCCAGGAGGACAAATTAGATTGATTGTGAATCGGATTACCTGCTTTGGGATATTATTGTCTAGCAAAAACTGTTTTCGTGGTTTCGGTTTATGTTCAATTGTTTCATCACAAGCTTTCCGGCAGGTCCGAATGATCCATTCATGCTCATCATCATCTAAAAGGGGGAAAGAAAGAGAACGCCAAATATCACCATGTCAGATCTGCTCTTTGCATCACTAGGGTCCAGCTCAAACAAGCAATTTTCCCTTTGAGAAAAAAATCCATTTTTAGCCACTGGCATCTCTTAGAACACATTTTTTTTGTTTCTTTAAAAGATTGTGTGCTGTTGTGTTAGAATTTGTCAAGGCAGGAGGTACTGGATCTATGGCGATGACTCCGATTATTGGTCTGTTTGATAAGGTTAGCTGGGCGGAGCTATGTGATTTACACGTATAGATTTTATTTTTTTACTTTTTGGCAGGGGTATGTTGAAACTATCAGAAATGAAGATACAAATTTTTTAAATACTGTGTGTTGCTTGTTGGTTTATGAAAAGTGAACGTAAAGAAAAATCTATAGTCAAAACCTAGGTTCTCGTCTTCCAGCTTTTCTTTCAATGCCATTTTTGAAATGTACATTATGACAGATATCGATAAGCTGATATAGTGGCCGATAGATGTATTTTAGACCATCGTCTGTGTCCCTTGTTAGTATTCATGTCTCTCATATTTATTCTCAGAGCATAATGATAGTGTGGAAAGAAAAAAAATCAAAGACAATGTAGGAAAAAACAACTGTCCAGCAAAGTTTGAATAGAAATTTTGTGTATGATTACAAAAAATAACTTGGCAAATGTTAAGTTGTGGCTTCTTAATTCCAGGGATTTAAATAGTCTTGTCTCCAAAAACTGTTCTGCAGCGTTTTCTTTTGTGTTTGTGTAGGGGAAAAGAGACATGTGTAGTAGACCAGGAAACCCAAACTTCAAAAAGCCTTGAAAAAAATCAAAGTGTTACTTAAAACAATACCTGTATTTATTTTTATATAAATGAAATGTATTAGAGCTGCTTCTTGTGTTTAGCGCTGTCTTAACAAATTCATATTAGCTGCTTGCAATGTGTGTCTCTAACCTGCCTCCATCTAAATTTTAAGGGGTTTGTAGCAGCCCTTATTACCTGAACGAATAGACAATTGTGATGATGGACCCTGGTACTGTGACCATCACTTGGCAAAGCACATAGTCCATTTATTTATACAGCTGCCCTGCACAGCTGAGCGCCCTGCTTAGGTAGGTCAAAGTAGACGGAGCAAGAAGCATGTCGCTTGTAAGGACTCACATTTTCATGGAGATCTTTTGACTGTGGAGTTGTACCTTTAAGTTAAAGCGACATAGTAGCATTTGAAATGCAAAAGGTAGGAAGGTCCTGGGAATGAAGTTGTGCTAATCTAAGAAGCGAAAGTTCACAGGTGAGTGTGTGACAAATGAGGTCTGGTGCACAAGTCTTCAAGCTTGGGAGTTAATCTTACTGATTGCAGTGGGTTTTGAATCAAGTCAGCTTTGTCTTTCCTTTTTTTTTTTCATGCTGCCCTCCCCTTTTTCTCATTCTTGGCCGAGTGAGTCGAGTGCACACCTTCACTTCTGGTGAGATGCTGCTCAGGCGCAGCTCGGCTGGCATCCTGATAAAAGCAGGCTTAAGGAAAGCATGTGCCAAGGCATTTGTCCCTCGTCTGAACAACGGCACTCATCTGCCACCCTCCACAACTGGTAGTCAGAAAGGCGGGTGACTCACAGGAGGTTTTCCCTAAGAGCCTACTCTCCAGTTTGCTCTTTGCATACAGTGAGTGGTTTCCAGACAAAGTGCTTGCTTGTGCCTACTGACCCTCTTCTCATTTCCCACTCAAGGGTGCTGGCTTGCAAACGCTCGGTTTTGGTGGTGAGCGCCCACCTTTGAGCAGCACCCCAGTGACCGTCAATGGGTTGGAGAACACGCTTGTGCTGCCGTTGTTCCAACAGCTCAGCCGGTAGGCTTGCTTTAATGACTGAAAAATAGTTACCATTTGGATAAAATAATTAAGTTCAGCTTTTTCTGTGTTTCACTGACATGAGCTCTTTTTTATTCCCTATGCCTATGAATCAATAACAAAATACCCTGTTAATGGCATATTTCTTATTCAGGTATAAACTAGGAGAAGATAAATGCTGAAAAATATGCTAAAAGGGAAATTAAAAAGATGAGCACTGAAGCTTGCTTAAAGACCATGCAATCCTTTCAGAGGCAGAGATTCCACTGAAGGCTGCAGCAGGAATGCAAATGTGGTCCTTAAGCTTTCTTAAAAAACAACATCAAAGCCATAATCAATGTGCTGGCTTTTGTTCTATGCACTAGGTGTTCCAGCACGGTAACGATGTGATCACGTGAGCCTCGGCTATAACAGATATTGTCCAGCCTGGGTAGATCTGTCATTTTAGCTGGAATAAAAAAAAAATAGTTTATCTGAGCTTGTAATAATGGCACAAAAATGAAACTTTGTCCATTTCTGCCATGGTGAAGGAATAAACAAAACTTACACATGCTATACCTCGCCACTATCTAGCTGGTATTTGGATACAGATACATGTGGCTCACCTGAGTACTAGAAATAATCAGCCTGCCTTCCTAGTGAGAAATCTACAGCACTCACTTAGCTGAGCATCAAGGGTATAAATAAGCACTAAGAAAGGCAGATGCTAACTTGGCTTCACATAACAGGTTTCCAACATATCCTTGGTTTACCTAGGTTATTTCCTTCTGCACTCTGAGTTTTCATGGTCTCCTAGGAAAGCACACAAGGCAGGTTGCTCTAAGGATTTCAGCCTCCCCAGACCCATCCCAAAATGTCTTGGTTCGTGCAAATTAAATACATGTTCATAGGCACTGCTTAACTTGCATATACTCAATCAGATGTAAAAACTGAATGAGCTATATGAATTTCAACTTTTATATGAAAAGAAAAAATAGATGTAATGACTCAATATTTAAAAAAAAAAAAATCCTAAAGCAAATCCCTAGAACTGTCGTCCAACCCAGCATACCGTACTACTGGCCCTTGGTCTTGGTAAGGGGAAATGAAAGAACTGATCCAGCATAGCGAGAAGAACCACAAACCCAGAGATGAGAATGGCTCCAGGGCTAGCTATGTGAGAAGAGGCAGGGAAATATTAGAATGTAAAGAGTTAAGCTATGGTAAAACATACTTTTGCTACACTAAAGAAGACTGGTTGATAATTACTGTAGTTTTAGGGCTATTTGAATCAGTGCAGCTGCAACCTCTTCAGTAGTAACCCCTGAAACAAGACAAACTGGGTTTATTGTACTGAACAAGTCTTAAAGCTCCTCCCTGATTGTTAGTAATTGGCAGCAATGGACTTAACAGCCTCTTGACTACCCTTTTTACACTCTACCTGACTGTGCAGCTAACAATTTAAATCACAGATGCCGATCCTTCTTTGTGGCAGCTGCTTGTTAACTACACGTTCCTCTTTTTCTGTCACTGGCTGCTTCCATAACCCTGCAACACCAGGGTTAGATTGGAGAATCACATTTCATCAATATTTAAAATGGAATTAAACCTTGAAGTTTGATTAATGCTACCAGATAGTGAGTTGTAATTACTATTTTGCAAATTGCAATTGTTTGAATATGTTAATATGATTGTCTAAGCACATCTTCACCTTCAGAAGTAATTTTCCCTTTAAAAAAGATTTGAAAAAAATACAAACTCTTTAATCAGTGGTAAATTATCACCCTGTGCACAATTAGGTAGTATGGGGTTCTTCACGTTGTGCGCTGAATTTTGTGTCAGCGTATTTATCTTTAAAAGTTTATCCATTTTTTTTTTTATATTTTCCTCAGTAGAATAAACATTCACGGAACAGACTTTCCTGAAACAGGACTAACCATGTTGATATTTGAAGGTAAAGAAAAAAAGGTTTGTCTGAAAATTTTATTGCAATCTGGTATATCCCTGTTCAGTTAGTAGATGTTAACAAGTTATTTTTTCCAAAGTTAGTGAAAGATAATGATTATTTTAATGACTTATCACTGAAATCTTGAAACGGAGAGAGGCAGCAAGAGATGTTAATGGATGAGCTGTTAAAATATATGTAAGTGTTGATTCTTTTGAATTATTTTCAGGTGTCTCAATCAAAAATAAGATCAGTTTTCTAGTGCCCACAAAATATATTTTGAATATTGTGGGTCAGATCCTCAGCCAGCCCAAACTAGGAAAGCTTCTCTTTTATTTTTGTAATTAATTCAGGCTGTTTTCATTAAGCAGGCAGAGGCATACGGAGCCAGCCCTGGTAGCCACCTGCACAACTGATCCCCAGAAACAGCATCTGCCCACAGTAGATGATTAACCGGGGTGCAAGTCCTACTGACCTACTATTGGACACTGCCTACACAGTCAACAGGTCAGTTTGGGTAGAGTCTTTTTAGGCAAGTAAGACCCAGCTAAATGTGTTGGTCGTACTGTGTTCCTGAAGTAGCTCCTTTCAAAATTAGTTCTCCACAAATATTGCTTTGCAGTTTCTTCCTTGTTTTGGATGGCTTTAGGGGAAGCTCCAAACACCAGCAAAGTCCAAACAGGTGTCTGTCAAAGATGCTGTTAGGTGTATTCCACGGTGAGCTCAAACTGCAGCCCACTTAAATCAGTGGATTTCTGCTCAGCATCTCTGCAGAACGAAATAATTTGTCTAATTTTCAATGTTCAGTCTAAAAGTAGTGGCAGAAGAGACTTCCCAACTACACACTCCAGATTTATCTCTCAACTGGGATTAGAAACAGCTGAAAATTCAGGGTGGGCTTGCTTCAGGGTGCTTCCAAGGGATGACTTGAAAATACACTGTAATTTAGGTGCATTTAATCTTCCTATATTAAATGCATATTGCAAAGCTTAGAATTATTTGCTTCTAGCTATCGCATTTCTCTGTTGCTTACAGAAATCTCAGCTGTGAGAGACTTCTTAGCACATGCTTAGGTGTCTGCCATGATGCAGAGCGGAGACTGTGAGCAAACAGCAGTATTGTCATGTAGGCTTCTGCATTTGCCCTCTTAACAAATACTTTCCCAGGAAACCACCTAGAGGTGCGCAGGAAGACGTCCTGCATTGAAATTAGAATGCTTAGTGGCTTACACAGGGAAAAAATCTACACTGCTCAGCTTTAAAACTTTGTCTGACTCTGTGTTAGGTCTTCCTACGGTACTTTAGAGCTGTATGCATTCCTGGTGTCTTAAAGGCTTTGTCTGCACTGGAGGCCTGATGCACTCCAAAATTCAGATCCCTGGCTCCTTCCTCTGCCCAAGGGCAAGCTGGGACCAGATGGGAGTGGGCATCATCCCTTTGTTCACCCTCGCCTCTGTTAAAGGCCACGAGAGCAAGGGCAGTGCATGTGCCCTGGTATGTGCCTCCATCAGGACAGAGCTCACAGCTCCGGTGTACCCAGAGGACACAGCCATGTGGTAAGAGCAGCTTTCCAGGACTACAGTTTGTAACAGGGTGTGTTTACAATAGACAATCCTTGAACAAGAGCTGAGTTTCCTCTCTGTTTGCAAAGGGCCAAGCGCACGCAGATCATTGTAAACAACAATATCGTTTAATTCTTTCACATGCCTGACTCCTCCCATCACCCGCAGTGCAGTTTATCATGTTCTTCCACTACACAATTACAATCACATGTGATAGCATCTCAGCCGTGGACTCTGCCTGGCACACCCCTTTCATTTCCACTGCCCCCTCCCGGTCCCTAGCACCACTTTCCTTACCGCACCTGACCCCACCAACATCAAGGCTGGCAAGAAAATGGAAAATATGTTGTCAATTAACCTTTGCTTCCACCCACAAATTCGCACCCTTCCATTTACTTTTAATTCCTGTAATTCCAAAATGGCCCCCAAATGAATTTTCCATCTCTTGTAAAACTTGTTTTCACATGAACTGTATAGCTGAATGTAAGTGCCCATAAGACTTGTGTATAACCTATTTAATGGATTCACAATAGGATGGCTAACACACAAACAAAGTTGTTATTCTTGGCATGCCACTATTTGGAACTGAAACTTTCACAGTTTTCAAAACGATAAGTATTTTAAGACCAGGAAACCACAAGGAACAATATATCTGCAAAAGCTATAGCTACTGTAATTACCGTAGTAACTTACATCATGATGCATATATTAATATTATCACTGTTGGCTATGGTCTTGAATAGAAATCATATTGGTTTGAAATCTATTTTACTGAATGGAGTATATTTGATATTAAAATGTGTAAGCCAAATTGAATCTAAAAATATTTTCTTGGTTACATGGATGAGAGGTCTCCAACTATCTCTGTCACCTGAGCAGACTTTGAGAAAGACACAACAATTTTGCAATGCTATTCAAAATGTGCCTGATCTTAACACATTTCTATATAAAAAGATGTGAAGAGAGCATATGATGGGTAGGCGAATTGGTCCAACATTTTAAAAAGTGTTTAGGGTAGAGTAAGGATAGACATGAAGCTACTTCTCATAGGAGTCTGGGATCTTCCCTTTAAGTAGTCTCAACTTCCTTCTGCCATCTTCACTCCAGTACTCACTCATTTTCCTTGCCCACTCAGCAGTCCCCAGTTTGATACTTGCTAGCATTCTGCCTTTCCTTCTTCTAAGATTTGGCTCCTCAACTAATTTATTTGTTAAGCATTGGAGATTATTTAGGTCCAAAGCTCTCAAATCCGGACAAAAGCTATTTAACTAAAAAATGGGAAGAGATAGATAAGTGACACCTGGAGATGCAGATCAAAGAGCTATAATACAATTTCTAACCTTCCTCTTAATGTAATATTTTTCAAATCTTCTGACTGTCATAGAAGCAGCGAGTCTGGAAAGCAAGTACCAGAAAGCTAGAATTGTATGAATGTGGGCAAAACCCCTGTGTCCTGGGACTAGATGTAAGAGAAGAAAGTATATGGGAGACGGAGGAGGCGAGACCAAAAGGTGAATTTTTGGTTGGACTTGTGTAGAGCCTTGTGGGCAAAGAAAACAAGCTGAGTTCCATGGCAGAGAAAGAAAATATTTTTTGCAGTGGTATTTTGGAGGAATATGAATCAAAGAGGCCAGAAAGAGGACTTAGCAGTAAAAAGGACAAGCACTCCAGCTGTTGCAAGAAAAGCAAAGGGCTACTCATATTTGTATGCTCTACTTGTGTAAACTGAGAGTAGTGTTGGTTCTCTGTTTTACAAAACCCTGTTTTCAGAAATAAGTTTGTCAGCCAAAGTAAAGAGAAAAAGATCAATGGATTGCAATAAATGGCATTTAACATGAAAATGAGTAAAATTTACAATTCAGTTAACTTGTTAAATGTTAAAAAATCAGCAAACAATAGACACAATTTGTTTTGTTCAGAGCCCAGAGGTAGAGACCAAATCCTCTAAATTAATTTCTGCAAAAGCTGGGTTTTTTTTCCAAACAGGTCTGGATCCTATTCGTTGTAGAATATACTGATTACCAACTATTTTTAAGAGCTTTACACAAACATTATTTCTTTTGTTGTGTGAAATGCAGAATCAGCCATCTGGCAAATGCCCCAGAGCTAAAATCTTTTACATGACATATAATTCAAAATGATTAAATATACAACAGAAAATAGCTATAGCATTGCACTTAAAATAGCATGAACTTTTACTGCCGATCAAAACTGATTTCTTTAGCTTAACAAGTATCCAAAGAACAATTATTTGAAGAGCTTTTAAGAGTTTCAATATGTAGGAACTAAACCTCATCTAAATTCAGTATCTTAAGTCAAATAAAAAAGAAACAAATGTACAAAAGATTAAATGGTCCTGCGTTATAAGTAGACATTTAAATCTATGGGAAGCTAAATTCATTCGAACAAAAATACTATATTCCTTCTGTATGTGTATTGCTGGGGCTTTCCTCTCCATTGGTAAGGGCATCTGCCAAAACAACTCTTACATTCTTAGGCAATGACTAGGGACTAGCCTGGAATCAGACTGTTCATCCACTCCCTCCATCATCAGAATGGGCAATTTCAAAGAAGAACAGGGAATAAAGCTCTGTGCATGATCCCTAAGTGCAGTCAATCTTGTTTTTTTCCTGCACCACGGTCGACTTCAAGTTAAACTTGCTGTCTTTTTTCCAGAAATACTCCAGGCCTGAAAAATTGCCAGGTCCTCATCCCACACCCTGTTCTCCAGTAGTTTATGAGAAAGAGCATGCAAACATCTGCATGTATTTGGGGTACATGAGGGTAGGTACAGAAATAATACCCTGCGTAATTATTGAGTGGTTATGGCTGTTTCTCAACTACATTTTTCAGACAAGTCAAAGTCTACATTTCCCCAAAGGCGCTTGGTGCAAGTCGGATCTGACTTGTAAGACAAAAAAAGTCTAAATGTAGGAGATTTGTCTCATGGATTTGCATACTTGGATAAATCTGAACTGGATGAATATGTCACTGCTGACTTTCCAAAAAATTTTGCTTCTAAATTCTTTCAGAGCAAGCATGAGAACCTTCATCCCAAGGTAACAATGTGAGGAAACTGTAAGACTGTCATTACTAAGACAGAATTAAAATGGCTTTGCACCCTTGCCTGTGGAGTTGGGTCAGCCTCACAACCAAGGAACCTCAGACAGACTAACCCCAGACTTTTCTAAACTGTAATAAAATAATGTTCTTGAATCTTGACCTTTTCAGCTCATAATGATTTCTGAAGCAGCAGGCTTTTTCCTGATGCTTTTTACAAGACTTTCAGGCTTGTAGAAATCCTAAGATGATTGCTGGCTGGTTTGGGATTGCAGCAACACCAAAACCTCTCCTCTTAATAAGACACTTGTCCTGGTTTTCTGGGCCTAATCCTGCTCTTAATAACATGCACGTTAATTCAGTTACCTGACTGAGCTTTTAGTGTAAAGGTGGGCTTTGTGACTTCCTGCTCTTGATGCTATATGGAGAGATGCATATATTTCAGGTAATATTGACTGCAGTCTAGAAAGCTACCCTATACACCATGCACATACTAGTTAAACCTCAAGATGGAATATGAAAGTTGTAGCACAAATATTCTCATATTACAAAGAGAAAAAGCACGTTTTATATTATTTAACCCATCCTTGGGAGAACCACAGGAGAAGCATGGCAATTTTCATCAGAAGTATCTTTGCTTTTCATCAAAAGAGAGGTGACCCAGGCAATCTCCTATAATCTTTTCCATCGCAGTATAAAATTTCTATTTTTGACAGTATTTTCTCTTTGAAAGCTCTGGGCTTCTCTGATATTTGGGGGCCCTAAAACCTGAACGTCACAGCTCTTCTTGTACCTCCCTGTTTTGCATTAAACGTAACATCATGTATTTTCTACTTCTCACTGAAAAATTGGGACATCTTCCCATCTTGCTATTGACCAAACTGTGTTACAAAGGTGCCAGGAGTCCTATTTCTGGGAAAAAAAAAAAATAGTAATACTCCTAGTGAAACAGGAGTCTAGTCCCAGTATCTATTCAAAATAAACAACGTATCTTCTTACAAATGAGCATTACCATTCTTATTTATGTGTCCAATTTTGCATACTTCGCAATACTGGGAAAAAAAAAGAAAAGATTGAAGAACACATGGAGAATCAAGAGAAATTTGAGCATCCCCAAGGAAACAGAGGTTTAGGGACGGAGTAAGAACTGCAAGATTGTAATGAGAATTTGGAAAACTTTGCTAGATAAAAACGTGTAACAAAACTGTTGCTGTCATTTTATTCCCTGCGTGTGATTATGTTTTCATGATGGGCCTTTGCACTGCTTTAACAGTAAGAGCTCTTTAAGTAAATGAGTATCAGACCTCCATGCTAGTGAAATGCAAGGCTTGCCAAATTTAACAGGAGTCTCTACAGTACTCTACATCCACTCGTCTTGACAAAGGAGTGGTGGAAGCAAACTCAGTAGTTTCAAATGGCGTCTATTTTCTCCTCTGGAATGGTACCTAGATACTGCCAGTTGGGAGGCAAGTTGGTGCCAAGGCCGTGTGCTTCCTTGCCCTCTTTCACAAACAGCTGAGAAACAATCAGAAATTGCTTCATAATAGGGCCAGGGTGAAAGGTGAGAACTGGAGTATTCTGAAAGCCTGCTGCCAGACCTGAGGAAGATAGTGTCGTTTTGGTAAACCTGTCAAGCTGTTGTAAGAACTTCCTGAATGCTTCCTACCATCTGCTTTTGATGCTTTCAAGACTTGGCTGGAAGCCTGGAGGTTTTCCTGCTCCTTCCTGCCCAACCTATAATGGAGTAATTCTGGATCTGTTCCCTGTCATCCCAGCCTCTTCCTCAGTTTCTTCTGCTTACAGCTGGGGGTTTTTTAATTTTTTTTTTTTCTTTACTGCAGTGGCCTTGTGCCCTGAATCATCTCTCCTGGGGTGGTAAGAGTTCCTCTGATGTTGAACAAGTGCCTGTTTTTTCAATTGTGTTCATGTTCTTGAGAGGAAGGGTCTGGCCTACACGACACATTCCTTCTTCACACTCACATCAACAAGTTTGACTTTGTGTACACGGCTCTCAATGGAATGGCCACACAAAGCACATCTCCAACAGCTCCGTCAGACTGCACGCTGTGCTGGTCTGGTTAGTGAATATTGATTGATATAATTTGTAGGGTTTGAGATAAATGTCATAAAGGACAATGAGTTCAAAGAACAGATTAAAAAACAATAAATTGAATTCCAAGGCGTTCCCTCCTGTACTAATCTGTGTAGGTTCCTGTGTTTTTGGAAAGCATGTTGCTTATCTTCCTCATCAGTAGGCCCACTGCATTCCAGTATTTTGGATCAAAGCCATTTGTAATAATCTAGATCAGTTTTTATTCAACGTTTATAAAACAGGCCATGTATCATAGGGTATATTTTATAGCAGATGGTATCTCCAATTCATTTAACCCCCCCCTTCACTTCCCTCCTCCAATATCACAGTGCATGCTTGTAAAAGCTCTTGAAAGTAGGGCTGAGCAGAATCTTTTTCAACAAATAGTAAATTTGCTGAAAAGTGGAGTTTCCAAGCAACAAAAACTATGGCACACTGAAAAGAAACTATTCTGTCTTCTAGAAAAACCAGGTCTTGCAATTTGGACTTTGGGGGNNNGGGGGGAAGTGGGGTGGGTGGTTGCTTTCAGAAATAATTTTCATTTAAAAAAATTCTGAACTAAAAAGGTGACAAACACAAAGGTTGAATAGCCAGAACACAAAGTGTTTGTTTCAGGTCAGATTACATTTTTTGAGTTATGCCCATGTCAACTGTTTGGGGATCTTCTGTGTGTCTTTAATTTGAAAAGTTTCTCTTTTGGCTTGATGAGAACTGATTTTCCCCAAGGCTCATTAATTTGGGGACTTTTCCACAACACCCAGTATTTGCCACACTCTACTCAAAACACAGATCTCCAAGGTGACAAGAAAGTTTCCTGTTCGGCAAGGTATTTAAACATAGCCCTAAGACTAATTTCAATCAAATGGACTATTTTAACATGTAGAGATAAGCACTTGCTTAAGCACTTTGCTGGTTCACAACACAGAGTTTATTAGCTCTCAGGATCAATGATGTACACCTCACATCCACTCCCCTGCTTGAGATCATTATGGAAGAGACTGAAAATTTTCCTGAGATTAACATACCAAATGGTAATAAAATATATTTATTCAAATCTGCTTGGGAATACCTCATTGTAATTTTGCAAAATATGATTTATACAACTCTGGGGATACATGAATTGCTGATAAAAATAAGTAAGTAAAAAATATTTTAGCTCAATGATAACAGAACCAAATCACGGACTATTTTATGTTTTAGCTTTAATCACGCCTCTTAAAAGATATGACAAATAAACTCATCTTAGTTTACCTTGCAGAAGTTAATCATACCTGCGTTTCTCAGAAACCTGAGTTTGTAGTCAACAATAACTCTGGTTTCAGGATTATAGAATCCATCACCACAGTCGTAACAACCTTCTGGGATTTTTTTGGGAGGATCCAGATTTGTAAGCTGAGAAAGGCCTGAAGAAAAAAAGGCAAATGGTTTGCTTTATTTTGCTTTTTTTTTTGTTTGTTTTGCATTTGTACCTTTGATCAAGATAACTAACAAATACTACATCTCTGTGGCGTTTGCTATAAAAACAATGCAGTTGCCTTACAATAAATTTTATAAAACCTTTTGCCGATTTTGCAGATGGAGAAAATGAAAATGGAAAGTTCCATACACAAAAAGTGGTGATAAAAAGGTATCGCTTTGATTTCCTCATTCATGGTCCTGTGTTTCAGACCACCAAGCTAACATTACAAATACGACCCCAAACTCCAAAATGGGGCCAGGAGAGTCTTGCTGGCCTCATAGAACTACGTGTCATGACTAAAATATTCTATGTATAAAGAAGAGTATTTTGTGTATTATGTTACATATTTTACTCACTGGTTCCTTATAAAACTTTTCACCTTTTGACTACAGACAATAATAATACTATAAATGCCTTTAGCAAAAATAGAGACTGGACACAAATGTTTATTCTGCTATGTACTAAAACCTCTATGTGAGACAGACGCATCCAAACTGTATTTGATGCCCTGGATGTAAACTAATTGCTTTTGCTCAACTTCTCTCTATTAAAAGCACACTGCTAATGCAGTGAAGGTGAAATGTATAAAAGGGTTAATCTGGATATCAAAAGCTGCAGATAACAAAGCCCTGTCCTGCGGGTCATCACTCCAAAAGAGACCACGCTGTGGCTGTAATGCTGCATCCTGCGCTGCGCTGGTGGAAGGTGGTGTCAGCATTCTTCTGGCAGCGTCATATGGTCGGGTCCTGAAATTAGCCAGAGCATTTCTGCTCCATGTTACTCATGTAGCCAAATTAATCTTTCTTAAGCAAAGTTGTTAGTTTAATTCCTTCCAGACTCTTAGGATCGCAAACGCAATTCGGTACCTGGTGGTTTAAGACCAGAACAGATTTCTGTATAAAATCTTCTGTCGTAGCCATCACAGTAATGCCATTTTTTATCTTTGTATTCGAGACCATCTGCAAAAGTGTATTTCCCCTGCAAAACATGTTCAAGCCCAGAGTTAATAAACATGATGGATGGATGGAATACGAACCAGGCCAGCGCTGCCGCTGCCAAGACCGCGCGTTTGCCGAGCACAGCGAGTGCGCGGCTCAGCTGGGGCCTAGGCAGCCTTGGGAACCACCACCCCTGCGGGATGCCCGGCCACGGGCAGCCCCCCCTCACACTTTTGGGTGCGAGATGCCGCCGAGGGGGCGAAAAATTGGCTTGGCTCGGAAATCCACTTATTTCACCTCAAAACCTCCCCTGCAGCGTGGCCTCCAGGCGGGCGGGTGGGCGGCCGAGGTCCCTCGGGGTGAGCCCCCCCCGCCCGGGGTACCTGCACGGGCACCCCGCGATGCCAGACCGCCCGGTATCTGCCGCCGTTGGGGAAGACCAGCTCTCCCTCGCCGTCAAACATCCCGTCCCGCAGCGCTCCCCGGTACTCGGTACCCGTCGGCAGCGTGTAGGAGCCCTGCCCCTCCATCCTGGAAGACACAGGGCGGTTGGGGGGTGAGGGGGAACGGCGGGCAGCCCCCTCCCGCCCCGCCGGGCCCACCTGCCGCGCACGATGCCCCCGCAGTAACGCCCGCCCGCCACCTCCATGGCGGCCCGGCCCGACGGCGTCGCCATGGCAACACCGGCGCTACCGGGGCTCCACCTCCCGCCGCCCTCTGCGCAGGCGCGCTTCCCGCCCTCCTCCC
>JANZLQ010000055.1:18462688-18484514 GCA_026212715.1 Elanus axillaris | reverse complement strand
CCTCCCCTCCCCGGTTCCCCCCGGGAGCGCCGCGGCCCAGCCGGGCCCGGGGTCCCCGCAGGCTGCCGGGGGTGGAGGGGGGTCGGGGGGGGTCAGACCCCGCTCCCCCCGTCGCGTCTCTCGGTCGCCGGTCCGGGCCGAGACGACCCTCCCCCGGTGGCGGCGGAGCAGCCCCGCCCTGCAGGCCCCACGGCGGGCGGCGGCACTCACCCGTGTAATGGACCACGCAGGTCTGACCGCGCTTGGGAAACGTCCGCCCTGCGGGGAGAACACGGACCATCAGCCCACCGGCACCGGGTCCTGCACCGGGACCGGGACCGGGATGGGTCAGGCAGGGAGGGAGGGAGAGGAGGGAGACAGGGAGGGAAGGAGGGAGCAGAGCATGCCGCGGCTCACCGTCGCCGGGGGCGATGGTCTCCACATGCACGCCCATGCCGGTGCCGGTGCCGGTGCCGGTGCCGCTCGCGCACCCGCAGCGCCCGCAGCCCGAGGGAGGAGGGGCCACGTGTGCGCAGCCTCGGCCGCCGCGCCGCCATAGAGCCCGCCCGCCCGCCGCCGCTGGGCCGTTCCCCCCGCGGGGCAGCGCGGTAGGCCGGTGCCCATTGCCGCTCTGCCCCGCTGTAGGTGTCGGTCAGCTCGGCCGTGCTGAAGGCCGCGGCCCACCACTACGGAGCGCAGTGCGACCGCCCCAACAAGGAGTTCATGCTGTGCCGCTGGGAGGAGAAGGACCCGCGGAAATGCCTGCAGGAGGGCCGTCAGGTCAACCAGTGCGCCCTCGACTTCTTCAGGTGAGCGGGGACCCCAGCGAGACGACCCCGGCGGCTGCCCGCCCTCCGCCGCCGGCGTCCCGGAGGGGGCCCGGCTGCTGCGGAGGCCCTTGTCCGCCCTGAGGGTGAAGGTGTTTCGGGGGATCTCCCCGGGTAGCGCGTCCTTGCCGAGCTTGGTTATTGGGGTCACTGGCCTGCAGTCACTTCGTTTTAAAACGCTGCTGCTGCTGCAGCCTTTGGAGTTTATTGTTGCTTCTTAAACTTTAAGTCTTGAGAATAGAGGCCGTGCCTTTTTTTTTTGTTTTGTTAGTTTCATTTGTTTATACTTTAATTTGTTCTGTCATGTGACGCTTCATGGCCTCTGCTCCAGTGTAGGTAGTTCAGGTTTTCGTTAGGTTAGCAAAGGAATGCAGGGAGGCGGTGGAAGGCTTGCTGCATCTGCACCTTGCATCTACATTATGAAATCCAGGAAACCGACCTAAGCTTTGCATTGGCTGTCCTCTCCGTTTACGGTTGTGCTACTGTAAAAGCTTGAGTAGATACACCGTTTGCCTCTTCTGACCAAAAACGTAGATTCAAGGTGTGTGGCAGTGTCATGTTCTTAAGCTGCTACTAAAAGGCCTAGGTTAATTAGCTCAAAGCATGTCCATTTCCGGTATAGCAGCTAGTAATCAGAAACCTCTGTTCAAAGCATGTTTTCTTGAGCTTAAGACATCAGATTAATTTGGAAGCGTTAGAGCATTGTATAACGCACACTAAATGTACATACAAGGATCTCCTACGGAGGAGCTGCATACATCTACCTAGCAAGAATACCTGCCACGTATTAGTTAAGTTATTGCCATCCCTACTTGCAGCTACAATGATACAAATCTTACTGGTATCAAGTTCTGTTTAATGATGCTTCAAATACTGACTTCTCTAAAGACTTTATATGTTCTTGAGAACTTAAAACTACAAAACCCACTTTATCAGAAGTTGAGCTTTGAATGCATAAGAGAGAAAAGCATTGAAATTACAACACTTGCTAATGATTTTCTTTCTGTGATCTCTTACAGGAAGATTAAGACGCACTGTGCAGAGCCATTTACTGAGTACTGGACCTGCATTGACTATACCAACTTGCAGGAGCTCCGTCGATGCCGAAAGCAGCAGGCAGTATTTGATAACTGTGTGCTGGAGAAGTTGGGTTGGGTGAGACCTGATCTGGGAGAGCTCTCCAAGGTAATTTCATACCTTTTTGATCAGATAGCCAGATTCTTCTCTCCCTTCTTATGGACACTGTGTCCAGACCAGGTCTCAGACTCCTCTTCCAGACAGAAGGTGATTCATGAACTCAACACTGGAAGCTTGTGGACTTAATAGAAGTCAAGGCTCTGTCAGCGTTCTCCAGGGTTGCTTTCCCAGAAGACTTGTGCTTTTCTCAGACAATGACACTTACTCTTGCTTTTTGCTTTTCCTGGTGCAGAGACCTTTCCTTTAGGAGTGAAGCTCACACACATGTAGAACTACTCTGGCGTTATGAGTGAAGTGCCCTTCCCCTCCCTTTTTTTAGAAGGACTCTGGAGATAGGAGCTCTCATTGGATCAATAATGTGTCCTTAGTGTCGTTTGATACTTCTTGGTAGTTCTTCCTTTAAGTTCTGACTCAATCTAGCTTTTCTATTAAACGCTGTGAGAAGTTGTATCATTTCTTTTTTTTTTTTTTTTTTTTTTCTTTCCAGGTTACAAAAGTGAAGACAGACCGTCCTATGCCTGAGAATGCCTATCACTCTAGACCTAGACCAGAGCCAAATCCACCCATTGAAGGAGAGCTGAAGCCTTCAACATTTGGCAGTAGGCTCTTTTTCTGGTCCTGGTAAAGTGGGCAGACTGTGCTGTAACTGAAGTGCAAAGATGTATTGCGTGCAAATGTAAATTGTCTAGTATGCTTTGGGTATAACTTTAATGATTAAAGAACCCCAAACCGTTACATGGCTTAGTAGACTTCTTTAAACATACTCACACATCCTAAAAAAAATGTATTTCCCTGTTTTGCACAGTGGTCTCTGCAGTCATATAGCCCTTAGGACCCTCTTAGCACTAGTAATGTCAGTTGCTTGATGGTGACTACCAGGCATGTCCAAGATGTGTATAAATGTAGCCTGAGTCTTTGACTACTGCTTCAATCAATCAAAAACTGGCATGAGACTTTATTTACTTATTGAGAACACTACCACTTGGATCAAGGAAACTTTGAGAACAAAGAAGTCATTAATGTCTTCCCTTAGTCTTGCAACTGATAATTGTGCATTTTTTTCCCAGGGGCCTCCTTCTGTATAGCTTTAACCTAAAATCTGTCTTGGAGCAAGGTTTTAGTTGAATCTGTGGCTTTTGCTAGGTACGAGGTCAGTACTGTTTCTGGCATAAGGAGCCTTGTTCAACTTGCCAGCTACTCATTTCTCACGCAGCTAGATTAGTGGCTTCCATTTTTTAATTTTTGACTGGGGGAACACGAGCTACTTCAGCAGAAAAATCACACTCAATTTTCAACACCTTCTAAGGAAAAATTATTTCCTAAAGGATCTTCCCGTCCCATTAAGCAAAGTAAGAAGGTGGCTTGGCTTCTGTCTTGAGGCCCTGACTTGAGGGCTTTGGGGCAGATCCTTCCCATTGCTTCACTGTGATACTCTTTTGATAGAGGAGTAAATCAGCTTGCTTTAATTTATCTTTTCTACAATGTCTAAAAGTCATAGGTTTCATAGGATGTAGATCTAGTCTTTTGTCTGCTTGCAGCCAATAGCAAGAACCTTATTACAAAGGTCAGAGAAACTTGAATGAAATTGTTTTCACAAAGCCAGGTGCGGTTTAGGTTACTCTGGGCCAGAATATGTAGCCTGAACTATGGCAAAGACTTGAATAGTGCTTTGCTCCTTGAGTAGCCATTATTAGAATCTGAAGATTTACTGTCTACTTGTTTGGGGTAGGATTAAACTGTTACGGGTCTAGCTGCAGCATGTGTTTCTGATCCATGGGCCAGAGGGAAAATTGTATAACATTTACCTAAAAATATCTCATGTGCTGTGTGGGCCCTGGGTTCTTGCTACTTTCTGCTTGGGTGTGTTGGCTGAAACTCAAAGCAGGTGCTATGGCATACATGTTTGCATTTTAATGTACATATCATGCTGTCTTAGCAGCTCTTTGTCTAAATCTGTGAGATGGTGTGTGTACCTTTCCAGTTTCTCCTTGCAGATCACTGCCAGGATTTCAGAGCAGCCATGTATTGCTGAAGAAAGGTAATCCCTTTTCTGCAGAGACTGAAATTAGGACAAGCTTGAGGTCTAATTACATTCAGCTGAGTGAGTGAAATGAGGTTTGGCCAAGTAGAGTATAAATTGTTCTTGGATGTTAACATGTGTCACATCTGATCTTTTGTTGCTGACCCACTCCAGTAGTTAGGCAACCTCGCAGAAAGACTTTTTAGATATTACCATGTTTTGCTAGTAACTTACTATTGTCAGCATAACATGAAACATTGCACTGCTGAACATCTGCTTTTGAATAAAGAGGCATGGACATTGCAGTAGTCAGCCCCCAATCGCAATTGAAGAGTATTTTTCCCCTTAAATTGCTTCTGAAAAGGATGACATGCATAAATAGGGGGACAGTTTTTTTAAGCAGCCTTTTACGAGCTCCACCCTTAAGTTGACTAGTACTGTCAGCAAAAAAATTAGTGATTTATGCTGCAGCCTCAAAGGTTTGAGATTGTTAGTCTGTGTCGTGACAGCTGCATCTGCTACCTCTTGGGTCAGAGGTGGTTGATCCAGCAATGATGATGAGCTGACCATGTTTCAAAGCCAGAATTAACTATCTGCTCACCTAGATTCCCTCTTCAGTTTCAAGCAGGAGTGGGCAGGTGAATGTAGAAAAGAGAGCAGTAGAGGAGAACAATGAAGTGATGAAGTCAAGTAGAATTCAGCTGTGCTCCGAGCACTGCTTTCATTAACCTCTTTGAGTTAAATGCTTCTTGTCTTTATCTCTCGGTGGAATCTCGGCGGAGAAAGTGTTGCCAGAGGTCTGTTTCTTGGTGCTTTGGACAGTGCCTGTATGTAGCTAGTTCTGTTCAAAACCATTGTGTGGCTTTACTCAAACATAGATGCCCCCTTTGGAGCTGTAATGTTTTCTTAGGAACTTTAGAACACGTGAATGTCAAGATTGAGTAAAGACCATAAAAGTATTTTTGTGGAATGTATCTTGACATTTTTTTGGCAGATGGAGAGCAGACGCATACAGATTCAACGCAGATATTTTGCTGGCAACGTGAGAAGTGCTGTTATGTTCTAGGCTCTTAGTTCTGCCAGAGCTTCTAATCACGTGTCACATTAACAAAATGTTAAGCCAGCATCATGATAGCTTGCCACACCATGGGTTAGATTAGGCAGGACCTGCTCTGTTCTTTCAGATTATGGATGGGGAAGAGTAAAATCCTAGTGTAATTTCTATCTCAGTAAGCTAGGAGTGTGCATTTCTGGCGCAGCAGAATTGTGTGGTGCTAGCACAACAGCATCCTGAAGAGAAAGACCTCCTCCAAGATACCTGGCAGTTCGATGTGCCCTAGTCTCAAATGGTTCAGCTTAACTTCCAGGGTAAAAGGGCTGGAGAAGGTGTACTGTTAGCCAAAAAGGAGTCCAGGAGTCCAACAGCAACTCCTGCTCTGCTTGTATCCGCCAAATCGGAGCAAGTGGTGGGAAGTAATTGGTTTTATTTAGCTCTCTTGTGAGTTTCATAATTCTGTTGCATGTCATATTGTGCGTATGTCATCCCTGCTATAAAATACCCTTCTAGGAGTCAGTTCAGGTGGAACTAGCCTTTCAAGCATTTGTAAGCTGAGATTGGCTAGGGCAAAACCCATTCATGTACTCCTCTTCCTCTGCCTTCAGTTGCGGTATGGTTCTAGAATAGATAAATAAGGTCATTTCCTCCACCTCCATTCATAAGAAAAAAACCTGTATCTTTATACCAAGGATTCGTGATTTTAAAGAATCTGTACCTTCAGAACAAGGATACTTCTGTAAAGCCAGAGAAGAAATTTGGAGCTCAGGAAAACTTTGTAAAATGCTTTTGAAAGCTTGATGTGTACTCTTGTACTAGGAGAGTTTTGAAACTAGAATCAATCTGGGTATTAATAGGAGATTTAAGACTCCCTCTTGTGGCTGCATTAAGCTGATCTTGGGCATTTGTGTGAAGATTTTGCCGTCGTGAAGGCAGCTTCAGTATTGCTAATAGAAACTTGATTAGGTCTTTTGTCTTTGCTACAATACTCACTTGAACATTGTCTCAACCTGATTTTTTTCTACATAGAAAAACTCTTGGATTGAGTACGAAGTGAGAAGAGGAAGAAAAATGGTTTGAAAACTTTCTGATTGCCTCAGTCACATTTGATGTGACTTAAGGAAGCTAAGGTAGAACCAAAGTAGATGGACATAGTTGAAAGATCCCAGTGTAAATTGTATTTGTTTCTCTGAATCCAGGAAGGGGGTGTCCCTGGTGCTGCAGAGAACAGGATTGTTCTGAACCTGTGGGGCCAGTGGTAGCAGCATGTGACAGGCAAACACGGAAGCAGGTTAATTGTAATATTTAACTTCACGTGAAAGTGCATTATTTCTCTTTATTAGGAATAGACGTGACCTTACCAAATGGTCTTAATAATGTAACCCTGTGCTTCTGTTCATAATTTTATGGTTATGATTTTTCATGTGAGCCCTTCAAGCTGGGGACTTGATCTGAATCTGACACCTTCTGCATGGTTGAGTGTGGTACAAATAGTACTTTGGCAAAGGGAGGAGATCTGAGAAAATACAGAACAGCAGACTAGAAGCAAAAAGTCTGTGGTGTTATTTTGGATATTAAGGCAGTAAATCAGCCCTGCAAGCAGAAGCAGATGCTGAAAGGGAGGTGGCTCCCAGACCCCAAAGGCGGGTCAGCAACACAGCTCACTCAGTGGTACAGGGCTTATTCCTGGGTTTGGTTTCTTTCTGCTTCAACAAGTTTCTCCACTCTATTACACATGTTGCAAAAGCTTTGGCAAGCCCAAGGCATGCATGGGTGTAGGTTCCTCTTGTGTGTGATGTCTGTGCTTGAGAGCAGTGCAGCGAGAGCAGGCGATGAGGAGAGCTGCATTGCCTGCGCGCTCTGAGTCTGCCTGGCTGGTTGAGAGCTGCTCCAGGCTATCGCAGGGCTGGGACAGAAGGAGAAGCTGCCGGGACATGAAGAGCTTTGCTGTACCTGGCTGCATCCAGGAATAAGAGCTCGAAGAAAAGAAATGAGAGCATTTAGTAAGGTAAAAGTTCTTCTATCTTGCCTGCATCCCAAGCATCTCCCCATTGCTGCTGCTCTCACTGCCTGCAAAATAGCTTAGGTCACGTTTGTCTGTTGCAGATGCCTGAACAAAAGGATTCTAACCTGTGTGTTCCTGAGCTCTTGGCTGGGCTGGAAAATGCAGGTGGTTCAAGTGTTTCGTTCACACAGTGTTCTGCAGCACAAAACAGTGAACAGCTTTTGCTGTTTTGATAGGGTTTAAATTAATTTCTCCCTTCTCACCAGGGGAAATGAGGGCTGGGAAGAACGGCCATGCCTGTTGCTTTGTTAAGCTCAGCTTTGGCTCAGGTTCTGGCACCGAGAAAGGAAATAAAATACAGGGAAGGGGAGCTTTATAAAAGAGCTATCCGTCTGCTCCCAAGTTGATAGGTTAAACCGTACAAAACACTGACTCTGAGGCATTGCTCTAATATTTGTAAACTCAGCATGGCAGCTCTGTTAAGGGCTATGAGTCACCCTGAGGGTGGTTCAGCTCTTTATAAGTAGTAGCACAGCCTTCTGCTTCCATGCAAACGGGAGCGAGAAATTTAATGGAGTCAGAATTACCCCTTTGGTTAGGGCACCGTCTGACCTCTGCTTTGTTCTCTCTGCCTCCCGTTTACAGCTGTGCAGAGAGTGGAACCTGACCCATCTTTGCCTGGGAGAAAAAGACTGGTTGGAGCCCTTAAACATGCATCACATCAATTGTAACCGTCTGCCCTCTTCCTGTCCCCAGCCCACGGCTCTCTCCAGACTCCTGCGTCCGAGCTGTGCCCGGCTGCTCCTGCGGGACACGGTCAGGTGTGGCCCGACTTGGCTTTCGTTTTCAGGAAGCTGCTGACAGCAGGCCTGACCCCGGCCATGTGCACGCAGCGGGAGGCTCTGCCTGTCCCCAGGCGCGGCCTCAGGCGCTCGTGGCCAGCCTGCGCTCCAGGCTAAACAGAGGAAGGTGAGGGTCAGCAGCAGAGAGCTCTGCCCAAGACTCAGGAAGCACATTTTGGCAGAGGAAAGAAATACAATACAAGCAGGGAGGGAAACTCAGCTTCCATCCAGCCCCCTCCAAGAAGCTTTTGGCTCCCTACAGCTGCTGGAGTCTTTACTATCAGTTATTGGGCTCTCTATTGTTACAGGCTTTCATGTGTTTGTTTTCTGTCTTTTTACACCAGCATGTTGCACAGGGGAAAGAACGGAGCAATACAGGAGTAGCACGGACCAGAGGGTAGAGCCCTGCACTGGGGTACAGGCAACCCGGCTTCCCTTTCCTGCCTGTCACTATCTCATTGTGTGGCCTTGGGGCATGTCACTTCCCTCTCTGCCCTGGCTCCTCTGTGCGATGGAGTGGTTCCACCCAACAGAGCACTCTCTGCTTGTTTACTCGTCTTTGTCCTTGTGAAGTGCCTTAGAGGAGTCTTAGGGGAAGCTCTGCATGGCCGTGGTGGGCACAGACCCATCGCTCGAAGGGAGCCACAGCTGAGTGCTGTTCTCCTTCCCCAGAGCAAGTGGTAGGAGCTGTGCACAGCGAGGGTGTGCGGGTGGGGAGAGAAGTGGTGGGCCCATCGCCCTACCCTTGTCACTCAGTCCGGCAGCTGCCGGCCATTTGAAACACTTTACAGACTCTGCCCGTTCTGCCCTCGGTAAGCATGCTGGCAGGCACCTCTGTTGTCGGGAAGGCAGCTGGAGATCTTGCTGAGGGACGGAGGATGAGAAGCATCACTCTGAGCAGTCTTGGAAGGGTATCTCCCAATTTTGAACACCACGGGGGTCTCCTGCCTTTCAGAGATCCTAAGGGCAACACCCTGCTTTCAGCTCTGAGCCGTTCTTCGCAGCGGTGGCAGCGCGATGTGTGGAAATGGCTGCATGCGGGGAGACAAGGAGCAGGGGAGGTGGTTACAGGAGTGAAAGTCCCCAAAACATATGTAGCGCCAGTTGCTTTGCTTGTGCAACCCTGCTCTGCTCCCCATCATCACTTGCTCAGAGCCTTTGTTTCTTCTAACCATGAGTGAAACCAGTTGTGGGATGTTGTGTGCAGGGCATGACATAATCTGAGTCTGGGACTCCACTGGAGGAATCCTTTTGAAGATTTACTCGCCTGGCTAATTACAATAGCACTATGAAGGTGGTGCGCTCTAAATGATTAACAGTTAATAAGTGGAGGTTTCTGCTTTCTTGTGCTTTTTTCTAGGAAACAAACCAGAGCGATTCTGGCTACGTCAGTGGCGTTTTCTTTTAGGAAGGAGGTCTGTCAGAGGCACGCTAACACGTTTCACAAAGCCACTGTCCATCTCTGTGTTGCTGGTAGCAGATAATTTGATTAAAAATATGAGTCGCTTCCTTGCTCCTTTCTCTGTATGTTGCCTTTCTGAGTTTCTTTAAGCTTGAGCAGTGACAATAGCCTGCAGGATTTATTTGCTGTTTGTTGACATTTTCACTTTCTGATGCGCATCCTTACGTTACCCTGTAGAGTTCAGCTTGTGTCAACCACAGAGGGATGGTTTGAGGAAAGGCAGCATTAGCTGGAAATGCCCCTTGTTCCCTCCCAAAGTGCCCACATCAACAATACACTTCAAAATTCTGAATTTGAATGTCTACTTCCATATATAGTACCATTTAGCTGATACTGTCCTTAAAATATTTATTTGCTATCCATTCCAGCATCTTTATCATATTTTTGAGAGGATGTGTCATTACAGGTCATCTGTGATGAGTCTGTAGTGTCTCATTCTCCGCTGCGTACAGGTCTGCTACGTCTCGGTGTTCCTGCCAGCCTGTACCTGCCTGCCTGTGTGCTGCCAACTCCTCTTCTCTTGATTTTCAAGGGCTGCCCTGGAGTTGTAGCTGGGGTCACACAGGTTGGTATCACACCTATAGCTTTAGCACCCACGGTTCATAGGTGTGAAATTCTGTGTGCTAAAGAGAAGCTGTGAGGGGTGAATGTATAGACATGGGAAGGCGATGAGAGAGGGTTCTGCGCTAAGCTGAAAGCTGGTGGGTGGAGGTAGGAGCGTGACACACCCCACTCAAGCCATGGAGAACCTTGGTAACTTCAAGCCCCATCTTGGGGTTTCTTTCAGCCATTGCAGGCCAACAGCCCCATGGATCTACGAGGGAGAAAGGCCAAGCCCCACAGGTGCTGCCAGACCCCTGTGTCCACCTGTCTCCAACATTTCCAGCTCCCGAGGAGCAACCGGAGCTACTGGGTCAAGCCTGTTGGCAGAGCGTGGGTGCTTGGGCCCTGGTGTGGCAGGCAAAGTGCTGTCGGAACAGAACTGAATTGAAGTGATTCTTTTCCTCTCCCCTTGGCCCGCGAGGAAATCTTTTTCCATTTACTATAAAGCATGGTCCTTAATAGTGCTGAAGTGTTCTACGTATTTTAAATAAACATGAGTGGATTTGAGCCCAGGAGGACATGAAAGAATGCAACATTTGCAGGGTACCGGCCCGGCACACATGTCAGCAATTTGGCTGCCTTGTGTACTTTGGCTTTTAAAAAAGCATTTAAAAGTAAACAAATGAAGGAAAATCTGGCAGCTGGATTTCAAAGTAAATTGCTTTCAGCTGATATACCCTGTTTCCAGCTTGCTTGGGTAGTATCAAGCCATACACATCCAGCGAGAAGAGTGAGCAGCCAAGGAGAAGAGCGGGGGTGGGAGAGAGAACAAAAGCAGGGAAGTTCTGTGGATTTAATTCTTCCATTTCCTTCCTTTGCACCAAACACTCCCTGCCTGTCCCTGCCTTTGAGTCAGACAGGCAGGTTGATGCTTCAGACAGCAAAGTATGCTCCATCTTCTCTCAGCCTCTGCTCTGCTGGGCTCTGCCTCCCCTCCATCAGGCCTGGAGCAGGGATGGGGCGGGATGGGATGGGAATAGCACCCATAGGATGATGTTAGTTGGCAGAGGTGAGCCTTATGCTCAGCTGTGACCTGCAGCGGTGCTTGAGCTGCTCCATCAAGGCCTCATCCCGGCCGCTGCCCCACCGAGCGCGAGGAGAGCCCCGTTCCACAGCCCCACGGAGGACATGGCCCCAAACCCCGTAGACCGTGGGGAAGAATCCATCCCTCACGGGATCCGCACAGGCGTGGGACTGCCAGCCCAGGGAGGGCATCACCCCTCCGCCGGCGGAGGGAAGCGGAGCTGGAAATGGCAGAGATAACACAGTCATTAGAGGAGCATGGGCTGCGGCGAGGTCCTGCTCCTCCGGAAGGGCCTGGTGCGTTCCCCGAAGGAGGAGACTCAGCAAATGCTGACAGATAATAACGAGGTCCCAGGCTGGACAAAGAGGGGAGGTTGCTGAGGTCATGCGTTGGCTCAGCTTTGGGCTCCTTCTGCTTTGACTCGCGTTTCCTCAAGTTTATAAAACTTTCTGCAGGTTGGTTCAGTGGAAAGGGCAGAGGAAACTGGTGGGTCTTAAATCCTGGCGGTGCGGGGCCGGGGCAGGCCGGCTCCGAGCCCTCCGGCAGACCCTACACGCACGGCAGAGGAGCCCGGGGCTGCGAGCTTGGGGCAAGGGCAGCAGCCACTAAGTGTCCCTTAGGAGCTTCCAGCGGTGAGATGAGCTCCTGCTGTGGCACTGGAGCACCTGTGGAGCCCGGCGGGCCTGAGCGGAGCCCGGCACGGAAAGCCTCGGAGCGAGCACGGTGGCTCTCGGCCCCGCGGGACAGTGCGTACGGCCGATGGGACCTGCCGTGCCCGCCCGCGTGGGGAGCCGTGGCATTTGTCCAGTGTCTTTGCGAACCGAGACCGTGCCGCAGGCGATGCCACGCCGCTGCGGCGTGTCCCTCCAGCACCCACGAGCAGAGGAGGGAGGCAGGCAGCTCCAAAGGAACCAGCGTCCCTCCGCAGCGCTCAGCATCCCGCACCTTGCTGCGAGAGCCAGCTCTGCTCCCGAGCTGTGCTTGTGGCTGTGGACGTGGCTCTGTGCGCTGCTCCGTGCAAGGGAGCAATTAGAATGATCCCCTCTAATGGTTTTTCTCCTCCCTGTAACTCAGCAAATGAGCTCTTTCCTGGCTCAGGACTAAACCTCTCAGCTCCTGGCAGTGGAGAGGTGCTGCCAGCTGTAACCTGCAAGGCGAAACCATCTGAATGAGCAATGCTGAAGGCAGAAGGCAGCCGGGGCTCAGCCAGCGTCCTCGGCACGCGCTGCCGCAGTTGAAGCCAGCGAGGCTGGCTGTGCCCATGCTCCGGCATGGTGCTCATTATCCCTTGGCACAGGAGGCCCCTGGCACCGGTGCTGGCAGCTGGCAGCGCCCGCACGCACCTGCCAGCACCAACAAGCTCACCGGCAATTTCTTGGCTCTTCTTAATGTGATGGAAAGTCAGGTTTTGGGCCCTTTCCCCCCCTGCCACCCCCACGGGCTCCAGCACCGTGCCCTGGCCGGTAGGAGACAGGGCTGCTGAGCTTTGCTGCGGCTTGGGAGGCATGTCTGCCCTCCCTGGGTCCTGCCAGCTTTTAATCACTCCCTGGATGTTATTTTTGGGAGTGAAGCAGCTGAGCAGGGCCCCCACCCCCTCTCCAATGAGCCGCAGGGCACCGGGTCTCCTCCGTGCTGGGAACAGCCACCCTGCGGCTGCACCGGCTCTGGGAAACTCGGTGCCCCCATGGCACGTGCTCCCCCGGGATCGCTTTGCTTTGCCTCCTTCACACGGGGTTCGGGCTCTCCCTGCCCGGCTTTTGCTGCCTGCTGTGGCTGAAGCAAAAGGTGGAGGTAACCACCTTCGCATCCTCCACGCCGGAGGGTTGTGTTTGGTCCCAAAGCAGCGGTAGGCAAAGACAGCTGTGGTGGAGGAAATTGGGAACCGAAATCCCTGAGGTGGGCTTGATGTGATTAAACATGGACATCTCCAGCTGATCCAACCGCTCTGGGTCCTTTACTCATGACAGAGGTCGGACAAATACATCTCAAGCAGCCAAGGGTTTGATTTTTCTCCTGATGGGATTTCACCCAGGAGCCGGTAGAAGGGCAGTGGGAACCCAGGGCCAAACAGGAGCAGCAGCACCGGGGGGGGGGGGGTCCCCACTGTCCCCACCGACCCCACTGAAGCTCGGGGACAGCCCCACACCGGCCACGGCGTTCGCAGGAAAGCGGCCGCAATCCTGGAGGATTCTGGATGGAGGCAGCTGCCCTGTGCCGGGGGCTCTGGGAAAGGGGCGACGCAGAGGATTTGCTCTGCCTGGGGAAGCGGCTGCGGGTACGAGATGGGAACACGGCAGCCATCCTTCGGCAGGATGGAAACAAGCCCCGGAGAAGACGGTTGCTCTGGATGTCCCTGTGATTAACGGGAAGAATATGTAAATGTATATATGGCCGTTGCCATAACTACCGCAGGACTCCCGGCTGGTGCTGGGGAAGGCAGAGCCCCCCCTGACCCAACCTGGGTCAGGATTTGCATTCCCGGTGCAGCAGCAGCACCCGGAGCACCCCATGGTGCTGGTGCGGCAGCAGCCGGGCTCTGCTGACCCCCATGCCACCACCGCCTCCCCAGCCCACCCTCCCGCTCCTCACCCTCCTGTGGCCACCGGCTGCTGCACAGCGGCATCTCGCCGGGATGGGTTGGGGTCCCTGGGGAGAAAAGACCGGAGGGACGTCCCTCAGGTCCCACGGTCAGGTCTTACGCAGCAGCAGAAAGCTGGGTGCCCGCAGGGGATGGATGGGGAAGCCCAATGTGGCCACAACCCTCCTGCTCCAGGTGCACCAAACCCCCAGGACCACCCAGCCCACCTCACACCAGGGCCAAGGAGAAGCCCTTCCCAGCAGCTCGTTTCTGCCTGATCCTATAAATCTGGGAGGGAAAAGGGGTTTCACCTGGATGGAGCCTGTAGAGCTTCTCCGTCCGCCTGGAGCTCTGGTGAGTGCTGTGGGTTCAGGGGTTGCAGGGAGGGGGTCGTGCCGTGGGTTGGGCCGTGTCGGTCACCAGCGTGGCTGTCGCGAGACCTGGCAGGAGCCCTTGGCTGTTGGTGGGTGTCGTGCGTGCTGCTGGCAAGCGCCCGTGAACAAGCCCCGTCCGCTGGGATGTGCCAAGGGGCACATGCCGGTGAACCCACCCGGCGGCGTTCAAGCGCTCGGAACCAAAAAGTTCCTGGTCGCCTGTTGTTTGCACGTCTCCTTCCCCCTGCGGCATGAGCAAAGGGGGTTTAAAACTCTGTGAAAGAGACCAGTTGCTCCTATAAACTGAGAAACGCGGGAGGGATGAGAACTGAGCCTGCACCTGGTATAACTCGCACCGCGGATGGCGTTGCCAGACCGTAGCCCTTCTGGCGACGAGGGTTGCTCAGGGATAGGTTTTGTGCTGAAAGCGTTCGCTTCCATATTTATTCTCCAACTATTTTGCAAACCTGACTCCAAGCAAGACTGTGGGTTGCCGTTCCCAAACTGAAGTCCCTCCAGGCACGGCAGGCAGGGACCCCACGGAGCCAGCTCGGCCCACGGCTGTCCCTGCACCGGTGGCAACCTCTCCCGGCCTGGAGGGGGGCAACAGGGGCCCGGGGACCCCCCCGGGACCCCCGATCCCGCAGTCCCCTCCCTGGCCGGCCCTGGGTTTCTCCGCTGTCCGAGGGCTTGGCCGTTGCCAACAGCAGGCGCGCGCGGCCGGGCTCTCTGCCTGCTATTTCCTTATAATTGAAGAGCCTTCCTCACATTAATCTTTTAATTTTTATTTTGACAAATGTATGTTTCCAGGAAGTTGCTGAGGTCAAAGCAGCATCTGTTGCTCGTTATTTTGGGGGATGCAGAGGGTCTTTGTGAGGGTTTCCAAAGCAACAAGGAATTAAGTGGTTTGTAAAGCCGAGAGCAGGAATGAGGAGCGGGCTGGGGCTTCCCGAAAGGCGGCTGAAGATGCTGATGAGAATCAGATCAGCTCGCCTCTATTTTCTTGGAAACTTGATCTATTTTTCTCGTACAACTGTCAGCCCCGTATTCCAAGTGCTTGGCCACCGCGAGCTCCGTGTTTTGGCACTGGGATTGGCATGGCCCCGGTCGGACTCGCTTTCCCGGGGCCCGTGCCGGGTCGTGCTGTGCCAGCAGGGAGGACGCGGGCTCTGCCGGACGGGAGCAGAGCGAAGCTTTTGGGAGCAGAAGTGCAGATCCCCTGGCGTGGTTCTGGCTGGGAACATGGGCTGGAGACCCCCAGGATGGGCACCAGCCCCCCTCCCTCCACCCCGGGGGACGTCCCTCGTCCCCCAAAATAGCCCCACAAATTGCCCAGCGCAGCCCGCGGTGGCCCTGTGGCAAAAGCTGCTTTTTCTTTCAAAACAACCTGAGGAGGGTCCGGTGCCAAGGCAAGGGCTGCGAGGAGCCCAGGAGATTTATCGCTGAGGAAATACTTTCTCCAGCAAGGGCCGACGGCCGCAGCAGGAACAATGGGAGATTCGCAACGTGAACAAAGCTGATTTCGTTCTTCTTTTTATCAATGCGTTTTCCTTGCGGAGCCTCCCTTCCTGGAAGTGGGAGATGCAGCTTCCCCCGTGCGCTGGCCGTGTAATCAGCAGGAATGGCCATATCCTGGCTGGGAAGCGAGCTGTGAAATGCTGTCGCCCGCTGTGATTTATGAGCCCGTGGCAGCGGCCAGCGGCGGGGCTGGCCCGGGGACAAGGTGCCAGGGCGCGTGCAATATCCACGTATTCTTTCTCCTCCTCGCCGGGTCCCCGGGGAGCCGCCAGAGGAAGCTAATGGATTAGACACACACGTTCCACTTGATTTTTATTTTTTATTGCCCTGTCTTTCCAAATGCCTTTAGCAGACGCGCGAGCACAATGGGGTCGGGCGGTGAGCATCCCGGCCGGGCGGGCAGCGGGGCAGTAGCCTGCCTGGAAAGGTCAATATAGAGAGTGTTTGCTTGGGGCCATGGGGACAGCCTGTCCTGAGCAGGTACAGTCCTTCCCCGGCGGGGACGGCTCGCAGGGTCAGTGCTCAGCACCAGCTCATTGCTGCGGAGGGGCAGAGCTAAGGTGATTCCGGCTCCTCGGCAGCAGCCGGTGCTGGCCAACACCCTTGGGGCATCGCAGCCCCTTGCCCGCAGGGTTATCGGCACCTGTCGGAGGCAGCCGGCGCTGGGCAGGTCTCTCGCCGTGCCCGGAGCCGTAACGTCCTCCCTGGGCGGCTCACGCCTGTGGAATCGGACAGTTTTGTTCCCGGGCTCGCACTCCTGCCACGCTGCATTATGCAATCCTCACCCGATACCGGGAATATGAAATAATTATTCTAAGTGATCAGATTTTAATTATGCAACACAGAGGATGATTATTGTACGCCAAATTGGTGCCGAGTGCTTAGTTATGTATATGCCAAATTTAGTCTATACTATTATACCCAGTGGGTGGCCGTAGACAATCAGGAAGTAATTAGTTTTGCTGGAGGTTGTTCGCCTGCCTGGTTCGCTGTGCTGTCTGGGGAGCGTCTTGCTGCGCTCTGTGAATACCGCGGGCTTTGAGTTCAATACCGTCTTTTTGTGACAAGCTAATAAGCTGTCTGCATGGCGGCCTGTAATTAGCGCTGTCGATATTCATTTGGAAATGGAGACCGCGCTGAGCGGCTCCACCGACGGCGCTTCCCTTTGTCGAGGCTCTCGGCTGGTCCCTCCTTGCCTTTGAGGAGCTGCAATGGGCACGGAGGGATGGGGATGTGGCCGGGTGCTGGATGCGCTCACGTCTGCGCAGCACCCTTGGGTCCCCAATGGGGAAAGCACCCACCTGGGAGGGAGTTGAGCCCCCCAAGACTGAAACCTGCCCCCCCACCACCACCCCCGTGCCAGCCTGGCCCCGTCCCTCCTACGGGAGCTGCCGGTGGACGTGGACGTGGGATGTCCTGGTGCTGTGTCCCACGGCGCTGGCTGGGAGGGATGAGCCGGAGCGGGGTGCGTGGTGCCGGGGAGAGGGGGACGTGCAGGGAGGGGGCTTGGCTGGGGTGGCCCAGAGCCATGGGCTGCTCCCCCCAACCACCCCGGGGAGCCCTGAGCATCACGGGGCAGTGCCAAGGTGCTGCGTGGTCGTGCCTTTCCAAGGTGGCCTGATCCTGTGGGGTCTGGGCTCGTCTGTTGGGGTCTCCCACGCAGAATTGCTGGGGGGCTTGGGGCTACGTTGGCTGGGAGGTCACCGGGGCATCGGCCCCCCTCCGGGATGGTGTTTGCAGCCGGTCAGTGCCGTGGGGCACCGGGAACCGACCGCCTCTGCGGGAATGGCCTGGATCTGCCGGGCAGGAATTGTCTGAAGTATGGAGCAACTTTTACCTCTGTTACACAAAGGAAACTTTCCTCCTCTTTTTGTTGGAGATGCTCACTCCATTGAGATGATTGGCATACTGGAGAGCTGAGAAACTAAATTGTTTATACACTAATGAATAGAAGCTTGATTGCAAGATCCTGTTTGGAAAATTATAGTGCTGAATTGAAGCTGTACAATTACATCCAAAATGCTGCATATTCATTTCATCTGCTTTGCATAGAGATTAACAAGCGAGCCCTAAAGCAGACTCTGAAATTAAAGCTAACACCAGATTTAGTCACAGGTTACAAACTAAATGGCATTGTTTGATGGATATGAATCTTTACCACCTGCCTGCCTGATGATTGCTAGCAGCTTACCAGACAGCAAAGGAAAAAGTTTCTTCCCATGAAGGAAGCATAATAAGACGTTGGGCTGGAAGTGCCCCCTCCCCACGCGGGCGGCCCCCCCGGCAGATGTCTGCAGTGGGCCTGGGGAAAGGGCTCCTGGCTCCGTCATGCTGGAAGCTGCGCCCGCTCTGTGGAGGGATGGCGAGGGGCCCCGAGGACCCCCCCCTCCCCCCAGGGTGTCCTGGGTGCTGGGTCCATCCAACCCCCAGGGCTGGGCTGGGTCCCTCCAGCCAGCACCGTCTTCCCGGGTCTGTGTGGGACACGGTCTTGCAGGGTCCCCATCTGTCCCGGAGCCTCCGTGCTGGATCACCCGTGGGTTCCTTCCCCCCCTCGGAGGGCTCGGGGTGCTGCGGAGGGCAGGGGGCTCTTGCCCCTCTTTGCCACGGGCAGTCCTGGTGGGACCCTGGCATGTGGCCGGTTGCATCCCATCCCGCAGCATCGGGCTTTGCTGCCTGCCTGCGATCCATCTCCTCCATCATCTGCGATCCACCTCCTCCATCTGCGGTGCTCCCACCCTGCGTGCCGAGGCCAGGCTGGGTTTGGGGGCCAGGACTTATTTGGGGAGCAGATCCAGGGGCAGGAAAGGACAAAGGGGGGCTGTGGTGGGCAGCAGCATTGGGTGCCACGCAGTGTGATGTGGGGGTTGCTTTGGAAATGGATCCTGTCCCCAGCCGAGGAAGCTGTCCCTGCGTGGCAGCGTGTGTGGGGACGCAGGACCTCCCGTGGTCACCGGCCCTACAAGGGGGAGCAGATGGGGCTCAGGGCAGCCTTGGTTCCCAGCAGCGATCTTTCTTCTTTGGGAATACTTGGGGGGGGTCCCCAGGCCGCACGCGGGCCCCGGTGGGGCAGACACCACAACACTTGCTCTGCAAATTGGACATCTTTATTTTTTTTTTTTCTTTAAAAGTCAGTTACCAAACTGCAGCGTACTTTATTCCTACGGACGGGCTGATCTGTCTCTACCACACTACGGGACAGCCCAGCTGCAGCTTTACAAGCCCCCAGGCCCAGTCACCGGTGGTGATGCCACCAGCTCCCACCCGGCTCTTCCCAGCCAGCTCCGGCATCGCCGCGGCTGGCTCTGGGGTGCATGTCCCGTCACCCCCATCTCCCACCTTGGGAGCAGTTCTGTGCTGGGAACAGGCAGCTCGGCTGCTCCGAGTCTCCATTTTCTTAACACTTCCCCAACTCAACCCTCCAACACTTTCCCAACACCCTCTTGCAAAGAGCCGAGGTGGATGAGCATCTCCTCGGATCCCTCCCCAAAACCTGCCCGGGCTGAAGGGACACACGGCACCGCCGGGGCCTCTCCTTGTCCCTTCTCCCGGGGCTACGCTTCTTCCTCAAACCTTAATTCATCCCAGGACACTCACACTTCTGAGACCGAACCACGCCGTAACACCCTAAAATCAATGCGATGGAGCAGCCTGCAGCCACCAGCAGCTCGGAGAGGCACGGGAGGGCTCCCCCACCCTGACCCCAAGACGTGGGGTGCACCCTCCCTTTGGGGGGGGGCACCTAGCCCTGCACCCAGTTAGTGTCCTCTGGGGGGGTGCCCCCAGCCCGCGTGGGCGGTGGGTGCTGGGGTGGGGGAAAAGGCACCTGCGGAGGGAGGCAGTGGTGGCTTTGCCGCGTGGGGACGTGGCGGCGGGGCTGCTGTCCCCAAAAAGCTGGGCTGGGCGCAGGGCGGTGCTGGTGGATGCAGGCTGCCCTGGAGAAACCCGCTCCGTGGGAGCCGGGCAGTGGAACGGCATCGCAGCTGTGCCGCGTGGTCCCGCTCAGCAACTGATGAACCGGGATAGTGACAGCAGCCTCGCTGTGCCTCTGCTCGGGGGCTCCCGTCGTCCAACTCCCGGGGATGCTTCTGCCAAGGAGCATCCCATGGGGAATACTGGCTGGGTGGGAACCTCCTTGGAGCAAGCCAAACCAGCGCCATCCCTGTCCGGCATGCCATGGCCTTCAGCCTGTCTGCCAGCTCTTTGCCGCCCTGAGCTGCCCAGCGGGCGAGGGCACGCACCCTGCCAGGGGCTGGGAAAGGCACCCGTCTGCTGCGGGAAGGATGGGGCTGGCGCGGGGCAGCAGAAGGAGGAGGCAGGAGCAGAAGGCATGTAGTGACAAATATGAAATGTGCCTCTGCCAGGCAGCAGCAGAGCGAGCTGCCCGGAGGCAGGGACCCCGTGCAGCTTCCCTGGCTGTGTGAGCAGGGACGGGACAGCGGGAAGGCAGTGTGAGCTGATGCAGACTGAAGGCAGGGGCTGGCCAGGTCGCATCCTGCGTGGCAGTCCCGTATGTGGCAAGGGGAGCTGCTGCACGGGATGGGGACAACACAGGGACCTGTCCCCCAGCCTGGGCGCAGGGGGTCCCAAATCCAGCGTGGGCTGGTAGATCAGTGTGGACGGAGATGCTGGGACTGCCTGCCAGCCAGCTGCCACCTACTGCAGTCCCACTAAGAAGGGACCCTGCTGGGCCCAGCAGCAGTGTCCAGCTCTGGTTCAAGCAGCTCATCTTCAGAGAAGCTGATGTGTAGGCAGGTGTCATCCGCAGGGGAGAAGGGCAGCGTGCTGTCCGTAGGGCTGGCCAGGGCAGCTAAGTCCTTGGCTAGGGCCTCGCTGGCTGCAGGGTCGCGGATGCTGGCCAGGGGGGACATCTGCCCGCTCTCTCCAGTCCTCTCCTTGCCCAGAACGCGCTGGCAGGTCCCAGCAGGAATGGGCTCTGTGCCGGAGGCAGTGCTCCGTGCAGGAGTCCTTGCCTCGGGGTCCAAGAAGGTGAGCGAGCTGGCAGCGATGCTGGTGAGGCTGGAGACGCTGGGGCTGGGCAAGCTCATGTGGGCAGCGCTCTCCGGCTTCGCCTCCACTTCCAGGCTCGGGGAGGTCTTGCTTGACCTTTTCCGTAGGATGGGCGGTGGCGGGTTGAGCTTGGGAATGGGCTGCTGCCGCCTGGGAAGCAAAAGCAGAGAGAGGAGGTGATGGGCAAGTACTTACCTGCGCAGGGGGCTTGGGCTGGCTCTCCGAAAGACCTTTGCCGGGTCCCATCGGTGCAACCCGCCGCCTACAAACATTGGAGCTGGGGTGAGGTGTTGTGGGCAACGACCGTTTTGCAGCAGGGGGACAGGCACAGGGCAGGCAGCGATCCCATGGCGAGACAAGGTGGGTTCCTTGCCAGGAACCTGAGCCCACGCCTGGCCCTGAGTGCTCAGAACACAGCCCTTCCACCCCAGCCCCTGCTGCTGCCGGGAGCCCTCCGAAACGCGGCCTGGGCGGTGGGAGCCCTGCCAGGGCAGCCGTGGGGAGCGGGAGGAGATGGAGGTGGCCCATCCTACCTCTCCTCATCCCCTCTGTCCGTGTCGTCCACCTTCTGCCGGCTGCTCCCGTTGAGCAGAGCAAACTCGCTGACCTCGGAGCCCTCCACGCGCCGGCTGAGCCCGTCCTGCCCCTCCAGCACAGCCAAGCACTCGTCCCCCTCCTTGCTGCCGTAGCGGCGGCCGCCTCTCTCCAGGCTGATGAGGTTGAGGTAGGAGTCTCCGGGACCCAGGGCTGGCAGCGAGCCGGGGGCCACGGGGCTGCCCAGGATGCTGGCGGGAGTGGAGGTGGAGGGCAGGTGGACGTCCAAGCTGTAGTGGTTCTTCAGGTTCAGGGAGAGGGATTGAGCCAGGGACAGGTTTTGCAAGGAGCGATCAACTGGCGATAGAGGGACAAGGGGTGCGTGAATTGCTGGGGACCTTCAATCCAGCTGCTTCCCTGGACCGCGAGGGCTGCCGAGATGCTCCAAAGCCCCCCCAGAGCCTGCTGGGATGGTACTGGGAAATGCCCCAGCTGCTCCCTGTGAGCACGAGGGGTGCAGAGATGGTCCGAAGGGATGGTGCTGGGAGCACGCCAGTGCTCCGCGGGACTACAAGGGAGGTAGAGATGCTCCAAAGCCCCCTCCCCCGAGCCTACTGGGATGGTACTGGGACCATCCCAATTGCTCCCCATGACTGCCAGGGGTGCAGAGATGCTCCGAAGCCCCCCACCCCGAGCCTGCCGGGATGGTGCTGGGATCATTCCAGCTACTCCCGGGGACTGCGAGGGGTGCAGAGTTGGTCCAGAGGGATGATGCTGAGAGCACCCCAGCACCCAAACAACC
>JANZLQ010000055.1:18428130-18460023 GCA_026212715.1 Elanus axillaris | reverse complement strand
AGCAGGGGGGTTGCTGCTTCTCCTTTCTAGTGCTGGGCGATCGCTCCAGCAGAGCCCTTCTGTGCTCTGCCCTGCCCGCAACGGTGGGCTCTCCCGTGTTGCGTTTGAAGCCCGCTCAGCCATGCGCCGTGGCCCCACTCCCAACTCCCTCCTCTCCCCGTGCCCCAGCGCTGGGACACAGCTTAGCTGCAGGTAAACCAGCTGCTGAACGCCGTGTCCTGCCACAGGGGCTGCAAAAAGCAGGGAGACAAGCGGGCTCCGTGAAAGTCCCTCTAAATCAAGCCGTGATACAGTGACCCTGAGCAGAGGGACCCCGGCAGGGACAGGGCACTGGACTGTCCCCCCATTACCTGGCAGTTCTTATCCTTTGAGGCTTGCCCAGGTTTCAGCATGCTGAGGTCCCCTCTGCCAGTGGGGAGCTCTCCGGGTCCCCTCTCGGTCACGCAGATGCTGTCAGAGTCGATTCCAACCTCATCCGCATCCGTGATCTTGGAGCCCTTTATCTGGTGAACTTCAAACAAGATGGATAAATAAACCCAAGCTCCCCCCTGCCGCAGGATCGCAGCGGTGGGAGCTCAGGGATGAGGCCAGGACTTGCTTCAAGTCTCGGCGTGATGCCAAGGGGCAGGAGGAAGGGGCTGGTGCCCGCGGACCCTCAGCCCGCTGGCCAAGGGGGCTCAGCCCCTGCCATCCCTGTGCACCCAGGACAAGTGGGCAGATGGAGTGGATTCCCTACGCCCCCCATCCAAAGGGGCCCAAAGCTCTTGCCGCCAAGGGAGGGGGGTCTGCCCGCGCTCCGTGGGGAATCGCGCGTCACCTTCCAGCGGCTGCTCCTCGGCCGACTTGTCACTGGCACCGTCCGCCTGCCCGTCGGCGTTCTGCAGGGCGTGCTGCAGGCTCAGCTTGTGGCACACCTCGAAGGCCTGCCCCACCGTGCGCACCACCCGCATCGCCTGGCTCTGCGGAGCAAACCCACCGTCGCTCAGCCCCGCGGCACTGGGACAACCGGGAGTCTTCCTCCCGCTTCCCGCCGCGGGGCTGCCCCCACACTGCCGTCTTTTCCCGTGACGTCTTTTGTCCGATGCTGGACCTGACACACAGCATGCCCCCCTACCCCCCAAGCTCTTATCCCTGGGTGGGCTGGGACAGGCACCAGGAATGGTTTTTTTGGGAGCATCCAGCACCGGCGCTGCCTCGGTCTCTCCCCAGCGGTTACTTTGGCTCCCGCATGGGAAAGCGCGAGGTCCCTCGGAGACCTCTCGCCTGGGGGGATGACCCAGCTGTAGCCCTGGGAGCATCCTACCTTCTTCTTCGATTTGAAGACGTTGCACCTGAAGGAGTTGTTAGCACCATCCCTTGCGATGTAACTAAATATTTTCAGGTCTTGTGAGTCGTGAGACACATAGAAGATTCTAGGTGGGAGAGAGACAAAGGGAATTAAATCCCCAGGGGAGTCTCTGCCCCCCCCGGACAACCTCGGCGGTTCCCGTGTGCCCCAGGACAGGCTGGATCACAGCACCCGGGGTCGGAGGAACGAGGCGGTGCTGGTGCACGGCCCCTCCTGCAATTTTCAAGGCAGGAGGTGATGGATTTAGAGAGTAGCTTGATGGAAAACCTTCTGGTTTCTGAAGTAGGCAAAAGCTTTTTAGAGATGCTGTGGGAAAGCTAAAAAATCTATAGTATTGGAAAGCGTATAACTATTTTTAGCCCCAGCAATTAATCCCTCCCTGGGCTGCGGCGTGGCACAACCGCCTGTACCGTGAGTGTCCTGCCCGCCTCGGCGCTGCCAGGCCGGGGACCCGGCGCGGGTCCATTCTCTGCAGCAGGCGGGTGGCACAGCACAAAATCCAGCGTCCTCTGGATGCCTCTCCCAGGGATGCTGAGTGTACGCAGAGGATTTCTGTCTCTCCTATTCAGGCTGACTCTTTCTCCTCCCCATGCTACAAAACCGTTTTTAAAGACCTTTTTATATGTTTGATTTAATTGGGTAAAAATGTGACAAGTGAGTTCAGCTCTGAATAGGGAAGAAACCAAAGGGATTCTCAAAATGTGTTTCTCTTTCACTCTTTTCTGTCATTGGAATTTTTTGGTGTTGAACTTGCAATTGGAGCAATTATTGCTGATATACCACATCTTCTAATAATCTTTAAAGAGTGCCAGAAGTGAGAGATAAGCACGGATAATGCATCAGCACGTTCTCCGCTCCTTATCTCCTCATCAAGGGCACTGACCCAGAAAACCAGTGTTGGTGATCCCAGCCCTCAGGGCTGCGGGCTTCACGCTCATGGTACAATTATTCACTTGGCAGATCTATCAGCCTGGTGCAACCTGTGCTCTTCACTGTATCCGCAGGCTACACACCATCGCTGGGGTTGCCTTCATGGAAGCCATCCCTGATGGTTCCCGAGGCATCAGGTTTACGTGCGATGTAAACCTCTGCGTGGGGCTTGTGGTCTCCAAAGTACTTTGAGATCCCATGGCAGGTGCTGTGGAAAGTCAGTGACATCTTACCACGTCCATATGGGTCAATTCCCTGTAAACACTTACACCTTAGAGTAAGGCCCTTCTTCAGAAGCACAGTGAGCCATGCTCTGAAGGAAAACCGCGGGAAGTCTGTCTTCAGGGCCAGAATCAGAGAGTGATTCAGGTTGAAGACATTTCTGGGGGTCGTCTAGTCTAACCCTGTCCAAAGCAGAGCCAGCATCAAAGCTAGATCAGTCCATCTCACTCTCAAAAATGTATGAAGAGGATTCCCCATCAGTGGGAATTTTGCAACCTTGTTAATTTTACATGGTCCTTTGGAAAGCCAGCCTGGGTGGAGGTAACTCGGCAAGCAGGAGGGCGGATAGGCATCGCTCAGGGCTGATTGGGCTTAGCTGCTCTAAATCCCCTGCTGCGTACCTGTACACAGGATCGTGCATCACCACCATCTTACTCTCGTCCCAGGTCCACTCCTTTCTCTGTAAGCAGAGGGCAGAAACAAAATTACAGTGGGTCAGGTAAAAACGAAACTCCACCATGCTGATGGGCAGGAGCGCTGGAGAACGGTGCATTTGTCCCAAGCCAAAATCCAGGCTACAGTGTGACTATATGAACAATGGCTCTTTCATTGGTATCTTGGATAAAAATAGATTTCTTGGATCATTTATCATATCCAGTCATCCTATCATAGCTTTCAGGGCTGAATGTGGTCCCTAAGATTAATTTATAGCATCAAATATGCAGAAGAGTAACACGTTTTGGGGAAGAAGGCTCTGAGCTAGGTCTTAGGAGGTCTGGATCCAGCTGCTGGCTCGGCTCGGTGGGAAGCACAGCCTGGGCAAAGAGCCGAGGGGTGCTCAGCCCAGGCAGCGCAGAAAAAGCCTACTGGTATTAACAAGAAAAAGAAACTGTATTTCCTGAAAGGTTGACATTTTGTGATAGAAAAAAAAAGTCCTCTTCCCACAGTGTAATTTTCCCACTCGTTTTTCAGCAAGGTTTTGTTATCAGTTTGATGAAAAATGGAGTGTTTTCTTGTGAAAATTCTGGGTGGTTTTTAAGAGAAGGACAGTTTGGGTTAGAAGCATGACTATCCTGAGCAGTGGTAATACCCAGGCATGGTCAAAGGCAACATGCTGGGTGCTCTGGCCCCAAGCGCCCCAGCTGGGCTGGAGAAGTCTCACCTTCTGCTTCTTGCGCAGAATCACCTTCACCCCGTCCACAGACACAATGATGCTCACTTTCTTCTTCTTAATGTTTTTGGCTTTGAATTCATACTGATGGGAAGAAAAACCCAGGTTAGAAGAGAGGTAGTATTGGGGGGTACGTGGGACAGTGTGCGGTATTAGTCAGTGCTTTACATGAAAATGGTTTGTGTTTAATCCCAACTGCCAAGGGAAGTAGGAATTTGTTTTATCCTGCTAAGAAAATCCATGTTGGGAAGGACCCGCTGCTGTAGCTGAGATGCCGGACAGGATCCTGGCTTTGTCAGGAGCCAGGAGCGTCCCTTGGGAGAGGACAAGCAGAGCTCGATCCTCCGGACTACATCCAGAGACCGTTAATTCGGATCCAGGAGGAACTTTCCTGATGCATTGGCCATGCCTAGACCAGTGGGAATCTGCACCAGAGGCTTGACGGGGAGACGGCACTTGCAGCAAACACCAAGCAGTGATTTATGGCATTGCCGGTGCCCTTGTATAGCAGCAGTGCAGTGCGTGGGGAGTATGAAATCACTTATGGATTGCAGGGAGGGCCAGACGGGTGGCAATAATGCAATTATACCTCAGTCATTTGCATAATCACATTAACCTCAGTGGGCTCGGTATCTCTGGAGAAAAACCCAGCTCCTCACCTGCAGGTGTCTGCAGTCTGAACTCATGCCTTTTGTGTTAAAAATTGAACTGCTGGCTTTTAAATGTTGCTTTTGCTAGTGGCTAGAAGCATGGCAGAGCCCCTCCACTCTGGAGACATGCATTTACAGTGCTGATCCTTACTGGCCCCATTTTAGGCACTATTTTTGGCTTCCAAATATAGCATTTTGATACCCCACATTTTTCGCAGTTCCTGTCTGAAATCCAGCTTTCTTGGGCCAGATCCTCAATTTATCTAACCAGCACATCCTTTACTATCAGTGCAGCTACAGTAACAGCCACCATGTAGCTATTAAAAAATAAATCCTTTGGATTAACTCGATGTACAGTTACCATAGCTGGAAAGCAGAGGTTACAAATCTCCTGCTTTAATAGTCTAATAATGTCAATGGTGCTGTAACGGAGCTGGGACTCGGCAAAGGGGACATCACGGAGCTGCTGGCTCTGCCGGTGCGAGCGGCCGCAGCGAGGCCACGAACGTGAGCGTGGCCGAGCTCAGCCTCCCCCTGCGCCTGCTCTGCCCTCACTCCCCGACGGCTCCGGGCTCTCTCCGCAGGCTGTTGGCTATGGTCTACCAGAAAACAGGCTATAGATGGGCTCTGGCCGTATCTTCCACCAGTTTGTCGCATTGGAAGCAGCTTGCAAGCTTTTCCTGCTAAGGTGCCGGTGTGATGCAGCCCCCCTCTGGGGTGTCCTGGCCCCCCAAGGATAGCCAGCCACCTTGCTGGAGCACTGTCCCACCGAGCCTTCCCATGGAATGCTGCCGGAACGGAGCAGCCTCTGCTCCACCACCAGCCTCCCCTGTCTCCTGGGATGCCTCTGCCACGTCGCTTTGGAGAATCAACGCAGACTGCATGATTCGCAGACCCAGACGACAAGGCGATGCCAAGCGGCAGAGTACAGCCTGAAGCCTACCTACGCTGTGTAATTAGACACTTAATTAGAAATCTTATCTCTTTATACAGTCGGCAGAGCTGCAGGTAGCAATTGAGATGTTAAGGGAGTCCAGGCATCTCTTCCAGGAGCCTGAAGTTGAAGGACTCTGCGTGTGGCCGCGTGTCAGCGTGGCACCCAGGCACTGCGGAGAAGATACGTGTCTTTCCAGCTCCTCAGCACCCACTGTAAGCCACGCTAGCCTTACAGGCAGAAAATCGGGTGGCTTTCATATTTATCAGGCTTTTGATACTGCTCATTGAATTCTTAGCGCTCTGCGAGGTTTATGGTATCAGACAGGCCCCGGATTAAACCATAGCCTTTTGATCTCCCCATGAATTATTACTCTGAGACAAGCTCTTTAAAAATCTATCTATAGCACCATTGTGTGTGAAGCCAGAGCTAAATTTGCTATACACGTTTTTTATTTATAGGGAGGAATGAAATGATGGGTGAGGTGTCAAGTGCATCCCGCAGACTGCCGCGGGCCAGGGGGGACCTGCAGGAGATGCACCTATCTGCGGGGCCGAGGCCAGGCAGCCAGGCTCGCCAGCCCCAGCACCCGAGAAGTCTTCTCCCACCCCTCTGCCCGAGCAGCCCCTCGGTCCCCCGGCACCCCCAGCCCAGCCTCACCGGGTGCTCCCAGCTCCGCTGGGCTGGAGCTTCCCCCTCCCCTACGTTCAGCCCTGCCAAACTGTTTCTCCTTGTCTGCTTGCATGAATGTCAATAAAACGGGGATAGATTGTTCTACCCGCTAAAGAGCTATTTATCTTTCTTTATACACAAATGGCTGGGAAAATACTAGCCGAGCTTTCCAAGAAAGAGCGAGCAATACAGTGTATTTTCCCCTGGTAGCAACAGGGGTGCAATTACATTCAAACAAGGCTCTTTACTCAAAGGCTTTAAGCAAAGTCCAAGTCTGGATTTTGCAGAGATGTTTTTTCGTTCTCTCTTGGACAGAAAAGAGCAATCAGGACCAGCGGCAGCGCATCTCCAGGTGCTGCCAGGAGTGATGGCAAATCTCTGTGAACCCAAGGAACCCCAGCCAGCTACCACACCTGACTTCGGGACAGGTACGGGGGGCTTCAGCTCCAAGCAGAGCCGTACAGCCGGTGTGAGCTGCCTGGCACGCTCTGCCCCTGCCACGGGCCGATGCCGAGCCGTGCTGGGGTGGGCTGGAGCATTGCTCAGAGCTTCTCCCCTGCCCCAGCGACAGACACAGCCCGCACTCGGCGTCTGAAGCCGGTTTGACCCTTACAATCTGCAGGCAGCACCCTCAGGCTCTGCTCAGGATGCAGCCCTTTGCCACGGCACTGTCAGCGAGGAAGGAGGACGATGACTTTGCCTGTCCTGCTCGCTCCGTGCCGCTCGCGGTCGTTGCTGCTTGTGCCTTGCGGCTGCATCCTCACCAGAGCCCCTGCCAAGGGCCAACGCACACTCCCCACGGCAGAGGTGCCGGGGTCCCAGCCACGGGCAGAATTAGCTTGGCCTGAGAACAATCAAAACCACTGGGCCCCAAAATTCTTTCTGAAGGGTGAAAACCCTCAAGCAGCAGGAGCCGTAGGATGGCCGGCCCTGACCGGCTGCTCAGCGCATGGAGTGGTAACGCCAGCTGGGTGAGAGCACCGTGCTCCCGGGAGCAGGGCTGGGAGAAAGCCCCGCCAGCCCATGCCGCACCAGCTTGGATTGGACTCTCTCTCCATCTCAGCGCGTAAGAGGCAGATGGGATACAGCTTCAGTCACTTAATTGCTTCCTATCAAGCAGGAATTGGTATTTTAATTAACTGTGATTTATATAAGGACAAAAAAGCACATGAAAAAAATGCACTCCAAGACAGCAGACTTTATCTCTTATAAAAATGTTCATGCGTAAACCAACATACATCTAAGCACGAGACTGCTGGCTAACCTGGCACTGGCGTCAGAAAGCAAAGTCACTGATTATTTTTTTTTATTCCTGTTGCACAGATGTGATATTTTTTCCAAATCTGTCAAGGTTACTGACAAATCCAAACCCACACAGCAGTGTTCATCCTTTCTGCTGCCTTCTGAGATTCAATTGTTACTCTCTTGCTGCTTGTGCTATCCTATGGGGGAAAGCTTTCCACATGTTAAAGGATCTGGAGTTGCCCTTACAAGTGGTGATTCAGCAGGCAAGCCTGGCAGATTTCTTAGCTATGGAGAAAAGATGGGACATTTTATAAAAAAATGCAGGTCAACAAAGGGCAATGCATCTCATTTAATTTAGCAGCTTCATTAATTCTATTTCTGATGTGTCTGACCTGTAATACTTTCCATTTCTGCTTTTAAATCCCTGTGTTCGAGTCCTTGCCTTTCATATGGTCCCACGTACTGTTGGCATGTAATATTAACTTACCCAAGAGCTAAAGACTGTATGACTAGAAATGTTAATGGCGCCGTGTAATGCATATTTCATTTGATAATTCCACCCAAGCAGATATAAATTACACATGCAGTTACCAGCTTCCATCTGCTGATGAAAGAGATGGGCTAATGCACGCTGGAAATCATATGCAGTTTCCAGCACTAAGAACAACTTGCATGAATAGAGTTATTCAAGGAAGCAATTCTTAATGTGATTAATTACTGAAGGTATCAGGGCCCTCATTATGCAAATGAAAACTGTCATAAAATAGAGAGTTTGCAAGTCTTAGAGGCAGCCTCTGTTTCCAAAAAAATGCATCTTCCCCATTAATAAAGAGCAGAAGGGCCAGACTCGAGAGAGCCGGCAGAGCCATGGCACGCTCCCTGCCATGGTTCAAACGGTGTTGGCTGCTGTGCAGCCCAAGTTGTATTAAGGGAAATTAAGGCGGAGGCTCTCCAGGTTTTTGAAACAGGAGTACATCAGTGCTTCCAACTGCCGCTGGGTAAGGACTTTGTTTGCGTGCCCAAAGGAAGATGCCACAGCCTTGGAAATGGACGACTTCTTGCCGCAGCTGTAAATTCTCCAGCCAGCCCTTAGCCTGCCATCCTGCCCCCGGCCTCCCCTTGCCCTGTCCCGGCCTGGCAGGCTGCAGGATGTATGTGTCCATAAACAACCCCACAACAATAAGCAGTCACAGCCCCTTCCCAAACCTCGCCTGCCAGACGGACACAGGGAGCATGGCAATGAGGAGGTGGCAATCTGCTTGGCTCTGCACCCCGACAGACCGGCTCCGGGCAGTGTCACCCCGGCAGGACCCACCGGTCCCCGCTCCTGCTCCCAGGCTGGCACACGGCTGCATCCCAGCGGCGTGGGTGGCATCCCTCCCTCCCGCTGCAGTGTGCAACCTCTGACACCATATGAGCGCCGTTTTAGCCATTAAAGCCATGATGAAGCCAAGTATTTCAAGTTCAGGAATGTAACTAATTTCAAAGCAAACTGGCCCGCGCGGCATGAGGACACGGCATTATCTCGCCTGCTGTTTGAACTACTGATAGCTGGAGCGCTGCCGCTTGGAACTGATGTTACAGAAAACTCCTGAGCTCTTCTCCCAGCAAGTGCAGCTTAGCCGAGCGCTGCGTGCCGCCTCGGAGCTGACAAACGAGCAGTGTCAGTTCCCATACCCTTTGGACCGCAGGCTGCGGTCCAGCTTCCAATCCCCCCCTCCACGAGCCTCCACGGCCCCTTCTGCATCACATCACATCGCACCTTCCCGCGACGGCTCTGCCAGGCAGCGGCGTTTTCACCGGTCAGCCACAGCCGTTCCCTCAAGGCCTCCGGCTGGAAACCGCTGGGTTATGGCCTTTCCTTTGTTCGTCTTGGGAAGCATGTGCCTGTCTGAATCCTATGAACTCCCAGTGCCCGGCGGCGGGGCGCACGCTCCCGGGGATGTGGCCGGTGTGAATGCGGTCGGGCATAGTCTGGGTCTGAGCTGCAGTAACTGGGCAACACGGACATAAAAGCGACGCAGGAAGTGGTGGAGTCCAGGAGTGCACCTCCTGCCCAGTGGAAAAATGAGAATTTATGATCCTTGGAAACATAAAACTGTTCAGTGGAAAGCAGAAACCAAAGGGGGAGTACAATAGGCAAGGAGAATGCTGGCAACATACCCAAAGTCTTTTTTTCTCATTTAAATTAGCTCCTTCCACCATCCAACAAATTCTCTGTAGATACCGCAGCCCACTCCCCACACACCGAGCTGAAGAGGGCCGAGGAGCTATCATGGCCCTCCTGGATTTCTGGGAGTCCCTGGAGGGGCAGCAAGGAAATGTGACCACAGTTCATCACAAAGGATTTATTTATTTATTCCTAGTTCTGTGCTTTGGCGGCAGTGTTGCTGCCTGCAGAGCCCGGCAGGACTCGGACTCTTCCGGTGACGCAGGACAGCGTTTGCAGGTTTGTGCTCCGGCCCTGGAGCTGGGACTGGGGTGCCGGGATGTGGCTTCAGCTTGTTTGTGGGGAGCAGCTATCCGTGCAAGCTTCTGCACCGGACCTTGGGCCGTGGCCTACCTGTGGCTGCAGGCTTTGGCAATCCCCGTCTCTCCTTTTCTAATTCTTCTCGGGAGCTGGCTGGTCAAGGGCCGAGTTGGCACATTTGAGTGTAACCCTCTCTGTCCCCTTCTTAATCCGAGTGCAACCTCTGGTGACTGGCGTTGTGCCCTTGTCCCTCTTAGCACCATCTGTGGGGTTCAGGACCCTGGTGATCACCCACCAGCAGGTCCCACCACACTCTCCTCCCCAGGACTCCTGTGCACTGGTCCTTTCCTGCCCAGCAGTTCATGCAGATAACCCCCCCAGGAGATGCGGGCAGCAGGAGCAGGGTCCCCAGCACAGCACGCTGTCCCTGGGGAGCTCCATGCATCCTTTCCCAAGGATTCCACCCAAACCACAGGCTCAGTCTCCACCCGGCAATGCCAACGTCCCTGGCCACAGCCTCAGCTGCAGACACCTGCTCACAGACTAAGCTTTGATTAGTCTTGGCAAGAAAAGCACCATGGGATGGACTAGCCACAGATGATTTATTGATAGGGTTGCTGCAGCCGGCCTGGAGCTGGTGCCCTTTGCACCTCGGATCTGCAGATGCTGCTTAGGTGCAGGAGCTGGAGACACCTTGTTGCACAGCTGCAAGGAAAGGATTAATGGGAAAATCTAGTCTATGTGCTCAAAATGTCCCCGCAGACCACATCTAAGGTACACAAAATCATCTGCTTCCCAAGGCTGCCTTGGTCAGGCAGACAGGTAACTGCTCTTTCAGAGCTGGGAAGTGGAAGCAGAGGTACTTGTTAAGGTTGGCCAAGGAGCAGGGGATGGACTCCAGGATTACAGAGTCCCAGCACTCGGCTCTAGCCGGAGGACAGCCCTCCTGCTCCAAAGCCACCCAGCTGCCTTGCTGGGACCATCCCTCAGTGAGCTGTGCTGACACCTCTGGCTCTTCTCGCTTTGGCCACTTCACAGTGATGGGTTGTGAAGAGGTGTTAAAGGTCCTGACCAGCCTCACCTGGGGCCTCCACCCACACCCCCACCCACGGGCACAGGGGCTCCATTTAAAGCTCAGATCCGGGCCCACAACCCCTTCCTTGAGCTCCAGTGTAAGAGCATTGGTCTCCAGCTCAGCCACTGCCATGCCTGGCCATGGACCTGCTGATTCCAACCTGAAGACTGACTTCCCAGCTTAGCCTTAGATCTGTCTCATCAGCACGGACCTGCCCGATGATATGGACTCTTACTTGAACCTGGCTACTACCCAGGGTCTGCTCTGCTCACCTTGCTCAGGTATGATGGGATGGGGCCCTGGCTCCTACCCTGCCAGCCATATTATTGTGGTTGGGCTTCCAGCTCCTCCTCACCGAGGGAGCAAAGCCACTCTTGCTGCTGCCTGGCCCCTCATGGCTGCCTTGGTGCAAGAAGATGCACAAGGACCTCGCTAATGAGGGATCTGTTTGCCAAACCCTTCGCTAATGCCCAAACTTGGTGGCCAGCCCCTCACTGCAAGTAGAGCCGAGCAGTGCTGCAGACTGAGGGGGGAGGAGGGATGAAAGCCACCGGAGGAAATTGCAAAAACCTGAATTAAGCTAAGAAAATATGTGCATTTCTGAAGTCTCCTGTTTGGCATTGTCAGCATGATTTTAATTGGTCTAATCTGCAGGTCTTCTTGGACCTGTGCCCCGCAACCCCTCAGCCAGCATAAGGGCTCTTCAGCTGTGTTTATCCAGTTCCCAGCTTAGCTCACAATGGCAGCTCCAAAAGTAGTTTCTTGAAAGTTGCCTCTAAACAGAAAAGGGCATGCATGCTTGGCCCAGGCCTCTCTGTCCTGGCTCTGGCTGTGCTTCACCTCTCTGCAGAGATGCAGGGGTTTTCTGTCCCTCTTTAGGGGACAGAGGTTTCTGGAAGAGGCAACACCAGGAATGCTGGGCGTGCCTGGCCTGGCTGCCTCCTGCTAACTCCTGCTTTGGCTTCGGAGATGCTCTGGAGTGATGTGTGTGAGTGAAGCCACAACAATGCTTAGGGTCTAAGGGGGGGAAAAAAATTATTCCTTAGGAAGCAGTACCAAATGCCACTCTCCTGTCAGGGTTTTGGAAGCTGCAGGGAAGCAGTTTGTGGATAATGGGAGAGCAACCTGGGGATCCAGGCTCTCTGGACACTCCTTCCCCAGAACAGCTTTAGGGCTCTGATTGTATTGAAATAAAGCACTGACAGGTTGCTTCAGTCCAAACAGCTTGTGGGCCTTCTGCATCCCCTTGCAGACACCCTGCCTGGTATCATTCCAGACTTTTCCTGCCTGTCACCTTGGTGGAGTGAGGGCTAATGGAAAGACTGAGGTAAACAAGCCTCCAAGCACTGTTTTGGGAAAACTGTTCCTTTCAGGAAAGGAGCTGTATGGCTCAGCCAAACACACCTGACAACTTTCTGCTCTCATAAATATTCAAAACCAGCCGCACCGGGAGCTGACTAATCTGAAGACCTTTCCTGAATAGAGCTTTACATGCTTCAAATTTTCACAGATGTGAAGCCTGAGCTGTAGCTTTTTTCTGAGGTGGGCAGACATTAGCTGGAGTCCCAACATGGGAAACTGAGGCTGGCTTATTCATCAAGGGTTCACCTGGCAAGTCAAGGCAGAGCAGAGAGCTGAAATTGGGAGTTTCCAGTACCCACTCAGTGAGGATTATGCGTTGCTGCTGCACGGCATGTATGAACTTGTGATCCCCAGCAGGGCTGCAGTCCCCATGGCCACCCAGCAATAGCCTCCAGAGCGGCTCAGGACCCTGCAGTCTTGAGCCACGCTCTCTCTGGCTTTGAGAGCCTATTTACAGCATAGACGGATTTGGGAGAGAAACCCTAAACTGCTCCTTAGTGTGAGGATGGAGAAATGCAAGCAGGCATCCACTTACATCAGAAGGAACCGAGGTCTGCTCCTCTGCAGCAAGGTGCACAGAGCAGGTAAGGATCTGCCTGATGCCGCCCTGCTCGGGAGGGCTGGGATCCATCAGTGGTACCAGATGGCCTGAGAAACACAGATTTCTAGGAGAGCTGCCCTAACTGCCAACAGAGTTGGGGTTGCTGTGGGTTGTGCCTCAGTTTGGTCATGAAACCTTTAAGAACCTTCTCTCACCGCCTTGTTTGGGAGAGAAGCTGCTAGGGCCTGGAAGGGCAGCCAGCGGTGCTGCCTGACCTGCGGGCAGGGGGATGCCGGGATGCCACCTCTGGCTGCAGCAGCTGGAGGTTGCTCAGATAAGGGGGAGGCAGGGTAAAGAGCTGCCTTTTATCCAGATCTCCCTTGCCTTCCGAGAGAATCCTGCTTTCTTAGGCCCTGCAAAGCATTCAGATGAACATGTTAATACAGGCCTTCCTCTTCATCCCCCTTCTTCCCGTCTTCAGCAGATCTTATCCTTGGGAGATCTCGCACTGTTGGAGTCTCAGGCAGCCTTTAAGGATAGCTTGATCTTTCCACCTAAAGGTGAGGTGGTGATGGCAAAGGACATGGCTAGATTTTAGATGTTCCTCTGAGGCAGTCGGAAGGATGTGGAGCAAAGAGTGGTCTGAATTACACCCATGGGGGAGAGCCGAACTCTTGAAGGTGATGGGAACTGGTAGGGAGACCAGCACTGGCAGTGGCTCTTTAATTAGTATTTTCCACCTCTGAAAACAGGCAGACTGTTCTGGAACAAAGTTTCTTTGCCTGCTTTTAAAAAAAGGGTGGGATAAAAGCAGCCTTTTCATGGCCTCCTCCCTGTTAAAGAGATACTGTGATACTGCTGAGCTCCATCCCAAGAGGCACAAGCAGCCTCGCAGCCCAGCGCAAGGTGACATCATCTGGCCTTTGGTGCCTCTCTGACAAAAGCATCATTGTGCGACTGTCACTTCCAGGAACCCCCTGCTGTCCCCAGGTTTAATGGGGAGCTTTCTCACACACAGCCCTTCAGTCCTTGTCTTGACAGGGCAGGCCAACCACAGCTCCCAGGGAAGCTGGGTTTTATTTTCCTCCCTACCTCTATTCACTTTGCAGGAGAAAACAAATTACCTTTTCCATCCGCAGTGCTTTGGATAATTAATTAGTTTCAGTAATGAAGTAGTATCTTGGGACCCCACCCCAATGGAGTCTCATGTACCAGGCACGGAGTGCACAAGAGCATGAAAATGGTCCCTACCTCAAAGAGCTGCTAGGTTACTGCAGATAAAAAGTGCTAATTTCATTAGAAGCAGGTCAGATTCACCTGAAGTAACCCTTAGAAGTGGAACTGCAATTATACACTGTGATAACTTCAAGTAATTCTGTATTTCCCTATAAACATCAGTGTCAAGAGGTCCTGCAGAGAAGGTCCTGGTTTTGTACACATGATGTTTCATATCCTAGTTGCCCTCCAGACTGGTATGTAGGACAAGAGGCAAGTTAGGAGACTGAATTTTTTTAAACCCTGTTCATCAATGTTCAAACAACAAAGCTCAAAGAGCAGGAGCCAGGACTCTGCGGCAGGCTTAGAGCTCCATGAAAAAGCCTTGGACCCCCTACATGGCTGTGGGAAGGTAACCGAGTATTTTGTCTGTTGGTTTCTCATCCACAAAGCAAGGATGTTCATTTTCTACTTCACTCATTCAGTTGTTCTGGTTACAGCCCGTCCCCTGCTAAGTGACAGCTACCCAGCACCTAGCCAGCAGGGCCAGGCCACCAGATACTGCCTGTACAAAGAGCAGGGAGCAACTGAGGATTTCTGCTGCTCACTCCAAAATCCCTATTGTACGTTCGGTTCGGTCCCTTCCCACCCCTCCCCGTGAGCCTGACAGGCTGCCACATCGGCGAGCTGTATAAGCCTGGCAGCGGGGGAGATGGTCCTTGCTTGCTTCTTGGTATTATGGCTAAGCTGTGCAGGGAGGGCAAAGTGGAGCTGATGCCCTCCCTGAAGCAGGAGGGGGAGATGGGACAGGGGTGATTAACAGGACTGCTTTGCTCTCTCTCTGGGAGCTGGTGTTTATTGCTTGTTTGGAGAGAGAAAAAAAATGGAAAGCCAATTTTTAGTTCTGTAGCTCTTCACAGGAGCGTTTGTGACAGCTGTTCTTCAGGGAGCAGAGCACCCGTTCAGACCGCGAGTAGTCTATGGCCATGGGAGCCGGGCAGGACCCAGCACGGTGTGGCTGTGTGAGTGGAGGGAGCCGCAGTGCGTGGGGTGGGGGCTTCGGGGGTGCGTAACAAGGGCCCTGGCAGGGGCTCACGCTGGCACAGCACAGAGATGGGGAGAAATCCTAATGCCGCTGCCACGCTGAGGCTCTGACAAAGGCAAGCGCCAGGATTTCAGGCCTCTAAATAATGCAACACTTCCCTCTGCTTTTATGTAATGCTGCTATTTTAGTGTAGGTAGCCCAAGTGAAGGAGGACAGCAAAAAGGACAGCTAGAGCGGCAGGCTGGGTGAGCCATGCTCTGCGTGTGGGATGCAGAGGAAGCGTCAGTGCTCCTGAGGCTCAGTACAGGCAGGTGAGGTTAAGATGCAGAAGGCAGGAGAGAGAAGGCCCACGTGTTCCAGCTGGTAACTAAGTCAACCCAGCTCCTGCTCCCCAGAAGGCCAGGCGTGACCTGCTGTGGTTCTCCACTTCCAGCACCCGTGCTGCCCTGCAGCCAGGAGAAACCGCGTGGCTTCAGCCTCCTCCTTAAAGTATCTGTGACTTCAGGATGCAGGGGAGCGTGACACTGAGCATGTCCACCCAGGGTGGATACTTATCCAAAAGAGAAGGAGGAATCTAGTTTGCTCTTGAGAATCTGGAGAAGCTACATCTGCATGACTAACACCTGCTTTTGGTAAATGTTGCAGGGAGGGACCATCTCCTGGCTTCTAAACTTGCTATCACGCACCATATGCATCTTGGGTGCTGTCCTCCAGCTCTGCGTCTTGTGGCTTCTCCTAGCCACCTACTAGGGAAATTAGCATTTTCTGTGCGTATCTACAGCAGAGGTAGGAAGCTGGACTTGGCACCTCTTATCTTTGAGCAAGCAGAATTGAAGCGAGAATGAAGACTTGATCTCCATTTGCATTCAGAAACAGCACCTGATTACAAACTAGACCAGAATGAAAATGGGAGGGATGCTGAGCTGCCTAGCGTGCTGCTATGTGCAGACCAGGTTTCATGCCTCGTTTGCTAGGTGCAATCAGGCTTCGTTCTCTTTCATGGCAGAGAGCTCTTTGTTAGCTCAAGCCTGGGTGCAGCTGAACCTTTCTCCTTCTCAATGCCAGCAACTTTCATGAACAGCCTTGCTAGGTACTGGTCTCGAGACAGTCAGGGACTGAAATCATCTGCTTTATTCCCAGGCAAAGAGACTTTTTCTGTGTAGCTGTTAGTAAGATCGATCTGCAACAGTTCCACTTGAGAAAACATTTCTTACAGAAAGCCCAGTGACTTATAGTCGGACTCCAAGAGCTGCACAGAAAGGATGTGTCTGCATCGGAGAGCACCAACAGTACAGCAATTCCAGCCAGGAACAGGCCATTGAGCTTGGAGGGGGTCAGTCACCAAAGGGCCACAGGGACTGTGTGTGTAAGGTCTATTAGTAAAGACTTGGCGTGCAGTACTGAAAGATCCTGCCTCTTTAGTAAAATCTGCAGAGTCAGGTCCGATGTTTAGATGCAGCTATTAAGAGGGATTTTCTAAAGCACACAATTCCTAATTCCTATTGACTTCAGAAGGATGTTGGTTGTTCTGAGCAACACGCAGGGCACAAATGTCTTTTGAAATCTGCTCAAGAGCTCTTGTAGTGTGTGCATTTCTGGAAGACAGAAGGGAGCTCACCCCTTGTTGGGAATGAGTGATTTAGATCACTTAAACAATCACACCCCTCTCCTGCCAGGCTGCCCCTGGGCAGGTGTCAGTCGCACCCAGGTATTACCCAGATGTGAAGACCTGAGCAGAGCCAGGCACAGCGTGGCTGGCATGCTGTTTCTCGCCAAATGGTCCTTTGTTAGAAATTATTGAATGTTAATAGAATTGCCAGTAGACCGTGGTAACTTTTCTCTGTGGCAATCCTGAAATCTAAAGGAAGGTCTCTGGGTTCTCCTCAAATTGTCCATAAAATCTCACTCAAATTTGGCAACAAGACTGTTACTATAAAAGAAAGAAAACCGAACGCTAATTGTGTCACTTCCAAACTCCAGAATATTAAGCAGTTCAAGGACTCTGTTAGCCTCAGGGGAGCTACTGAGGTTAGTGAATCATGATGAGATAAACACCCTGGGTTTAGATAGTGGGAATTCTGGATAAAGAGGGTTTTATGGTATCAGTATTTATTGTCACAGAGGGCTTGTCATCAAAACTGTACCACAGCACCACAGTCAAGTACCAAGGCAGAGGCAAGCAGCCTGGGCTGGGCTTTCAGGCTCTTGGACAAGTGTCTACGGGGTGATTTATTTGTTAGTTGTTTGCAGGCTTGTGGTGCTGGACAGTGTATGTGCCCAGGTCTCCTGGAGGCATTCCAAGGTCCTCAGCTGGGTATGCAGCTACTTCACAGACAGGTGAGTAAAGATGAAGAACTTGTTACAGCCAGTGACAAAAGCAGCTACAAAGAGTGGGAACCTGCCCGAGTGTGCCCTGTTTGCACTGCAAATACACCTCTGACATGGTGTTGTCCCCTTGTTCAGCAGTGACTGGCAGCCACCCTCCGGGCCGATGCTCGGTTCCGCTTTCCTGATGCCTGCTCTGCTCCCCAGTGCTGTTCCCAGTGTCCCTGGGCTAGCACTGCTGTCAGCAGCTAGGTGTGAAGCTGTGGACATTAAAGCATCCTGTGCTGCTTGCATACAGGTCAATGATTAACCACAAATAGTGTTCCCTGCCCCAGCTCACAGCTTCTCCTGCCCTGGGCTCGCATGCAAGGAAGCAAGACAAGAAGGAGACCAGCATTGCCCTGCAGGGGCAACAACATGAAAAGAAGAAAATGTACCTGGGCTGGAAGTTTAGGCCCCATAATCATTAATGGCAGAAGCACAGGCTGCAGCAGGACTGAACTGGTCTGTGATGGCTCACGATCACTGAACCTTAGTGCTTCATGAACTGCATATGGCTTTGTGGTAGGCGCTCGGAGGCAGCAGGTGTTGATGGTAGACACCAGCATTTGGGTCAGTTCTACCAAAGGACCCATGTACCTGAAGCATAACTGTGCCTTACACCCTTCTGGAGCCACCTCTGAAGGCCTAGTCCTCCATCACACTGCATCTAGTCTTAACATGTCCTATTGCTCTCCTTCCTGTGACAAAAATAATTTCTTTTTAGAAAGAAAACCCTGGAGCTCAGAGGGTTTGGTGGGATTCCTGGCTTGCAATGCTCTCTGCAATGCAAGGGGCTGCATCCTCCCCTCCGGCGGTCCCACCACGTGGCAGTATCTCTGCAGCAGCAGTGACAGAAGGATGGAGGAAGGGGGAAGTGACTTGGGTGTCCTAAAAACAGTCAAGCGGTTGCCAATTAGTCCGAACAACCCATCTGGCCCAGGGAAAGGCCACTTAGAGAATGTCTAATCACTGCTGCAGGAAAGAAAGAAAACCATTCTGTAATGCCTTTGAAAAATCCCTGCTCCCTCATCAAAGTATCCTTCCCCCTCCAGGGACCTGTTCAAGATTTTTATGCTATAGAATTATCATAGAGGTATTTGGTCAAAACATAAAGTAGCTTGTGAAAGTATTATGTTAAGTAGCACTGATTCTGTTTGCCTTCAGGCCTCATTTAGTACAGAGCAAAAGCAGAATGAAAAAAAGCAAATGTAGAACCAAGCTATTGTTAGCAAATCTTATTTTACTAGGCAGAATTTTGCTTTGCGGTCATGGTCCCTCAGGGTGCCCTCTCATCAGAAGACTGATCCATAAAGTACAAAGGGCCCTTGCATTGGACAAAATCAAGACAGCATCTACGAAGGCACCCACTGTTGTGGCACTAGGTCTAGCCTTCCTCCCATGTCCAGTGCAGACACTCTTAACCTCAGAACCAGAAAGGCTGAGGTCGAAGCACAAGGTTACACCATAGCTACAAGCTGATTTTTTTTTTTATTTTTCCCTGCATGTAGATAGCTTCACTCCTGGGACAGGTTTAAGTGTTTGTATTTTCATGGACCATTCTGGTTTGTTCCTGAAACATGCCAACCTGCTCTAGTGGAAATCAGCACATGCACTTGTATTAGCTGCACAAGGAGGGTGTCTGCTCCACCAGCATTGCGAAGGCACTCCACACCGTGGGCATCCCCAGTCTCTGTGCCCTTGCTCATGCAGTTGTCACTCAGAATAAGGCACCTCCTTGTTAACAAGCTAATCCAATGTGCTTGCTACTACTCTGGTTGCCATCTCAATAACATTTTTTTTTAGACACCAATAAAGAAGCAGCTTTGAGTTGTGGCTGACTGTTCTACACCAGAATGTAATTTGAAAGCCGTTATATTTCATCTCTGTAATACTCTATGACCAGTAATATAATTGTTGAAAAAGCTGTTTTATTCAAACTAGATAAAAGGTTTGCATATACACTGATATTTTAGCTAGTGAAATCAAATGCTTCAGTAATATAATACTGTTAAAGCCACTTTATTTTACAATGAAAAGGTACCTGCCTCATTGCCAAGATTTAGCATCAGACAAAAAGCTCTGTCCTGTTCTATTTAGTACTAACATTTAAATTTAGCTTTTATCCATTTATCTATTGCTTTTATTAGCCTTCAACTAAACTCCAGTCCATCATGACTCTTATGCAAAACAATATTAATATGCCTCACTAGTTCCACCCCCTCACTGGAGAAGCCATCCAGTTTCTAGCACTCTGAGGAAGGCATTAAAAGGTCACCATTGCTTCGAGATGACACATTTCACCGATCCCTCCATCCATCTGTTATCAATCATACGTAGTGCACTCTCTGAACAGGGTCCAAGAACTGAAGCATCTATAATCACCCGTCACTTCTCAAAAACTAGGTCATAGCGTGTGGCTACTGAAAAAACCTCTAAGCTGTCTTCTGTTACAGTAGCCTGTATTCAGTTAGACCAGTCCCTACTCATTTCAGCTTGGAAGTTAAGTGGCATAAGATAACTAATCATTATTCTGTGGTGAGAAGTCCAGACCTGATTTAGGGTTGGAGATGAGCAGGGTGGAAAACTGTGAGAGGTTCTAAGTCAGTGGGGTGGCTTTATGGCACGTGAGACATCCCCAAGCACTGAGCAGAAGCTGGATTCTTGTGTAACCTCAGAGGTGTTTATTCCTCTCCTCCCACTCAAGACGTGCAAGCGGAGTGTAGTCAGTTCTCCATAGCCACACAATGCTGCCTAGAAACACTGTGCATGACGCCACCGCAAAAATATCTCATTAAGAGCTTCTCCCCTTTGCGTTACAATAATACGAAGAGCAGAAACTGGATAAAACAAGCTTGGGTTAGTCTGAGACACAGCAGACTCAATTCTTCTAGAAAAGCAGCTTCCACATTTTTAAAGCCGTTTCTTCAGTTTCTGAAAATTAAATTTTCTGTAAGGCTAGTAAAGCAGCATAAGAACGAAACACACTTGAGCCTGCCAAGGCAACCATGGACTAGAGGACATATGGAGAGAGGCCCAGGGAGCTGTACCTGCATCATCCAGCCTTCCACCCCCAGCCTTCCCCCTTCCTTGGGCCTTCATGGCAAGGGACCTCTGGGAGATACAGTCCCACTCGGCATTTTGGCTAATTAGGGCTGCAGGGCATACTGGGAAAGGGGAGAGGCTATAAAACTCAGTGGCAGGGTAGGAAGCCCTTCTTGGAGGTGGGGTGGGAGCAGGGTCAGGAGCAGTGGCTGGGAGGTTGTGGTTCTACAATTCTCCTTGTTGTGAGAGAAGGCCCTGCACTCTCAAGCTGAGGCTGCATGTTTTGCCTGGAGAAATGGATTCTTGCCAGACAGCTCGCCTCCTTCCTCAGCATCCTGGCAGCGCTCATGCTGCAGAAAGGTAAGACCTGTAATGTGGCTGTCATCTCCTAGGGTAAGGTGCCTTCCCCTGCCAAGGGCATCTTTGTCAGGTCTGTTTCCTTCTTAAGGACCAGCTGTGGGAACCAAACTTGGGTGCCGTTTGCAGCGTGGAACAGTAAAATGCTTTTCAGTAGAGCAGGGTGCTGAATAGTAGTAGTTTCAGTACTGCCTGCCCTTGCTAAACCCACTAATTGGCATGGCAGAGGGCAAAGAACCTTCTAAGGAGGCTGGTGGGGTGAAGGTTCCAGCAAAGGTGTAATAGGAAGGGACGCAAAATCCACTGTATCATGAAAATGGGCTAATGTGTGTCTGGGCACACCAGAGATCCCTGCAGTGCTGCTGCCTAGATGCTAATTAGAGCATTCAGGTCTAAGGGTCTCTGTCTTTACACCCAGGTCTCTTCCTCTTGGGTAGGAGGAGGTAAAAGGCTTCCTGGCAGGGCTCAGATAGGAGGACCCTTGGAGCATGCTGCAGGACTCTTCTGCCTCCCGGGAAGCCCAGCCTGATCCCCATCCCTGTGCAGGAGACTCTGCTATAGCTGCAACAAATAGAGGAAAACAAACTAATGAGGCATTAGGGCTAAACTTAGCTGCAATTAACACCTAATTGCCATCCTGAAAACACTTGCTGTATTTTGCCAGGGCCTGGAAAGGTAAAACCAATTAGCTTAATCTTACATGGTAGAAACCTTAAACTGCCTCAGGTGCCTGTCATGGATGGGACCCTGGGAGTAACTGGTGTTTCTGGAGCTGAGTGGTCCTGCAGGTGGGTTGGGTAAGGGACACAGCCCTGCCTGGAGCATCAGGTGCCTGTGGAAGAGAAGGGCTGTATGGCAAGGATCCCTTGAGCCAAGTCATCCCCTCTGCTCTTGATGCCCTTGTGTCAATCTCAGTTTTCTTAGCCTGCTTGCCTGAGAGACTGTTCTTCTCTATGCCTGTAGCTTTGTTGCGTTGATTGGTATCTTCCCTTAATAAAGCAGACAGCAGGTAAGGTTGCAGGCAAAGGTATGTGGGCTGCTGGACAAGGAGACAGAAGTACAGAAAGATCCAGTGAGCTGGCAGGGGACAGAAAGCTATCCATGATCACCTGCAGATCTCCTTCCAAGTCACTAGTGCAAGATCCTCAGGGGTTTTTTTGAGTAGACTTGTAGGCTGTGCTGAGGAGGACTGACTATAGCCTGATCATGTACTGCATGCATGAAGCTGCATGAGCCTTTCTTAGGCCTCTGCTTTGGAGAACGGCCAAAACTGACACCAGACGTTCTGCAGAAGTTATCAGAGCAAGTTTGTACATGCTCACGTATACTTGGTTTGGATACCTAAAACCACTGCTCCCTCCTGGAGGCTATAGGCTCTAATATGTACCAGAAAGCAACCCTTGCATGGTTCTCCAGAGAAGCAGGGAAGGTATCCTAGAAAAAGATGCTCTCTTGGAGCATACTTTGGGGTAAATACATAGTCCTTGTGGTATGGGAGAGAAGGAGGAAGAGAAATGTACAGGCTTGGGGAAGCTTGTGTCTCTGAAGTCTTCCTCTCATCTTCTCATAAGGTCTGCTGTCTGCCTGTATGCTTGTCAGTATAAATTTTGATTGGACTGATGACTGCAGCATGGGACTATCTTCTACAGTACTGTCCTCGTGTGATCTAGCGGATGTCACTATGTGAAGACAATATTTATTTAAAGGCCTTTGGTGAACTGACATGGCCCAGCTCTCCTGTCTGTAAGGCATCTAGTAAATTAGACTTGGTTATCAACATGGAGCGTTTCCCCACCACCACTGCGTACTATCAACCGTGTCCTTAACTGGCTCAGGGTGTGCTAGCAGTTTGCAGCAGATGTGAGATGCTTGTGTTTTATACTCTAATCCTGTTAAGAACTGTCATCTGTTTTTCCTGCACCTTCCTGTAAATGAAAGGAAGGTGCGTGGCATTCCGAGAACTAAAGAAATGCCCACACCAGCAGTCCGAAGACTGCAGAAATATTTTAAGATGCTAGGACTGTTTTCTTTCACAGCCCAGGGCTGTCATTAGCTGAGCATTTGGATGCTCTTCCAAAGAGGCTGAAAGGAAAAGCCCTCCAGGAACTGTAGCAGAACCAACTCCCATCCAACAACAACAGATCCTGGCAGGCAGCTACATAGGTCTGTACTGGGGCAAGTGCTCCAGCAGTTTGTACTTCCACATTTGAATCTGGGCTTCAGCTGCAACAGACCAAATAACTTCTTTATAGTGGGAGAGGCTGGAAAGACTAACTAAGAAACCCAGCAGCTGGGAGTTCAGCTTCTATCTTATTTTAGTACTGATCACAACTCCAGTTTAGATTAACATGAAGCTGGCAGGAAAACTTCAACCATGATAATTCAGGAAGGGCTTATAGGCAGAATATATCTGAGGAATCTATGCAGAGGTTATCTTGGTGAACTTCTCTTCTTTAGTAAGGCTGTCTGCCTGTGAAAACTGAAGGAACTGTGTTCTAGAAGAATCTCATGAACAAGCCTATTAAACATCTCTACCTCTGAAGTCTGCCATCCAATGATAAATTAAACTGAGATGGCTGAAGGCAGTGACCCTGCCCTCTGCCAGCTGTCCACTTTGTTTCCCTCCTTCTCTAGCAAAAGCAGATAAGTGACATCCATATTTGCTCCTGAACCGTTGCAATTTATAGGCTGGCATGGCTTTAAGTGTAAGCTGCTGTATGAAGCCAGCCCAGCTATCAGACTGGGAGCTCGTGGGGTGCAGGAGAGGCAGGTTCTGTGCAGCTGCCTCTGCTTCATGAGGTTGCACTGTAGGATTGTAACTTTTACTCATCCTGATTTAAATGTGTGTCATGTCACACTTCAACACTACCAGTAGACATTTGGCAGTCAATATGACTATAGTGTGGCTAGATTGCACTTCCTCACTAGAATACCATGTGGAGAAACTGCGAAGCGTTGAGGCTCTGCTTAAGAGCACGGATGCAGCCGTAACGGTCAGGATAAGAGGGAGGCTGAAGTGAGAACCCAGATGTCATGCCAAGGACAACTCGGGCATTTCTGATGTATCCTGTGTCAAGGTTTATAAATGTTTCTGCTTCTCTGGCACACTGGCCTCTGGGGAAAAAGACTTCTCAATTTAATTAAGCCTAAGAAATGTGGAGGTAACAGAAGAAACACATTAGTCTGGATGCCTGCCTCCTCCTTGTTTGTTCATCCTGGTGCTTGGATGGGCACAGCACCAGTTGGCTGTTCCCTTGTGAAATGATTAAATAATCCAACATCTGGCTCCTTTCTGAGTGTTAATACCTGCTTAGGTCCAAGCTAGACCTTCCAAATAGACTTGAAATTTCTAGGCTTCATAGAATCTTAAGGGCAAATTCCAGGGTAACTGATTCTGTGCATTAAAGGTAATTAAAAGGAGTGACTTTGGGAATTGCTGGCAGCAGGCTGTCTCTGGGGATGACAGTTTTGACACTTGCTCCTACTGTGTCCTTGCCCAACTCGCCACTCAATTAGCTGCATTTCACTAGGGCTACTTGACTGGCTGTGAAGTGCTGGGTAGTGTTGCTCTAGGAAGTTAACAGCTGACTGTTTCTCCTCTGGTCAGTGCTAGTTCTATGGAAGCTGGGGAACAGATGCAGGACATGTGATGTTAACCTTTCACATAAAGCTATCCATTCCCTGGTCTCCCAGGGCAAGATTTCCCACGCAACCTCAGGAGCTTCAAGGAAATGTTTTGCGGTTTACAAAACCCATCTTTACCCCTAGGCCTGTACCCATAAGCATCTTTAGCAAAGCTTTCCTGTTACTATTTCAGTGTTGGGTGGGCTCCACAACATCTTTCCTCTTAACTTCCATGAGAGCCTTCACCTGGCTAAGGGGAGAACTTGGCTATTTAGTTGTTCACTAACAGGCAGCCAGGGGTAGTGTGCTTAGGGAAAGGGTGACCCTGCTGAACTGGGGAGCTATTTGGGCCCTCAAGAAGGACTTTCACATTTGTCACATTAGCTGCCACTTAACTTCTGCAGGAAGAAAAATCTTTTATTGCACATAAGCTCCCCAGAGTGCTGAGAAGGCTCAAATATCTGCAGATGAATCCACTTCAGCAAAAAGCCAGCTCCACCAGAATGCTGACTCTGAACGCAGGATCTTGAGTGGGTGCTGCCAGACACCCAGACCTGGATGGCCTCGGGCAGCAGGAGACAGCAGATGCGGCATGCTGCTTCTCCCTGGGAGGTGGAGGAACACCTGCCTGCGCTGGGTGCTTGGACCTGCACAACGAATTGGACTCTCATGAACAGCAACTTGACATGCCTGTCAGAGCACAGTACTTATTCAAGTAGCAGATTTCAGCACCTCCCCTGCCAGGATAAGAGGAGGTAGAGGGATTAGTTCGAACTCTGACAATCATATAATAACATGGCAGCTGTATGCAGCTAATAATCCACCAGGAGGATTAGTAAACTTAAAAGTTGTCTAGCTCTGCATAATGGGAAGCTAAGAACAGCAGCTTCCCTGTTCTACCTATTGCATTTGCATTCCCTCCAGTGGAAGCATAGAACATGATGAGACAAGGTTTTCCAGTCTGTTATGAAATGGGAATCTAATGTGTGACTAATGGAGTATTGCTAGCAATTCTACAAGCATGCATCCAGTCAGGAATATGGATTTAAGGTTTATTATGAGAGTGCATCTTAAATGCTTACTGCAAAAGAGCAGATTGTGATTTCAGCAGACTAATGTTAAAACATGTCATTTGAGGCTCTCTGGGAGTAATGTCCTACAGCCTGTGTGCTCTGCACATCCTGAAGTCTGCCAGCAGACTGCTCTGCTAATGCATGGAGAATACCACTGAACTCTTCCCAGGTTCCCTGGCATAATTCATATGCAACTAGCAAAAGAGCCCAGTACAAAACACAGGACAGTAAGGTGCCAAGGAGTAGACTTAGCAACTGGAGTTGCTGTTTTTCTTACCACCCTCTCCCTCTCCCCACACTCTAAGGACAACTTTGAGTGCTAGATAGCTCAAGGTTTTTTCCCTGGGGCAAGCGGTTTTCATCACAGATTGGAGACCAGAATCAGACATAGTGGTAGGAAGGCGGTTTCAGAACTTGTATCAATTCACTAATGAAAAACTAGAGTAACCAGCTCTGTCGCAGCCTGGAAAATACAGAGCTCTGACTCCTCGTTCTCCTCCCTGGTCCCCTTCTGGAGTGCAGAAGCAATGAGTAACAGCCTGCCTGTGCTGTGGGCTGGCTCTGTTGCTGACTGCTCCAGTGATGGCTCACGCTGCCTCCTCCCATGTCGCAGGGCATAGGGAGCAGCATAGGAAATGTTATGCTGGGGCTTGTACTGTGCGACTTTTCTCTTCCGCTCCAGTGGAGAATTCCAGTGGAACACTGGAGTGCACAAAGGATGAAAGCTTCAGCACAATGTGCCCCTGCCAACACTTGGCAGGGCTGCAGGACCTTTCTCGCACTTGCAGTGCAAACAGGCGCTACCACTCACAATAAGATGGTAGCAAAATACTAGTTTCCACCAATAGCTTCTTCCAGTGTTTCCTCCCAGTTGCAACTGGTGCTGCTGAGAGTCCATGGGAAAAAACTCGTAGTATAGACAAGGCCTGTGCATGCAAATGAACGCTACATAAATAACCCCCATCTTCCCTCAGTTCCTAGGTTGTGTACTCTATGCACTAGAATTCTCTTCAAAGACCTCCCAGTTCATTCTTTATGCTCTAATTAAGGATCAGTGCCAATTAACTATCTTCAATAGAGGAGCATCTTCCGCTCAGCAGCCAGGAAGTGTCTGAATAAGATCCTGCTGTACAATATGCACATGAAAAGGGAAGCCCTCCCTTTTTGGAAAGGGCTTCCAAGATTAAAAACCCAGTATAGAATACAGGATGCCTACTTTAAAAATATTGTGTGATAAGATTAACTGATTGCAAAGTGGCTTCTTACATGCTTCGTGTAGCACTCGAGCATGCTATTGCACTGCCAAGACTCTGAGCTACATACCGTCGTGGCAATAGCAGGCGTGAAAACAGAACGTAACACTTTCTAGAACTGACAGTAAAATACTGTCTGCTTTTTCTTAGAAGGGTGTTATCCAGTCAAACATCAGCAGAAGTGCAGTGTCAAATCTGATGCTAAATATTGATTCAGATCAAAAATTACCAATAGTTACTCCAGCATCTAAGCTGCCCCAGCAGTCCTCACCTATTGACTTTGCTTCCTATAGATATTCACCTGTTCCATAAATAACCAGGCAATTTAGATTGCTGCTGCACTGTGTTCCGAGCAAGAGCTGTGCTAATAGTCTGAGCAGGCAAAGACAGGGGAATGTCATTTCTGAGCCTGGCTGGAGATGAATGCATCAGCTCCCCAGCCAGTTACAGGCTAAGTTTAAAAAGCGCTATTCTAAATGAAAATTAGATGGTTAAACACCGCAGGGGGAGGGGGTGGAAATAGGATAATCCCTTCAAAGCTTTAAATGGAAGATTCTCAAACCTGCTTCAGCTGATGTGAGACACATGAACTGCCTCAGAATTAAGATCCCTGCAAAACTTCAGCCCGGTACACCACCTGCACTGACTTCTGGGGTAGATACGCTTGAACTGCCACCACTGCCACTGAAGCTAGCCACCCAGCTAATTGTAGCTACATCTGGTGACCATTCACAGGCTGTTCTGAAGAATAAAGGGTTACAGGAGGAAGAGCACAGACTTGATGAGAAACAGGAACTGTAAAACTGTATTGGAGGATGGGGGAAAGCAGCAAATTACTCCATGAGCAGCAGAATCCACAAAGTCTAGTCTGATGGGATTTACATCCATAACATCTGCCAGGCCACTGGTATTTCAATATACAACAACATAATATATTTAGACCTGTCAATGAATTCGAGTGCTTTTGTGGAGCAGATGGTGTACATCTCATTTTTCACACACAAAAACCTGAACAGGCTAAATAAATCTCTTGGGTTTAAGGAGAATCTCCATACCTGCTCGATGGAGACTAGGGTTTTACATTTGAGTTCTGCTAACTGATCCCTTTGCAAAGAGCAGGGGAAGGGTCTATCCTACTATGCCTTGGGAATTTCTGGAGAAGCTTGTTACAATCCTGATTGTGCTGAGATTTGACCTCCAGATAGGAAAGGTGGGGTGGAATGCAGAACAGCACACTGCCACCAAGTCACTCCAGTGAATGTAACCTTTTATTCCATGTGGGATTTGGCTCTTTTGAACTTACCCGAATCCTTCTCATGGCTGCCACAATCTCCACACGGCTGTTGGGTCTGGGTACATCCAAGCTACCGATGTACTGAAAGACAGAACAGTGAGAGATCTGTGAAGTAATGCACAAGTTAATGCACAAGTGTAGTTTTCTTCAAAACAAACAGCATCTCTCATTTAGTCCCTGCTTGGTTAGACTCTCTTGACCCAGGATGTGACAGGGATATCTGTTGTGGATAATATTATCAAAGTCAGGGAGAAGTTAATGGATTTCTACATCAGGTGTGAGCCTCTAACCTCATTCATATTCTGGATGTGCCTTTACCAGGGCTTTGCAGGGCAATGTCTGTTGCTAAGTCATGATCCAGTGGGTCTGAAAATGGGACTGTCCATCCTTTGTCATTCCTCACTACACCTGCTTTCAAAAGACTCAAAGCTAAAAGCTCGTAAGAGTTGGAAAGTTGCCAGGATATGCAACAACTAGCTTTCCTGGAAAAGGTTTGTGATTCTGGCCTAACTTCTCAGTCCGGACCATCTTCCCTCCGGACACCACTGTCCCTGCTTGGTTGGACCAGCTCAGCTGTCTGCACAATCCTGGTAAACCCACTCAAATCTGCATCCTACACCAGCTGTTTTTAACTATGCTTATGGGAGCTGCAGCCCTAAACAAGCTGCCTGGCTGAGCTGTGATAGCAGCTGCCCTTGGCACTGGGTGTCTGCGTTTAAGTGTAAGCATCGGTCCCAGCAGGGCCCCTTACCTGGGGGCTGTGACGCGGGCAGATGGCAGGTTTTCCCAGCACCTCCGCCTCTACCGCTTCACCACACCTACAGCTTTTTGCAAGTCGGTTGCCTGTTCTCTCGCATGCAATGGCATTATGCTGTTGACACTACGAGGGTTGTTAGGGAAGACCGGGAGGCAGACAGCTTCTTGCTGCTGGCGTTTCTCCCTCCTGCGTGCTGTTCCCTGCGCTGCCTGTACTCTCCCCTTACGCTGGGTTGTAACGTTTGTGTGCCAAAGCAGAGTCTGGTTGTGCACCTGCTGGCAGGAGGTGGCTGCTGCGGCATGGTGGTACCTGCGAGAGCACACGTGGCACAGATGCACACAAGGAGTGCTGCCCGTGCTGCTGCCAAGCGGAGGAGGCACAAAGCTGCCAGCTCAGCCTTGGGAATGAGGAAAACATGAGCGTCCCGGGGAGTCACCTCACATGTGGAGCAAAAGGCCACTAATGTTGTAAAGCAGTGTGGCTCACAGCTCTGAGGAAAGATTTGCATGTCAAGGGTATGTTGGTCAGGGCAAGAAAAATGCTATCTGAGTGAGAGGGTGAGCAGCGTGATGAGAAATGCTAGCGTCCTGCCAGCATGGGCTGGTGCTGGGTGCAGATCTGTGGCTGTGGCTCAGGCAGCTGAGGGCAGGGTGCCGGACTCGGCACTGGCACGTTCCCAGGAGGGTCTGTCAGCTCCCTCAGTGTAACACAGCCCATCTCTGCATGGTTGTCACGGGCAGGTTGGGGTGGTGGGGCAGAGGGCACTTTACAAAGCTTAGTCACCCTCTCAAGAGCATTTGGTTCATGAATTGCATCTGGTTTTAGAGTGTGTGGTTTCAAGTTGTGGGTTTTGGGGTTGTTTTGTTTTTTTTTTTTTAAAGTTGTTCCCCTGTAGAGAGGGGAGGAGAAGGGGCAGCTAATCAGGAGGCTCTGTAAACATTTAGGGTGATAATCTACATATGAACAGGGACAAAATAATTCCCCAAGCACAGCCCCATAGCTATTGCTGTTACTGACATAGTTCTGGTTTTACTTCTCTACTGTAACGCTTGCAGCAGGTTTTATCTTGAAAAACTTCTACTTAATAGGGCTTTCAGAGATGAGTTCTGGCTCAGTATTTACTACTCTTTCACCTGCCTTGAAATAAACACCGCAAGCAATCTGAAAGGTCATCTGGCTTTTCTGATGCTTCTGTAAATGCCTTTGCAAAATGGCATTTTTAAGAGCAGTTAAGTTCAGCTATAGCCTTTGGTAAACCACAGGAGAGTCAAACCGCTCAGACCATGAGAGCTTGAGGGCAGCAGGGAAGGGAATGACAGAGCTAGGATTTCCTTCTGCCCTGGTGGCGAGGGCATATCTGTATCACTCCAGATCTGTGGTCTCTTTGGTTTGCAGGCATCGCCTTCCCTGCTCTGTGTGGTGGCTGTCAGTACAGTCACAGGTAATCCAGATTAATTCAGTGCAGCCAGCTGGCCTTTTGTCTGTGAACAGAGCTGCAGTGGGGAACAGGCCATGCTACCAAAGATAAATTAATAGGTGGGGGCAAGAGGAGAGCTGTTGACTGCTGAGCCAGAAGAGAGTCTCCCAAACTCCCTGCTTTGGCCTTGCTGCAGTTTGGGTACTTGTGTTCCCATGCAGAGCCCTGCCAGCTCACGATGTTCTGCACAAACAGCCACCTTTCCACAAGCAGCTCCCAGTAGTGACCTCCTGAAGTTTGTCCCTGAAGATTATAGGGCAAGTAAGACAGTTTGGTATGTAGAGATTAGAGACTAACTGTGGTCAGTAAGATTGCCTGGTGTGAGACACCTGGCAGCCAGTTACAGCCTTGTCATTGTCAGAGTTGCAGCTGACTGATGTGCCCACAATGAGCGTCCTAATTGGAAGAGACAGACTTTAGAGCAGAACTGAGCAAGCACGTTACTAAGGTAATGCAAACCCCATCTCAGACCCACACATCTTAACAGTGTGTTATCCACTCTCTGAATAGCTCTGGATGCCTGACGCTGTCAGTCTGAAGAAACCTGTTTCACTCAGTTAAAGGTACAGTTGCTTCACATATTTTAAAAATCAAAATAAGGATTCCTCTTCTCCTCAGCACAGTCTGTGGCATAGCGAATGATAATTTAAAAGAAGAAATCAAAAGATTAATTGGTTTTCTCCCCTATGGAAGAAGGAGGTTTTTAAAATACATGATTAACTGTCTATTCAGATCCATCCTATATCCTGCTTAAATCTTACAGCTCTTTTAACAGGAAACCCAAAATGCACGAAATCCACATCTCAAAGCTTTATTTGAATATATATGCCCCTTCTTCCCAGCTCAGGAGACAGCAGGCGTGAATTCCATTTCTAATCTGTGTTAGGCCACCTGCAAAGAAGGGAAGGGAACCCTAGAGTTGCTCCAGCAAAATGCAATTCTTCTTGTCAGCTGAATTATAAACCCTTTCCCCACGCTGTCTACAGAATGTCAATTCCAATGGAGTCACTTTCCCAGAGCGATGCTGTGCTGCCAGACTGCTCTTCACGATCAATACAAAATTTCTGACAATATCAGTATTTCTTTCTGATACCTGGAGACTGCACGCATTTAAACGACGACCTTGCCTGCCCAGCATTTCATGCAGGGAACAGGTCAGATGGAATGAGGTTTTAAAACAGCCTGCTGGTTTCCAGGGGAATACAGAGCTGTTACCTCGCTGCGGCAGGAACGGGGCCCTGCCCGATGGGGGACAGGACAGGCACCAGATCGGGCAAGAACGTGCGCCTGGCAGGGGCAGTATCCATTGCGCTGACAAGAGGGGTCTTTCCAGATCAGTTCTCGAATGAAGCGCACAAGGCAGCTTCTAAGGATTAAACAGCTGAAAAAAAAACACTAGGAAAAGAGCAAGAACCTGTTTGATTGTGACAACTACATGCAAGGCTTTTTGTAATTTTTTTTTTTTGGTGTTTTCTTTAGATCTGGCACGCAGTCGCGTGGGCTGGGGGCACTGCCCGAGCCGAAGAAACCCACCGTGGTCAGGGCTGGAGGGGGCCCGGTGAGCCCCGGCCTCGAGCCCCCGGTGCCGTCGCCCCTTGCCCAGCACATGCCCCGCTGGTGGCAGCTGGTCTAAAACAGCCGAGGGCAACGAGGGCCGGTGCTGCGGGGGAGAACCTGCCCGGGGAAGCCTCGGCCTCTGCCAGAGCCCCCCGGAGCCTGGAAGGGGCGAGGGGCTCTGAAGGCCGGTGGCGATGGGGGGGGGGGGGGGG
>JANZLQ010000055.1:18320265-18414425 GCA_026212715.1 Elanus axillaris | reverse complement strand
AGCTTCCCCACCACCCTTTTTTTTTTTTTCAGCTGTGGGAATTTTGAGTAAATTGAATTATCAACCATGATAGCCCTATCTGGGGTAACGCACGGGGTGGACTTTATAAAAAGCATTGCAGAATTTTAATGTGCATGCCAGTGAAGCAATTACTCCCATCACTAGATTGGGCTATCTGATTTAGTGTGTCAGGTTCTTTAAATGAACATGATATGCCAAATGAAATAATGGGCACAAATTGAGCTTGCATCCTGAGTTTATTCATCACTTAATAAATTATTTCTTTGGCTAGCTTTCAATTACCAGGAAAATGGAAGAAGCAGCTGTCTTGGGCATCAAATATCCCAGCATTAAGCGTTTCATTTGTCCGCTGTTCAGTAACTGGATGGAGGCATAGAAATAGTTTGAAATTTTATGCTGGGAAAAGCTGACTAGAAGACAAGAGTCATTTAACTTGTCATTAAACATGATGGAACAGACTGATGTGACCCGTGAGACAATTTAAATTATTGGCTTCTAATCAAAAGGTAGAAAAGACCTGTCAGACAAATTTGACTATGATGGGTTATTAATTGTGTCAAAGTTATGGAAACAGTTCTATTCCCTTTGTGGCTTCTTGTTTATTTGTTCTGACAAATGCCCCCAACGCTGAATAAAAAAAATATTTAAAATAAATGCTCAAAGAGTTAGTGAATTGATTGCCACCTGAAAGTTGTTTGCGGTGACTGATCCTAGGGCCGGACTCTCCGGTTTTCGGGACAGGAGGAGCACACAGCAGCAAGGACGGCTCCAGTCATGCTTACAACCTCCGTCCCCCCTATGGCTGCGACCTCCCCACGTCCCCGGGCTGTGAGCACCTTGGCTTTGCCATGGGTTAGTGCAGATCTGAGACAGAAGTTATTATGAGAACAGAGGGCTGCTTCAAGCATCCGCCTTTCTTTTCAGCTAGTCCCCTGCACCAAGAGGTGGTGGAAAGGTCTCTTTTACCAGAATAAGATTAATTCACACCTGCCTGGCACTGCCAGAGGGAGCCAAGTAATTGAACTTGTTTGTTGCTTTCCAAACACTATTCTTATATAAAAGTAAAATATCCTTCCCAGCTCATTCGGGAGGTAAGTTTGATCCCATTGTTGGATAAATCCCCAAAATCTTGATTTGTCAGGAGTAGGGATGTTGCCATGCTATCTGGATTGCTCATGCAGGGGTGCAACGCTTTCATTATCCAGTCCAGAGGTGCTCACTCTTCATCTGTTGTGAAATGATTTCTGTGCAGTGTTTGTAAAGTGCTTTGATATCCTCTGTAGATGAAAGGTGTTATATAAATGCAAATTTCATTCCTTTCATTTCAATTTCATTTAATAAATAAATAAATTGGTCAGGTTTTAGTGGGAAGGGCGTTCTGAGACCTACTACTGCATCTGTATTCTGGATATACCTGTGGAGAGAGGTTAAGGCCACTGATTGTCTTTCAGAGCCTAACAGAATTAATTTTCACTTGTACAAAAACAGATTTTGCAGGCTGAATAATAATTAAATAAGTGAAGAATCCACTGGCTCTGCTAAATTGAGTGTCTCGTCCCTATGAGTAGGGAAACAGAAAGGATGCATTGCTCAATTAGCATTTTAAATTAATTTTTCAAGGCTATTTACTGAGGAAACTGAAATTTTAATTAAAGTAGCAAATAAAGTAATTCACTCAAAAGCTTAATGAGATTCTTTTTTCTGTCATATTGAAAACAATCCAGTGCTTAAAAGAAATGTTTTAAAGCAAGAAAAACTATATTTGGAGTAAAGAACAAGTAGTTTCTGCAAAATACTGTGGTTCTTTCAATAAGTAAATGGTACTGAAGTCATTGGGTGATGAGGGTGGTAGATATTTCATAAAAGTGTGTCCTAAAAATGCTGTGGTCGGAAATATAGCATATTTATTTGAAAAAGATGTAACATAATAGTAGAAGAGATTCCCGTGAATGTATTCCACATGGTATTTAATTAATGGCATCTACACGGAGTTGCAGATAAAATGGGGTTTTTTTGATTGATAAAAGGGACTGGGTCTAAGAGAACAAGTGTGGAAAATAAGAGTACTTCTTTTACACAAAACTATCATTATTATTATATGGATTACAAATGTTTGATTTTCAACAGTAATTTTTTTTTGCTTTGGATTGTTGATACTGCAAATTCATGGGGCTTTTGTTCTTACTGCTGGAAGCTTCCTTTTTTTAAACCATTTTGCTACTGCTAGAAACTGTTGCTATCAGTAACTGGCAGCACTGTTTCAGAGCTCTTCAGACTGTTCCAAAAAGGTTGATCTTTTTGATAACAGAAAACTATACTATATAGTCTTCCAGTTTATGCTGAAATCTTGTGTGAGTGGGAAAATAAGGTCTTAAGTTGTTGGAATACTTAATATTGTTGAAATAATTGCCTCGGTCCTTAATAATTGAAATATATATGCTCAATGCATGATTAATTAAATTATAAGCTTTTCTTTTAAATACAGGCTATTACTATCAGAAAGGAATTAATACTGTATAAATTAGCACACATAACTGAATATATAAAAACATCAATTTGAAATTTATTGCAGCTTGGATACCAGTGTAAATCAGCTTGCTCAGAAAGTGCTTAGCAGTTACACCTTACTATTAATTTACAACAATATTACTAACTACACGTATTCCCTGAAATAAACTTCTAGGGAATAGAAATGTTTCCTGCTCATGCTAGACTGGGAGCAATGGAGATGCCACATGGTTGGGGGTAAAGGGCCACTGTGTGTATGAATGCAGTCTGGGAAAGGGATTTGGGTTACAAAACTGCTGAGGGGGAGCACAAATAGAAGCCATGAGACTGTTGGTGTTAAGTGGTGATCTTTTTAAGAATAGGAGTTGGTTCAGTAACTGCCAATAAAGGCAATTCATCTGTGACCTCTAGTCTTTTTTCCCTTGACGGTTGCTTATCACCCCTTAAACTGGGGAGGAAAAAAACCCCAAACCAAAACATTGTCAGCTTTTATTTACTTCCCAGCTGTAGCACTTGCTATTGCTATGCCTTCATGTGCCGGAATTAAGTGCTTCTTAATGAAACTTTATTCCCTGTAATAGTATTTTAAATTACAAATGAGTCATGCCTTAATTGTGGTTGATAACAAGCTCGGTGTTTCTCAATACAGATCATGCCTCTCAGTCATTTGTTTTTAGTTTCTAGAAACCTTTCACGGTTTGTTAGCGTCTTGAACTGATCATAATATTCTTAGTTCTGCAATGAAAATATAGTGTATGGGGGTTTTTTGATAGTTAGAAGACTGCTCTTGAATGGTTTCTGCTTAATATGTGCTTTTAGAAAAGTAAGGAATGAATGGGTATTGCCAGTTTGCTCTAAAACTTGTCTCCTATCTTTTTTCCAGTTTCCTTTTGGCAGACGCTTGCCGTGCGATATCTATTGGCATGGGGTATCATTTCATGACAATGATATATTCTCAGGTCAAGTCAACAAGTTTCCAGGTACCTTACTTCTGTTTCTAAACAAATGCTTTAAGAACATGATTATTTTAACTGTTTCTTTGTTTTACTGTTTTTTGATGTCAGTTATCTGCATAATCAGCTGATGGTATTTTTAAGCATATTGCCATTTTTAGTAGGTGATTTTTTCTTAGGAAGGAAGAATATCAAAATGGGTGTCTCAAACAATTTCTGAACGCAATTTGTTTTGGAGAGGAAGTGGTTTTGATGAAAAGAATACTTCATATGTATGAATTTAAGAAAAATAAGAGTGTTAGGCTATAATTTAAGTGAAGTGTGCAATTATTGTATGTTATCTAGCATTGATAACAGTGCTGTGTCTTTGGATTTGGTTTTGATCCAAAGTGGAAAGAATCTGGGTTTTTTCATACTCTGGCCTTTCTCAGGGAGAAGCTCAAAGCGAAGTTCCTCAAATGGATTTTTTTAATATTGAAGAGTTCGTGTCAACCCTCATCTTATGATGACTCTTCTACTTTTTTAAGCTCCCTTTTTTTCTCATTTAATCCCTGTTGAGATCTCTCTAAATAAGAGCTAAGAGCTTAGGTATTGACTTATCTAAGCCCTTTACTTCAGATTTATTGCTGCTGTTAGTATGCTGTGAGAATAAGAACCCTGAGATATCGAACTTCATGCTTTTATTTACCCTGAATTTCTCCTGTCTGTGGGAAGTTCACATTCAAGTATCAGATGGTATAGTTTTCTGGTGTTTTAAGTCTGTGTTAGATGAATGTTACTCTCTCTGTATTCTGGCTTCTAGGTGGTAAGCAAGTGGCCTGCACAATGATCAAAACCAGAGAGTCCTTCAGAACTAGGCCTTATTTCCAGGAACATTGCACTAACTTGATGCTGGGTATTACTAAATCCTTTCTCTTGAAGAAGAGGTCTTGATGCTTCTCTTAGTTACTTGTGAGAGATTCAAACAATCTGAAAGGGTTGGTACTCAGAAAAACTTTGAAACTTTTCCATAAAAATAGATTTTTAGTCATGTTCCTGATGGAAGTAAGACTTCAGAAAATGCGTGTGTTCCCTGTCACTTTCTGTACTCCTTGTACCTTTGGAACCTCCTGGCCAAAATCAACTGCACTCAATAGCGGTTTGCAGTCACAGACTACTGGGTTCCCGTAGGTTTTGTGGAAGTTTGCTGACCATGTAGCAAAGAAGCCCACAGATGATGTTCTCCCTGAGAAAGGAACTGCAGCATGAACTAAGCCGTAATACTTTAAAGCATATGAACAACATGGGAGCAACCCTGAATGCCCCGACCTTGGGAAAAGCTTCTACCAGAGCTCACGCAGATCTGGAAATGGTATGATCTAAGCATGAGATTCAAAGCTGCAGGAAAGCAGCTAAGTTTGGCTTCTCACAAAATAACCTGTTCTTTCTGACATAGTTACTTTAAATGAATGCACAGTAAACACAAAGTAGTTGATTACATTTAAATGACATTTTTACCTATTTCTGGAACAATAGCAGGCTAGGGCAATAATTTTGGATTATAGCAAGGACAGTAGTTACTATTCAACTAAAGTTTTCCCTCTGTTATTCTGAGCTGTATTTTTATAATTATTTTTTTTTCTAATATGATACAGTAGCACATACAGTATGAAATATGGCAGGGGAATGTTACAAATATTTTGTCAGATTTTAAAAGGTTTTCAGCTTTATTGAAAGCAATGACTGGAGTGCTGACCAGTAGGGCGAGTAATGATACAACAATTTACTTTCAGCCTGAGCCTTCAGTGTGGATTTTTCATCACTTCTAGATGCTGTCCATTCTTTTCACAGGCATGACAGAGATGGTACGTAAAATTACACTGAGTCGGGCAGTGCGAACAATGCAAGATCTATTTCCTCTTGAATACAACTTCTATCCTCGATCCTGGATTCTGCCAGAAGAATTTCCCCTCTTTGTGGCTGAGGTACATTACTTTTTCTCTCAGAGTAGTGTAACTTGTTGGATATTGTTGCCATGACATTCTTAAGGATTTTTTTTATACCTACCAGATTATTTAAAATCACACTTGGGTGCTGTGGATGACATCTTTTTCAGTTTGCCTGAGATCAGGCATAGTCTGGATGAACTGCTTTTGTTTGTTATATTCTAGAATAAACTTAAAACCAGTTATACTTCTCTGCAATGCAAGAAGAGATGTCTGCAAATTAAAAATGGTATAACCAGAAGTCTTTTCCCTGCATATTCCACTGAGTTTAAAAGGGCTGAGAAGGTTCCAGTACAGTAGTGTGTGGAGTGTGGTACTTTACCAGGTTCATTGTCATTGAAGTCTTTTTAGTCCATCCTGCCCGTTTATCCGAATCTTTCAAAACAGCATTTTGTACTGTGTTATTAAATATAATCACATCTTCCTGAATAATTGGTTGATTGAATCTCTTGTCAGACTATTGCTTTGTTTAAATATTCAGAAAGTAATGAAATACCATTCTTTTTTAGCTTTTTTGAAAAAAAGTGACGCTGCGTGTTGGTATTTGGTTCTGTTATTACAAATATTTTTAAAAATATTGTACGCGTTTGTTTTAACTTTTAATTTGCCTAGTACAGTCTTGTATTCTACAGTATCCTCTGCCTGGAAAAGGGACAGAAAAAGTACAGACTTTAATAGACTTCTATACTGCGTGTTACTTTTTGGATAACTGCCATATCCACAACCCAATTAAATCTATGAACATCTTTTAAAATACACTCTTCATGTGTGCTGGGTCACTGCTAGTAACAGTAAAAATGAGTAAAATCCCAACAGTACTTCAGCCTTATTGCTTTAGATGCAAGACCAGTTTGTAAAAGGAGTGTAAATTATCCAGTCAATTTAGCAATGACAGGTAGATAAGTGCAAATAACTTGGAAGTAAACTTTCAAAATGGTGCACTGGGGTTCTAGCGATGACTTGCGGGAATCGTGCCCGTCTCAGTTACAAGGCACTGATTAACTGAGCAGCGCGTAGCAATGTGGTCTGTACATCAGGTTAAATGCACTCACCCGCACGCTGTCAGCAGGTGGCACTGCAAATAAATACTTTTCTCTGGTTGAACGGGTACTGGAGTAAAAATGGTTTGTTTTTTGTTCCAAGAGTAACAGATGTCCGGTAACACACTCCTAGGAGTTTCCTTTGCATATGTTCTTCCATCTGTGTTTGAGAATAGCATAGTTCTTGTTATCAAACATTATGTGGTAAGATTTTATGTTCTACTTAACACAAGTTTGTAATGTAACCCCTCCAAAACAAGAAAAAATACAAAACAAAAAATTCCACATCCACTGTGAACCATAAAAGGTTCAGAACACTTTCCAGTTGCAGTTTCATGAGTTCTGAGCAGGAGCTCTCCAGCCCTTTCTGTTGTTTTTCTTAATGTGTGGTTTTGCTTGCTTTACAACCAAGGGACCCTAATGCTGCTGAAAATGTTAGCTCTCTGAGACTCAATATTCAGCCTATTCACAAACAAGTGCAATACAGCATTGGCGGTGCCTGCGTGTTAGACATACCCCTATAGGAACTGGCATACACTTCAGTATGTGAATGCCATGTGTATATTTATCTGAGCAAAAGCTGATTTGGCCATCTCTGGTACTCCTGGAAGTAAAGCTGTATTGTCATGGGCTGCAGCTCCTAAGTATGTAGTTCTAGATGTGTCATGCTGAAACTCATTTTGCTGTACCTTCACTATCACTAGTATTCAAGTCCTGTAGGGCACAGTTAATTGCCAGAAGTCACAAATTCAGTGTCAGTGTAGGTATAGATTAGACAAGAGAAGATGGTTTGGTGCTGTTTGTAGTATAGAATTTTGTCTCAAAGGGCTCGACTGAGAAATGAACAGCTATGAGATTTTGCCTGTAATAGAAATGACTGCTGAAAGAAGAAACTCCTTGAGAATGTAAATCTCACTACCTCCTCCTGAAGTACTACAACATTTCAAAATTCTCTCTCAAAATACTCTTAATGTGCCTCACTTTTCTAGACACAATTGTGAACTTTTGTTATATGTTTGTATCAATAACCAAATCAAATGTTGTTAGCTTTTCCCACTTTCCCCTATACCTAAATCCAGGTAGAAGACACTACAGCTAATCAAATAATAATCTTCTGTCCTTTAAAAGCCAGTAATTGATGAGAAAGTTGCACTCTTGAGTTTGTTGTGGGTGAGCTTCATATTGGGAAATGCCAACATAATGGTAGTTCCCTTAGTGTCATTTGTATTGAAATGAAATGGTGATAGGTATTTTTAACAAGGGCTTAAAAATTCATTTTACTAAGTACATGTATGCATAGCTACTTTCAGTATTGACTTATTTTTTTACCTTCTAAAACATTTTGTACTAACGTGTCACTGTAACAGAAGATGAATTACAGATAAGCAAATCTCTCAGGTGCTATGGTAATCACCCCTTCACTAACAGAGAAGAATCTGTTGGAATACGTGTGCAAAGAACTTATTCCTAATAGAAAATTCCAATTTCTGAAAAGTAGCTAGCTTGGGATTCAAACCAGGACCTTGATTGCTCTCATACTACCTTTTTTGTGTTGTCTGTGAGGATGATGAATAGGCCTAGTATGATTAATTTTTAATAAGAATCTAATTTGGACAGTCTCATTTCTAGCACAGTGCATTTTTGGTGGTTTAATCAGGTTTTCAGCGTTTGAATACCTCTTAGGCATAGACATGAATTTTGTAGTCTTTGTGCTGTCAAGTCTTATAGCCCATTATATAAATTTTTTTTGGAACACTATATTAATTCAGCCTGTGTTTCCTCATGAAAGGCAAACCTGCAACTGGATCAGATTTTCATGCCTTTAGACATCATACTCTCCTCTTACTGTTGACTGTAAACAGTTAACGTGTTTTTAAAGATAATTTCCTTCTGTCAAGCTAAGTACACAGAAATACCTCATTTCATATGAACTAATTTTCCTACATGACTGAATCTTCTAAGTCTGGACAAGCTTCCTCATAATGAGAATTTGAAAGAATATAGTTGAGGGGATTGTGGAGAATTTGAAGATGACTGTCAGGAATTTCTCTGAAGCTCAAGAAACCATCTGCTTCAAGACGGTCAAACTGCTGAAAAACAGACTGACTCTGGGTTACTGTTCCTTCTTTCCCCACCGTCCTATCTTCATCTGTCATATATAAGTTTTGATGGACTAGAAGGCCTGAATAATATCCAGGTCTTCTAGTCCATCAAAAAAATGGGCTAGAAAATGATGAAGAAAATTATTTTATTTCTAGATAAATGGAAAGAGTTAAGTGTGAGATCTGTGAGATTAATGATTGTTAAAATGCAGTACTTCAAAAGCAGGTTGCTGTTGCATCTTTAACAATAGTCCCCAGAAAGCATTACCTTTTTTGAAAAAGTGCTGCTGTAGCAGAGCAGAATTAGCCTGAGGCATGAACAACAGACATGGGAATGGGAGGCAGATTGCCCTGGCTGGTTTCGTAGAGGTTCTTTATTACTTTCTGCCCTAGTAGACCATGAGTGTCACTTTGTACGTACAACTAGAGTCATAGTAGGGTATGTTTAGTCATAGACTTTTAAGATTAACCAAGTATCTTTCTGGGATGCTAACTTTAACAACAGTGAACCAGAGAAACTCTTCTAGTATGCAGAGTAATGTCACGTCAGGGGAAGATTATTCATTAGTGTTAAAAAGACTAGGGCATAAATCCTGCTTTCCTTCTTTGCACATCTAGGCCTGCTGATCTACTTGGACCTATTTATCCACATGCTCTTTATGTAAGCCTGATCTCCATTGTGGCGTTTTATCCCTCAAAGTGACCTATTTTGAAGAAGGATCTTTCACTGAGTTAGTGTGACACTTGTCCATGAGAAAAAATCCTAGTCTAAATAATTAATCTTGAATTTCTGCAGTAGCTAGTAGGACGGCTTTTAGCAATGCGCTTCTCAGTGAAGTAAATGACTGGACAAGATGGAGCCAGAAGTCCTTCAGGCCTTGGGAACATCGCTGCTAGCTGAGCTGCGCTTCCCATCTGGGTCAGCAGCCTAATGTAGTTGGAGGAGAGGGTGCTGTCCAAAAATCACCACGATCTGACCAGCGCTCAGTGTTTCCTGTGTGTTAATTTTTTCTCTTTCATTCCAGAGTGCCGTGGCTGATGGTGGCAATTGATTGTTTTTTTCTTTGTTAGCTTGTATCCTCAGGCGTCTTAAAGTCAATCTTCAGTTGTTGCTGGTGAGCTGCAGGCCTGTGTAAAACCAGATCACTGACTTTGTTCAGCATGTTGCTGGCTGAATGGAGGGAATAGCAGCTGCAGGTCTGGTGCCATAAAACGTGTGAATGCAAGGAAAGAGTGGTCTGTACTGTGACATCCCTCCATTTTGAAAAGAAGAGATTTTAAGTGCTTTATTCTTCTGAATCCCGTGAGTAGCTGATAAACATGCTAGTCTTCATCCTGCATTTTCTTTAGCTGCATTCTTTGTTAGGACTCCCTGCGCCAGTGCTGTTAGGAGTTTAATGAGCTACAGTCCTTCATTTATTCATTGAAACCTGGATTTTATAGTTGCATTTTGATAATTGCAATTTGTGCTCTAACATTTTATTTCCTCCTAATTATTTGTGAATGTAGTGCTACTATATTTACACCTGCAGGGACTTTATCTACACGCAGAGAACAGCGATAGAGCTGTAGGAGCTGCAGAGACTTCCTCACTAGGGTCCTGTTGCTTTACCATGAACTTAAAGGGCTACCCAAGAGGGTAATGCGGCAGTTCATTTTCCACTGCTTGCTCAGTCCTTGACCTCCAAACCGGTTCCAATTAATACCAGTTCCCTTTGGTTCTCTTTCTGTTCTTGGTGTGTGCCAGTTGGATTACTACATTCACACTCCACTTGCCAAACAGCTTCCAATAGCAGTGAGCACCACTGGTGCTGGTGGGATTCGGAGAGATGGCAGACAGGTCTTCAGTCATCCTGTACCTCAGGTAGCTGCTTTTTTCCTCCTATGCTTCTGAAAGCTGAGACACATTAACTCTTAAACTTGCTTAAACATGCTCATGTTCTTTCCTTGCTGCATGTTGTAAAACATGCCATATTTTATGAATAGTTTTTAAAATTCATCTAAGATGACGCTTAATCCTTCCTGACTTCCTTTCTCTCTTTCTTTCTCAATTTCACTTCTAATTGAGGCATCCAAATCTCTGCAGTTCTTATTTCTGCCAGACAAGTAATAAATAAACTAAAATTTATTTAGGCAGTGGGAGATATGCATGTAACATTGAAAGGTCTGATATTCAGCAGATGTGTCAGGCCCTTACAGTGACCTAGTTACTGTCTTCATGATTTTTTTCATCCTCAAATAAAATACATTGAAGCTTGCAAAGTTCAGGTTTGCTTCTTGGGAATGTGAACTTTGTAGGCAATTTAGATGGTGTAATTGCTCTTTTCTCGGATGTAAAAAGATTCCCTAATTATATTGATTTTTTTTTTCTCTGAGAGTTTGGAGTGAATATATGCTATTTACAAAAGTGCAGATTTGAATCCAGCGGTTAGCTGTTGGTGCCATGTTTAATTCTGACTCACTGTATCCAGCTGGGAATAACATTAGCCTCCAAACATTCCCTGCTAAATGAATGTATGAGTTTAACATGTTCAAAGGCCAAAACAACCTTATTACAATAATCATGTTTTGGACTGCCAACTATTAACATGCTGTTCCAGGTAGGATTATTTAATGTTCTCACAGATAAGATAACATTCTTTAGGAAAGAAAAATCACCATTTCCCTTTTTTCGCCCATTTTTTTTTTTTTTTTTTTACTTCTTATGTAACTCCCATTAGTTTGTTAAAAAAAAATTCAAAGATATTTATTGTGCTTCCAAAAAGCTAGTTTCTGTAAAAGGCTGTTGTCTGTTATAGTGTCAAGCCCTGTTTATGTGCAGAAATCAAGCTGCTGATGTCAGTTTGAAGAAATGACAGTGGGATTGACCAAAAAGTTCAGATTCAGCTGCCTTTTGAATTTGAGACATTTGGATCTACATATGAGTTGTAGAACTCTTTTTCTTTTTTTCCTTTTTATTCTTTTCACTTTCTGTGTGAGGATGCAGACCCCTCTCTATAATCCTGTAATTCTCTATAATTCAGTTTTGTGCTTTATCTTAAGGCCACATCTGTGATTCTGTAGGACAATTAGGTTCTGACAAACCATGGGTACTTCCCCATCACTGTTATCATAATTTCTGTTTGTGGTAAACCATTTCCCTTCTACACCCCAAGAATCTAGGGTGCAGTGTGGCAAAAACCTCAAGGTATGGGTATAATGGCTTATACTGTACTCATGGATATCTACAAAGCAGTGAGAGAACTGGATACATGAGTACTGAGGTCCAAGCTGCTGTAAACAATACAGAAATAGGTCATACAGTCCTCCAGTGACATTCTTACAAAGTATTGAAGTTGACTTTAACGAACAGAGATCTTTTGTGGCAAGGCAGTACAATGGAAAGAAACTGATACTGAAAGGTACTGATTTGCTAACCTTCCCCCCCCTCCTCCTTTCTCTTTTTCCTTGCTGTTTCTGTGTCTTGATGATCTTTATACACATGCTCATAGTGTGTTAGTAGCTGTCAACATTTCTTACTTGCTATTTCCTTTCTAGTGGGGGCATCTCCCATCACCCCATACATAGTAAGTTCAATTGTCAATGTGTGTCTTTTGGAAAAGTTTTCCAGAATGATTCTATTAATATAACTTGTTAGCAGTAAAGAGTATTTGACATAGCTTTTTAATAAAGCTGCAAACCGAAAGCATTTCTCTATGAAAAAGTGAAATGTATATTGTGCAGTGACTTTTCGAAGCCTTTTTGCATATTAAAATACATGATGCTGGTAGATGTTGGTGTTAGCTGTTTGAGAGCTCATACACTAGAGCGCACTGTATTTTCACACTGAACCAGCATAGCAGTGGTGGAAGTCTGAACACAGACTGGACATCTGCACTAGCTTAAGGAAACAACAGGCCAGGCATAGAGTGATTTTTAGATTCATCCAAATGATTTGATACAAAACACCATCAAATTTTCCACCAACTTTCCTCCCTTTCCTAAGTTCACACTAGGTACCTTTAAAGAAAGCATCTGAATTGTCATGTGCTGTGAACAGATCTTCCTAATACAAATCAAAGCCACTGAGAAGAGTTGTTGAAATCATGATAGAATTTTCTCTATCTTGCATTGGATAGAAAGGTACTAATTGCACGTCAGTGACGTGAATTCTGGTATAATTTAGAAAACCCTTCATTTTGGGGAATGGTGGTAGGTAGCAACTGAGGCATAAACTCTATGCTTTATTTAGTAAATTTGTGGTATTTGCTTATATTTGTACATGGCTCAATATTCCCTAGTTTTACGAACGCTGGGTATCTATCTGATTGTGAAGAATATTCAGTGGTGGGAAGAGGTATTACCAGTGCCACATATTTACTTCATCTTTCCTTCTTCACATACTGTTTGTCTGCATTCATACCTCAATAAATATGGTGCCTTGCCTTAGGTTAATGTTTATCTTTGTCAGTAGTTGTTCAAAATGGAGCACGCAAGTTTAACTTTGCAGTTCATATATATCAGTGACTAATAAAATGGATGTCATGAGATACACAGCATTTCATTCTGTAAGTTGGTACATAACATTAAAAAGAAGTTCCTGAAATCATTTATATAACAGCCTGTTAAATAAAATGACTTTTTATCTGTACTAGTAATTCCCCACTCAAGTTTTTCTGTTTGTCTTTGTGCTTGTCAGTCCTGTTTATCTTCTTCATTTTTGCATGGTGTTTATCGCTATAGTGATTTGATCATGTTATTTTTATTTATTTTTTATTATGAATGGAATTTGTTGGCTTTCATAGTATCAGCTCTTCTTCCCCCTGCAATTAGTGTCTTTCAGCATAATTCTTTTCCTTCTAGGTTCGTATGATGAAAGACAGTGATCCATCCTGGAAGCCCACTTTTATTGTAAAACCTGATGGAGGGTGCCAGGGGGATGGAATCTACCTCATTAAAGATCCAAGTGACATCAGACTAACGGGAAGCATCCAGAGCCGGCCAGCTGTGGTCCAAGAATATATTTGCAAACCACTGCTTGTCGACAAACTGAAATTTGATATTCGTCTTTATGTCTTACTGAAATCTTTAGAACCCTTAGAGATTTATATAGCCAAAGATGGACTTTCTAGATTTTGTACAGAGCCCTATCAAGAACCCACTTTAAAAAATTTGCACCAGGTTTTTATGCACTTAACCAACTATTCACTAAATATCCATAGCGGGAATTTCATCCATTCTGACAATGTAAACACTGGCAGCAAGAGGACTTTTTCAAGCATTCTGTGCAGACTGTCTTCCAGAGGAGCTGATGTCAAAAAGCTGTGGTCAGATATAATTTCACTGGTGATTAAAACAATTATTGCACTGACACCAGAACTGAAAGTTTACTATCAGTCTGATATACCAGCAGGAAAGCCTGGGCCAACTTGCTTCCAGGTAGGTTGGAATTTCTGCTTGGAATGCAGTTATTTCTATGCATGGATTTGTCTTCTGGATGTTTTAATTCCTTTTCTAAAAGCTTTTCCTAGTTATGTTGCTGATCACTGGTTGGGTGTAGTGCATACGCTGAATAGCATTGCGTGAGCTCAGAGCTTGGATTCTCTTCACCCAAGTTTAACCTTGCAAATCTGAGTCTCCTGACCTGTGTATGTCACTACTAGCCATAAACATATATGGAGAATTTTCAATGGGTATCAATTGTTGGTAGCAGTATTCACTCCAGTTTCCATCTACTAGATGTTGTAACTACAAAGCTTTGCAGCTTCCTAATGCCGCTATGATGGTGGCTGTTTTAAGATCTGCTTGTCATAGGTGCTAAGATTCCATGTTGACAGATGGCAGCATTTAGAGATGGGTGTAGTGTGAAAGTAGCCATTAGTATTGAAGACAAATGGTTTCACTAATTATTCAGCAATATAGCATGTTTCTCAGTTATTTCTCTTTTCTCCCTCAAATGTTTCTTTCTTCTGAATGTTGACAATCGGATGACCATTGCATTCTCTAGAAGAACACTGTAAGTGGAACTGAAGTAACACATTGCTTATTATGCACAGATTTTAGGGTTTGACATTCTCCTGATGAAAAACTTGAAGCCCGTGTTACTAGAAGTAAATGCAAACCCCAGCATGAGGATAGAACATGAGCAAGAGGTAAGACCTCTCAACATGATCTTGATACTGGAATGGAATTGTTTAGGTTTGGTTTTCTGGTCTTTTTTTCCTTGTTTGAAAGATGAAAGCTGTCTGCTAATATGAAACCTCTAAGGTTCTCTGCAATTTTCTTCTTTGAAATCATTGCTAATCTTATACACTGGAAATATGACTTATTGGAATTGCGAAAGCTCTCCATCATCTTTGTCATAAATACATTTATTCATCATCCCCTGCAGTTGACTTACTTGTGTTTAGGGGATTGCTAATAATTTTTTTCATGTTTGCATACATAATATAAATGGTAACACTGGCAACAATCTTTTTTTAATATTTCAATTTACTAGAGAAAGTTGCCAAAAATTGTAATATCATACTGAAAATTTTAAGGTATTTGTGTATCCTTTAAGAAGTATTTTGTCATCTATCATTGTGTATTTGAAACATACATGACATGCATGAAGTTTGAGCAAATGTAGATGTCCTGGTTTCAGCTGGGATGGAGTTAATTGTCTTCCTAGTAGCTGGTACAGTGCTATGTTTTGAGTTGGGTATGAGAAGAATGTTGATAACACACTGCTGTTTTCAGTTGCTGCTAAGTAGTGTTTAGACTAAAGTCAAGGATTTCTCAGCTTCTCATGCCCAGCCAGCGAGAAGGCTGGAGGGGCACAAGAAGTTGGCACAGGACACAAGCCGGGGCAGTTGACCCAAACCGGCCAAAGCGATATTCCATACCGTGGGATGTCACGTCTAGTATATAAACTGGGGGGAGTGGGGGATCGCCACTCGGGGACTAACTGGGTATCGATCGGCAGGTGGTGAGCAATTGCACTGTGCATCGTTTGTACATTCCAATCCTTTTATCATTATTTTGTCATTTTCTTAGTGTTATCATTATCATTATTAGTTTCTTCTTTTGTGTTCTATTAAACTGTTCTTATCTCAACCCACGAGTTTAACTTCTTTTCCTGATTTTCTCCCCCATCCCACTGGGTGGAGAGGGAGTGAGTGAATGGCTGCGTGGTGCTTAGTTGCTGGCTGGGGTTAAACCACAACAGTAGAATAAATAATCTCTAGTTCTATACTGAATAATTGTGTCCCTTTGTAATTTAAAGCTTTCTCCTGGAGTATTTGAAAATGTCCCAAGCCCTGTTGATGAAGAAGTGAAAGTAGCTGTTATCAGAGACACTCTTCGTCTAGTGGACCCTCAGAAAAAAAAGAGAAAAGATATCCAGTAAGTGTGTTGACTTTGGTTTTTGCATCAGTGCCTTGCAATAATTATATAAAAGTGAAGTAGTTTTTCCCAATTGCCAGTTTATCCAGGACAATGAGTTCCCAAATGTCTGTGTGACTCCTTTTACATCCACAGTGTTAACTCTTTCAAAAAAGCTTATAGGATATTAATTAGTGGCGTGGTACAAAAAGAGTACTTGGATTTGTAGATCTGCCAGGGAAGGTTATACTTCATGTTCCGTAGCAGCAAGTCCAACAAATGGTATTCTTGCAGCTCAGCAGTGACTACTTCATGTGCTGCTTTCTTACAGGAGTGGTGGAAGTATGGAAGGAGCCATGCAAGTGCTCTAGCTCAAGGAATTGAAAAGGTCCGCAAACTGATAGTAAATCAGGCTTTATAAGTTCCCCTGAAATATCTTACCTTTGATTCAGAACTGGTACAAACAATTTAGTAACTCAGATTTATTTATTTGTACTTTTACTTGAGGCCTCTTTTTTTTTTTTTTTTTATTGAAAGCAGTCATGAGATGTAAATTTGTATATTAATTTGCTTGAAAGTCACAAATTACTCTGAATGAATCGCCCCATTGGAGCTGAAAAGTATGAATATTGTATTTAGAAATTGCTTCCTTGATCTGTGATAATAAACATAGTTAAATCTGTGATCTAGAAACGAGAGGAACTGCCTGAAGCAGCTTGCACAGAAATGCTTGTGGTGGGATCAGGCTGAGAGAAATATCTTCTTTTCTGATGAAACACTTTATTTTAAGCAGCTCCTTGGAGACATGAAAGGGAGATTTTTTTTTTCTGTATGTCCCTAGGAATTCTTGCTTCTAGGCCTGCTTCCATACTAGAATATCGATTTTCTTCTTCTCTTGGCACTTAGTGGCAACCTTAAATATGTTATTCATGTTCCATAATGATTTCAAGTGCAAATTTGCTGTCCTTTTGTAGACAGTCCCGTGAACGAGACATGACTGATAATACAAGTTCTGTGTTACTGTAATATTATTACAAGATCCAAGGTGTTCTTTCAGAGGTAGTGCCACACATAGAAGTTGCTGTGGTCAGTATACAGAATGTCTTGCAAAGCAATCTATACTATTTGTTGCCTGTACTTAATCTTTACCCTTAAGACTACTTCAGTGCATGGAGCTGAAAAAAGATGATTTTTTAACCTGTAATTATGTAACTAGTCATGCCTTCTTTTTTTATACTGAAGTTATGTCAGGCATTCATTAACTACATATTAGATATGGAAAAAAGGCAAATGATAATTAGGAATAAATTCACGGAGAACGCTTGTGTGTGTGGAATGCTCATTCAACTGAGGATTCTTCTCTGATACATTTTGAGTACTAAATAATTTATAACAGGATTAGTTGGTGATGAGATAAACCATTGACTCTTCACGGCAAGAATTCATCAGTGATGCAGCTTTTTTTCAGAATAATCTGGTTAACAGAGCATCTTGTTGATGAATATCTGCGTGTCTTCACCATAAGTCAATCCAATTTCTTGCTGAAAAGGGCAATATTCTGATAACGTTTTGTGTGGATATACAGGAGCTCCTGTGTGACAACTGCCTACCTGTTCACCTGAGATTTACCTCTTCTGCTTCCAAGTACTTTTTATTAAACTGGGCACGGTGTGTGGAACTTCTTGAGACACATGATCTTACTATAAGCGACAAGTAAAGGACCTCACCCTGATAACCTATGGAGATTTATATCAAAGTAAAAGCATTTGAGAGAGGAACTGAGCACCAGTTGCTTTTGCCTTGTCTTCACTAGCAGAAGTTTCGCAATGCTTCACTCTGTGTCATTCCTCTTACTCATTTCAGTAAATCTCAGTGAGTTCTGACATGTGCTTCTACTTTCCTTCTCCAAACCTTCCTACCAGTAACTGCAGAGAAATACCTCTGTTTGCAGGACAAAGATAATAACTAAATAATTGACTGGAGATAGAAAGCTGGATGGTAGTTTACCTATCCATTATAATAGCTTTGCTAGTCTAATTGTGTGTGGCAGCAGGGAAAGCAAAATTTGGCCTATTAAAAGCAAAAGAAAAAAAATCTGAAAGAATTCCTTTTCTAGCAGCTAACCAGCAGCAAACATTGCAGACTCTGGTTTTCATGCTAATTAAGTAATGGACATTAATCTAAGTAAAGTTTTAACGATATATATAACACTGAGTTTGAACACACAGGGGAAATCCAGAGAAGTCTGAGCTCCATCTCAGGTAAATATTCTGCTGTGGAGATGGATTTGATTTTGCTCTAATTATCTCCCAGATTAAAATAAATGAAGCATCTAAATGAAAGTGAGTTTTAGAAGTCATCCTGAAGTACTTAATTATCGGGAAAGATTAATAGCTCAGAATTTTTTTAGTTTAATTTTTCCTCATCTTTATGGAGTTTCGATAATTTTTTTCCTCCTTTCTCTCATGTGACTTAGAATACTGAAATAAAAGTTAGGTTGAATAAGATCAGTTTATCATGCCTTACATATCTCTCTTCCAACACAGTTCCAGTCTTTACATGCACCAATCAATAGTAATTATCTTGGCATTGGCAATAATTAGTCATTGAAAATCTACAGTGATACAAGTTCAAATGAATGTACTTAAATATACTTAGTGGCTGTTGTTGCACCGTATGACTGATCTTTTCTTAATTTTAAGAATTTGTCCTGGCCATTTAAGTACTGAGGTATGTGCTTAATATTTTGTGCATATAACATGTTTTAAACAGAAACTTCAAATGCATGTAAAGATTTTTTTTATTTTTTATTACTGTTGTGGAAGCTATCATTTTGAGGGAAGGCTTTGTGTTGCAAAGAACATAAGGAATTCAAATAGAATAAAAAGTGACACAAGCCCATGTGAGGCTTTTGGGAGGGATGAGCAGGGTGGGTACTGCACAGTGCCTGCTTTTCCCTGATGTTACGCAAGCCCTGCTGGACAAATCCTGTATACCTCATACACAGAAGCCCTATTCTACATATCATGATCCTGAACGCAGTAGGCATCCCTATAGAGATTAACGTCCCGCTTTGCTGCGTTAATTTCCTTGCAGCGTCTGAATCCTCTATGTTAGCGCGGTTGTAGTCAAAGTCCGATGCCAGCAGAGTTTCCAAGTAACTATTAACAAAGAGATTTGGAGCCACGTACTGCTCTGCAGGGTGAAGATGTATGTCAGCGGCTTGGAGCCTCTCAAGAAGAGAATCTGAAAGCAGCTCTGTGGGTTACTTTGTTAGGCTGTTTTCAAGCCATTATGTAAACCAGAGGGTGAGTGCTGTCTGGCTTTGCTTGACCAAATAGAGCCTGAGTAGCCCTTTCTGAAATGAAAAAAGGCAGCTAATCAACTACATGTGGTGTTTTACTTCCTTGCTCTTCCTTAAAAAAAAAATCCAGCTAAAAATGTGTGGTTATAAAAAGTTTTTTTTTTCCTCTCTCTCTTTTTTTTTTTTTAAGTTTTCCTAATGAAATTTTAGAGCCTTTTTTGCCCTAGCTTTGGTTCCTAGACTAGTCCTCTTTTGAACTCAAGTTTCACTCATAATTAAGAAATTAAAACATTTAATAAAATACTACAGAAGATACTAACTCTGATTTTGTTTGTGTGGCAGTACTGTTCTCATGGGTTTTAAGGCCTGAGTAGATCATTGCAGTCATCCAGGCTGATGACATGCTGGAACAAACACAATCATTTGTGGCTGAGCTGTTTTCTTGGAGAGATGGAATTTTTAACTCCTCTGTAAATCTGTTAAATATTATTAAACAAAGCTTACTTTCTTCTAGCACTACTACGGAGTGAATTCAGGGGGTGGTGATGGCCAGTAATCTTGATTTCTGTTCTGAACATCTGTCACTGCTAATTTCAGAATCGTCGTGGTGGTTTTTCCAGCTTCCATTTTTTCAGCAGCGGTAGCTCTTTTGAATTTATGATCTACTGAAGACCTTCAGTACTAGATTAGCCAGCTGGTCATTGTATCATCACGAGGGAGCTTTCCTCCTTGAATGTGAAATGTAATGTAAAAAAAGATGGGGAAATGTAGGGGGGTTTACTTAACATATTCAAAGCACCGTGTAGAGCAGGAGTGGCGTATGTCCCTTTGTAGGACTGGGAAGCGATCACAGTATGCATTTTTATCCAGGTCTCTAATAGGCAACATGGTCAGAAAGCTTGGCTACGCCCAACTTAGAGTAAAATCCTTGTCATGTAGTAGTGTAAGGTAAGGGGTTCGATGATGCTCCATAATGTTTCTACAAAGAAACTTGTATAAAGCTTGTATAGTATTAAATTTGCTCTGGATTTACTTCTTGCAGCAGAGGTGCTGTTCACAGCCTACTGAATGTGGGAGAAGACTTCAGCTAAAGGAAATTTGTACAGTTAAATGAATGGTCTAATGACACCGAACAACATTTAAAGTAAATCAACGTTACTTATGTAAACAGCAGTTTAATTAAGATAATCACTGATGCAAATCATTGTTTATATTGTGACTCCAACAGAAAATCCATTTTAAAAGGCTTTGCAAACTTCTACTTTTTTGTGCCTAATTTTGAATCTTTATAGTAGTAAAATGTTTAAGTTTCAGTGTTTGTTTAACTGTCAGATATTTATTCTTTTAAAAATTGCATTAGATTTGAGGAGCAATAGGGAGTCTCAGTCTTCTATGCAAATATTGCATATTCTTCAGTGGATGTTAGATGTAAACTATTTGACTGGTGCTATAATTGCAAGCCATGAGTATCATTTGGAGCTGGTCTGCTCTAAATGTCTGAGGAAGATCATTTATATCATCTCATTGATGCTAATTACCTGTTATCCCATCCGGTAAAAAATATTTGTGTCCTAGTTTATTAACACTAATTAATCCAGAGATAATAAGAGACTTCTTTATATTTTTGTTGCTGCTGTTTATTCTGTGTCCCAGTATGATCTCTTGCATTTACATGCCTAGTTTCTTACATATTTCCAGACAGAAAATAAGCATTTTATTCTTTTGACAAAGAAAGCATAGTATTATGACATGTTTGTCATTAGAAATAAGAGTTGCTCATGGAATAAAATGTGCTTTTTGCTTGCTAGAGATGATGAAGGTGCAGCCCCCTAAGTAATATAATGACTTTTATTCAGCACTGAAATAGCCATTGACAGAAGAAAGAATTGAAACACTTTGGAAACAGAATGTGATTTAATCTATGGCTGTTATAAAAACAGTCAATTCATTGTGTCCAGAAAAATGAGTGGTTTTGGTTTATTACCTATTATGGTATTGCTGTTTCATTGCCTGTTTGTCTTTTCTTGAGTAGTATTCTCTGTATATACCACATCAGTGTTTTTCTGTTTGAATTCAGCCTTGAAATTTATTTGTGATGTTCTGATTATTTTTTCTTCTTTTTAAAATATGTCAGGTACGATTCTCTTCTCTGTATTCTGTGGCTCTAGCAAATGTCAAATATGATTAACTAATTTCCTGAGCAGGAAGAGCCCCAATGTGGTCGCTCTCAAATTTTTGCAAGATCAGCATGCAAACACTGGCTAATGTCACTCTGTTCAGAGAGCACCCTGTAAATATTAATGTATGTCAGTTTGACTTTTTAAGTGTTATGTAGTTAGGAAGACATTCCAGTCAAGGTTTTGTAGAACTTGCTACATAAAAGATGTTACTCTTTTCTTGCACAAAACAAGGTGGCTCATATTTTCCACTGTGTGGATTACACATCTTTCTCACTTGAAATTATTTCTTTCTCTGATATAGGACAAAATTAATAGTTTCTAGGAGAATATATGATCTGTATTAAATGAGAACATGAATTAATTTCTGGACATTCTTCTTGGGTACTTTCCACCTTAAATTTAACTTTAACGTAAGTGGCAGCTTCTGTAGGAGGTATCTCCTGCTGTGCTGGTGACTGATGGATCTAACCTTGTCTACTAAACTGCAAGAGGAAGGTGGGTCTTTACTTACACAGACCTTTCAGTAATGTTTCTCTTTTGTATGTTTCAAAGGCATTTTCGAAATCCTAATGCTATTCTTAATTTCTTGATATTGAGGAGCAATTTTGTGCTTCCTTAAACAAGGAAAAAAAGTCAGGAAATCACCTGTGCAGCTATATTCCATTTATTTTCCAGATATTTTTTATTCAGTTTCATAACCTCCCCTGACGTTTGTGTCATGTTTAATGGAAATACGAATGTATACTGTGCAAAGATGTCTCGAGAGTATGATTAGCCTAGATTTTGATGATGATAAAGTAATTCTTGCCATTGATTACTGTGTTTGTTTAACTATATATATTCTAAGGTTATGATCGTGTGACAGGGATGGTTTAAGAGGGTCAGCAACTCAGTGCACAAACACATGGAGAGACTGAATGGGAGAACAGGGGTGTTGCAGCTATCACTGATCAGGAAATAACGACTGTTCTGCAGTCTTGTTGCAACGTATCTTAGTTTCCGCTTCTCTGAGTAGCTGCGTTATGTTCCACAGGGATTCATTACTCAGGGTTGTCAGTGCCTTTTGCGTTATATGGGGTGAGTTTAGTGCTTATAAAAATAAGCACGTAATAAACCTAGCTAGGGTAATATCAGTATTTTGGCTTCCATTTGCTAATTGACTTTATGAGCTGATTGCTAGAGCTTGAGGTTGATTCCTGTATCCCTTTGCTATTACTTGGAAGTCTGGTCAGGTTTTCAGCTATTCAAATGCTTCTCAAGCACCACCTCTTCATTCCAAGCCTTATTTCTACCCGAGAGCATATAAACTCATATGTGTGGCTTTCTTGAGATTGATCTTTCTACTCTGGTTCATTTTGGAGGCTGACACAATTTTTTTCTCCATCAGTCAAAATGACCCAGCATTCATATTCAGGATCATTCTGCCAAAGCCCTTTGAAAGCACATTGAATTAGACCCTTTCTCTTTCCTAGAGGGCTTTTTGGTTTATTCCTTCATTAGGCAATCTGCCAACTTCAGTATCAATTCTTGTCTGTTACATTAGCCCATGCGGCTTTTGATGAGTTAGACATGTGAGGGAGACTTTTAAATGTGATGTTTGTAAATGTTACTTCAGTTCAGATTAGTGAAACATTAACTTTGTTTTTCTGTAGTTTGAGAGTATTTATTTCTATTGCTATTTCTCATCCTGCTCAAGAAGACCTAGCCACAACTAGTTGGTTTGGTTTTGTGAAGCAAATGTTATAGGTGCCTTGATCTCGCTGTTCTTGCTTTTCCAATTATTCATCTGCTTCATTCTTAAGAGCTTTTAACCTTCCTGCTATTGATTAGGACAGGCCCTCTTGGAAATTCTATGAACTACAGTGTGAGACATCCCTCCACGAAGGGAAGGGAATGGAAAAATCTGGTTGTGCTTAACTCACAGAATAGGTCTACATTGGTTTTAAGAGCCTGTTTGAGGAAAGCACCACAAGAGTGTTTACTACTACAACAACAGAAAATACAATACTGAGGGCACAACAGTGTCAAATAATTAGAATGTGCTGTGGCAGCAGTACTAACGTAGAAAAGAAAAGAAAATAAAATCTGCTGACAAAAATTAGGTCATATATTTTAGTTTATAACTGTCTCTTTCACATGTAATCTGAAATGCTTTAATTGACTAAAAATGCATAAACACATGAGCAGTAACAATGTTTCTTCAAAAAGAGCTAAAACCATATTGCTAGCATAGATACAGTAGGAATTTAGTAATTCACTTGAATGTTTTTGTCTATCAAACCATTACAGGAAGAGTTGGTTCTGTGAAAATAACTCTGGACTAGGACACAGAAGATGCAATTTCCTTTCCTGATTTACTCAGTGACCTTTAAACAAAATATTTTGCTCCTGCTACCATCTTCATTCTGTGTAAAGACGATGATGCCTTGCTTCTCCCATGCATTGCCAGTCTTTTAAAATTAATAGGGTTTAGGATATGGCCTGTTACTATGCTTAGTAGTACATGAGGCCAGTTTATTGTTGTTACATAAAAATATTACAGAAAAGCTTCCATTTTTTTCTTTGCAAGACTCTAGATGCAATCCTATACTCTTTAGTAAATATCCCTGGTGGTTACTAAGGTTTGCAAAGCATTCTTCACATTTTGCCAACCTGATCGTCATTAGTGATCTCTTTATCTTTTACTTTCTGCCATACAGAGTGCTTAGAGTCATTGCATTTTCTATACAGTATCATAACTTGGTGCATGGTGTGCTATTTGAATATTCTGGATATTAGGATTTAAAAAAGGGAGTTTCTCAATGTAATTCTTTGATGGTGTTATTTTCATCTTCTCATTTTTACAGTCCTTTGCTAATAAAATGGAGAACTTACGGGGTATCATTGGAATTCACACAAACAAAGTGCTAAATAACCCCATGCTTGACAACAGATTAATTTACGATTATTCCCATTTTAACCTTCACCACTGCAAAAAGTGCTGTTATTCATAGTCCAGTTTTGCAAGCTGGTCTGTGTTTGTTCATATGTTGTATTCTAAGCACTAACGTCTTGAATGTAAAGACTGTATTTTAACTTCCACATAAAGAGTGAATTCAGTCTTATTTGGAATCTCTTGAAATGACCCCATATTGAGGGACAGCTGGAACTGCTTAGAATGTACTAAGCAAGCAAGCTGATGACAGGCCCAGTTCATTTAAAAATCTTAATAGACAAGAATTGATATGGGTTGCAGCATTTTGAAAGGTTTCATTTTCAGCATTGTGAAATTAATTGTTCTGAAACCATAGTATGCTTTCGCAGTAATTAGTGTGCTGCAGGGCCCCTAGCTCTGGTGTGAACCGAAGTCTGGTTTTATGTTATCAAATTGCAAATGGAGACTAGTTTGTTGAATTAGACTTGAATCGCAATGTTTTGAGATGCAGGTAATCAAATTACAATTTTATAAACATCTCCTTTCTTTTTGCTCTCTAAAATTTCTAGTGAGTAACAGATGAAGGATTAGAAATAAAAGCGAGGTGTGAGACCTGTCAAGAGTGTTTCCATCAAATCTGAACTTTCTAAACATCGCAATATATCATAACCTGCCTTAGCAATTACACCTCTTAGATATTCAGACAGGCTTACATTCTAAGTTGATCATCAAGAAATCTTTTTGCTTCTTTCCCCCTTACGATGATTCTGAAATGGAAAGAAAACCTTTGTAAAATACAGAGAAAAGGAAGGTTTTATTTCAATGTCACTTTCCTCTAGTCTTTATAGTGCAGCCACAAAAGTTGCTGTAATCTTCAGGGTTTGCCCAAAAAGGAGGGAGTTCAGGAATAAAGTGGGATGGCTGCATAGTCTCCTTCCAAATGGCATAAAAATGAACGTGGGGGCAGTGGGTCTAAGTACATCTTTGAATTCAGTCAGTTATTTGATTAGAGATTATAGGTGGGTCTTAATGGTAATAAAATCTGGCTTAAGGCATGCTGTGTTTTGTATCCCTCATCACCAGCAGCAATGACTGCGGCAAGAGGAGTCCCGTTGACTTCACCGAGGTGTACCAAAAACCCCGATAGCAAGGCTTCGCGGCGCTTGGCGGCTGTTGAAGCCTCGTTCCATAACTGAGAGTATAGATGTTGGAGCACCTTTGGTGTGTGCTCCTGCTTTGACTGAATTCGAACAAAGTAAGCTGCTTTTGTGTTGTTTTGTTTTGGGGTTTTTTTTTTTTAAACATAAACTCAGCAATACTTCAAAGCATCCCTGGGAGCTTTGTTGCGTACAGATGTTTGCTGTATCCAGCCATTCCTGATGGCAAGCTTCAGTTGAAAATAGTGAAAATTCAGATTAAGCATGGTCAGAAATTTGCTCAGGTTACATTGGATAGGATATAAAACAAATAGCAATTTTGACCTTATGCATCAAGTACTTAAGTGCATACTTAAGTGTTTTGTGGAGTTAGCTCACTGTACCTTTGAGAGGATGCAATTAGTGTAACTGTTAAAGCCATTCACCTTTTCATTTTACCTGAGAGGTAACTGGCTTGCAAAAATAACACGGTAGAGAAGTCCTTGATGTTCTTAGATGTTATTTTCACCATTCCAGGCCTCTTGTATGTAGCCATCAAGGCTGACATCTCTTCAGCCTGAAAAGGGTTAGTGGGTTTGTGTACAACAAAGGCTTAACTTCCAACTAGTTTTCAGTGCTTGGCTCAGGTTGTTTTGGGCTTCTCTGCCTCAGTGATCTAGGCGTCCATCCAGCTCTGAAAGTGCAATACATTTTGTCAAAGAGTGTTAATCTGGACTAACTCTTAAGTTGAAAAACTGTTGTGTAGTAGAAGCTAAACAAATATATTTGTGCCTAGTGAATTCACTGAAGAGAGTACCCAGGCAGAGGAGGACATGGCTTAGCGCGCTGTCTCACTGGAAAACAGGCTGTTCAGCAACACTCTGCATAAGGAAGGAACTTTCTGCTTCTAAAATTGATTTAATTGAAATCTAATTTGTTCCTCATATAGGGAAAGAAAGTAAGTTTATTCTCTTGTCTTCTGTACACATTCCACAAATGCCATCTCCTCTCTTCTTCTGCGAGACTGTGTTAGTCACAGCCTAATAATATAAAGAAGAGGAGGAAAATGAGCAGTTGTTTCCTTTGCTAAGGAAACAGCTTTATTTTTTTAAAGTACATTTTTAAAAGATAGTACTACATCTTCTTTCTGTGGATTTGCTATAGTTTCCTCTTTAGTTTTCAGGACAAGAAAACTGTTGTGTTTTGAAGTTAAAAACATTTTTTTTTCTCTCTGCCTTAAAGTATGGGGCAGAAGCAGCACCTGCATGGCTTGTCTGTCCAAGTGGGTTCACTGAATTTGCATGTTCGTACAGGAAAGTTGATTAGTAGATAGGCTTGAGTGCATATTGTTTTTTTTCCTGACACTTCAATATGCTAATCATTTGAGCTGAGTTTCTGCTATCAGCAAAATAATTGTCACCTCTACTTACCCCGTAGCTTGCTAACATAATCTAGTTTTTGGGTGGTATCTTGACTTAACTGCAGGAGTAGTGATTCAGCTGCACTCTTCAGTTTTGTATATGGTACAATTTCCATTATTAACCTGCAGTTAAGTACTTCTTGAATGAAATTTGATTTTCCCAACATTAGCTTAATTGCCTTGTCTAGAATTGATACATGTTTATTTAATTTGAAATTTTTTCCCTTGTACCTTCTTGGATGTATGTATGTGCTGCACAGAAGCAACCTAGCTTTTAAATTAATTTTTCCAGTTGGTCTATAATGTAAACTCCAGTAACTTCCAATTTTCTGTAATCTTTCTGATACTAAATTGCTTCCTGCCAGATAGTTTTCTTAAAATAACTGTACAAATATTTACTGTAAAGATAAATTGTGGTGTATATAGTGTGTATTTGTGTATATATGTCTGTATATACAGCATGCCTATGTGTATATTTGTATATAGTATAAAAATGTCCTATTTCTTACTTGTAAAGATGGCAAGGCTGACAACGTGTATGTTATGTGTACCTAAAACTATGACCAACTGCGGTAGTTTTGATTGCATGAAATCTGTGGGATGAGCCTTGAATACTTTGTCTTGGTTTCCAGTTATACCTTTAAGTTCTTCATGTGATTGCTGAGTTGCAGTATGTACTTTATGTTCTCTCAGGAATGGCACAACCTACGAACAAATTGATTTAAAAAAAAAAAAGAATTCATGCAACCTAGAACATGTTATAACAAATCGATCAGCCAAGGGCATACTAAGGTACATCACCTTGCTCATAAAAGCAGCAAATCATTTCTTTGGAATAGGGCTCCTGGGCCACATAACAGTGTTTTATTAAGGTAACAGTAAAATGGAATAAATGAATGCATATGCATGAATTATATCCCTGAATACCACTCAAAAGTTCTTACATGCATGTGCCTTCTAAGAATTATTTATTTTCAATGTATTTAGATGTCAGGGTTAAGAATGGGAGAACTCGTAGCAAGTAGTTGTCAATGTTGGTGCAGCTGTGAATTATAGAGCAGATTTAATGATCTAATTACCCCATGCAGTTGTAAGAAATAACACCATTTATGTATTTTCATGTGATGCAAACCATTAATTCACTGTAGTGTAACACAAAAGCCCAAGTTTGCTACTGTTAGTTTGAACAGGACACACTCCATTCTTTTTTTATGACGGACTGAAGTAACTGATAGTACTTTTCATTGACTGCAAAGTGCGTCTCAGCCGGCAGGCTTCACTGACTCAGATGCATAGTTTGGGGAGAGCACTGAAAGAAGTCAGCTCAGTTGTAAAATTAGGAATTTTAGTGGAAGCAAATTTTTTCTGTATGATTTTTAGATATTTCTAAATACTAAAAATGAGACTATTTTTTGAATGAGCGTATCATATTCTTTTCAGTCTGAAGAGTTCTTCGTTTTGAAAAAGCCCTCTTACTTCTAAAGCATTTTGAGTAAACCTGTTAAGATACTTGGAGTAAGATAGAAAGGATCCAGTTTTTCATCGCAAATTTAATGTTGCTGATTTTCACATCATTAATTTTTTTCAACTGCAGCTGCTGAGATCTTAATTCTTTTTCATCCTTTAAAATAAAGAATCACTAGGTTTTACTTGGACCAAATAACCACTGAAAAAGGATGTAAAAATGTGATATAGGGTCTTTTTCCTTCCCAAGAAAATACCAAAACCAGAGGGATTAGAGACTTGGTAGTTTCTGAACAAGTACGTCCTGTAAAATGTAAGTTGTGTGACAATCCTTAGAGGAGAACCAGGAGGAGAGAGAAGCAAAATCAACCTAAGGGACCACAGAAGTAGAAGACAGGAGAACCAGGAGGAGGGAGAAGCAAAATCAACCTAAGGGACCACAGAAGTAGAAGACAGGGAGACATGAATAAGATAGAGATTCCCTGAGATAAAACGCGATAGAATAGGGAAAAGTAAGAATTTCCTGTTAGCTAGACTTGTACACATGGACACTTAACTGGAAATGGTTCTTTAGATTAATTCAGTGGCTAGAAAGTGCCAGAATTTAAATGCATGTTCCTAATTTGTGAAAGCAGCCTTCACTGTGCTTTCTTGGGACACGTTTAAGTGTATTCCCTGATCCATACTTTGTACGTCAGCTGGTATGGTGCTATGTTACGCGTGTGTTCACAGTTCTAGATCTGGAGCCTTGCTTTAAGTGAGCAACTCCCTCTGTGCTGCCTTTTCCTCAGTTGTCGGGGCAGTCGTCCATGCCAGGATGGACCCAGACAACGGCTGTGGAAGAAGTATGTCGGAGAACAGAGCCACGAAATGGGTCCAGCTTGTACTGCGAATATTTTGAAAGTGTTCCACTACTTTACTGGAGAGAAAAAATCTGTAATTTATATATCTTTATATTAAATTGTTAGTTAGTATAAATAATAAGATTTTTGAGGATATGTTTCATATAACAAGGGGGTTTTAGGCCTGCGGAAATTATAGCAGTGCATGTCAGACATTCTTACAAGACACTTGATGGAGTATTGGAGTTCAAATATTACTGCACTCCTTTAACATGTTCCCAGCATTATTGGTTAACGTGTAAATGCTGATTGTTCCAGGCAGACTTACTTGGGCAACTGTGGGCACCATCTTATCCCTTTTCAGAAACAGTTTTAGATGAAGCAGTCAAACCTGCAGTTTTGTTTTTTTTCTTTTGCTTTGTTGCTTTGAACTTCCATAGATTTTTCCAGTGTGTGTGATAGTATTAGTGGACTGCTTTGTAATAATCTCTGGTAGCTGCTTTCCTCTCTGGAAGAGCATCACTTTAAAATAACATGGATATACATGACAGCTGGAAATAGCAATTTGTTTGTTTGTTTGTTTGTTTGTTTGTTTTCTTTCCTTCTACAGGAATACTGTGATTTGTTAGGACAAAGTTAAAAATTTTATCTTTTCCTGGCAAGACATTTACTTTTCAAGACTTTTTTATTTTGTTGTAACTATAGGGTAAAATGCAATCATTTATTTTGCTAGCATTTGGTTTTAAATAGATGTGGAATGAGAAGTGAATTAAAAATGAAGATTATTTCTCTGATTTTTTTGCAGGAGCTTTATTATTCTCATCAGCTTCAGGCCGTCAAAGTTATGTGTTCTCAGATACTGTGCATAATGAGTATGAATATTAGTTCATAACCATATCTGAGAACTGTTTTCTTATTCCCCTGTTTATACTCACATAATAATGGCAAGGGAGAGCAAAGCAGGTTTTTAAGGGACAGCAAAATTAAGTGCTTGGGATTTCGGCTTGACTTAAGCACAAGCATTGAGAAGAAAAATAACATTTTCCCTCTTACAGATATCCTTCAGGTGTCAATTCTGCAGGATCCTGGTTTTATTACATCAATCACGAGCAGCTTAAGGCTTCCAAAAACATAGTCACAGACAGATGTTGAGCCTGTCTGGGGATTAGAAATATCCTCTTCCATTAAGTATAAATTAACTTAATCACCAGGTATGAAAGATAAGCAGCATAAACATCATTCCCTGAAGCTTTCATTAAAATTAAAATTCTATTTAAAACTAGGCTTGTATTTTCTATGACTTGATCCCCCTTCAAAGAGATTATATCTGCTGTAAATTTTTACAGTGACAGAGTGACAGAAATTAATGTATTGGGGGCAGTGATGTTCTCTATAATTTAACTTCTGCTGCTAGTCGTCTTCTAGCAGGAAAGATGATTGGCTTATTTTTGAGTAATAATTGGTCTCTAGTCTCTGAAAAAATTAGAAAGAAATAAAACTGCCTAGCACCCAGTTGCCACAAAATGAAAGCGTAAAGCCACATGACTTAACAGCAGTGTAATCATCAGTAGTGTTATTTGTGTATGTAGAATTCACCTGCTTTAATAGGAGGATTACTGCTGGTAAAATGCAATTGCGCTGCTGCTTTCTACTCCATTGGATGACAGGGTAAAGCTCCTTTTCTGCCCTAGCATAATCATGACTGCTTTCTAAGAATAATTTCCACATGGGAAAAAATATCATGGGGCTTAGGTTTTTTTCTGTTCTACTGTAAGACACTTGGTGGTCTAATTTAATGTTGGTTTCAATACGTTATCAGGCTTTACAACTGGTTTGCCTTTGCAGTATCCTGTATTACTGTTTTCAAGGTACGCTTTTCTAAAGAAACAAAGGGAAGTCTGGAGAAATAATGAGGCTCATAAGTACCTTAAAAGCAAATAGTGAACACAAATAAATCTACTAGGAGTAATAAAAGGTACCTCCACAAAAAAATAAAGTATTTGGGACCATATTTAATGGTCTTTGTTCTATAATAATTTTTTGCTACAGTGGAACAAAGTCTTCTGATGCAGGTTTTGCATTGCTTATCCGTTATTTCATTATAGTAATGCCATATTTTCTGCAGCACTCAAATAGATGACAGGTAATAGCATAAGCATTCACTGCTTCTGTTAACATTAAAAGTAATAAATCTTTAGCTGATGCAGACTGATATTACCATTATTCTTAAAAAGAGAAAGTTGGAAATGAAGAATCTCAATAATTAGGAAATAACTATTTTTTTTTTAGCACATTGCACCCGAGACTCATCAAATGCATTTCTTCACTTTTAATGTTTTAAACTGTGTATTAGGGAGTGCTAGAGAAATAAAAACAGAGCTCAAGTGCAACTATTACATCCAGTTTGATGTTTATCCCAGGTGTGCAGCATCTGCTTTTTATCTCTAAAGGATGTCTTGTCTCTCTCTGGTGTGCTGCTGTACTGATTCCTGTCATCACCTAGTCAGGTAGGAGTTTAACAAAACTACATTTAATCACAGTATCACTGGTGAACACTTACAGTGTTTGATACAAGGTTTTAAATGGTTTATTGGATTGAGCTTTAGTTTAAAATACAAGGGAATTAACACAGCCTTTCTGACTTCTGATCTGTGTAATAGGCTTGTTGAAAACCTGAACAACTTTTTTCATACATGCTTCTTCTTAAAACACCCTAAAATTAAGCCCTTCCTGATCTGGAAGATACTAAGACCACAAGCACCTAAATTGTCTAGGAGAACATTTTTTTCAAAGGATAGTGGAACAAATCCTCACTTATGAATCAGGGCAGATAAGATCCATTCCAAACTATGGAGAATTCTTCAAATAACTGAGTGACTTGACTTTTGGGCTTCTCGGGTTTCCTGAACCAGTGGTTTCTCTGGCTGGGTCATCTTCTGAAATGCTTTAATGGCTGTGTTTTCAAGGGAAAGATGTAAATCTTCCTTGTTCCCTGTGCTCTGGTATTTTATGGATAGCTGCAATGGTGTTAGCTGTTGCCGATATTGTGGTTTGTTGGTTTGTTTTTTTTTTAATGGAATCTGAAAGTATATTTGTATTATTATGGAATATCAGAAGCTATTATTTCTGTAGCATTCTCCATATAAAAGTAGACAACAGCATCTTGAATGGTATCATCTAGGAGTGAACAGAAATGACCACATTTGTGTAGGCTAAAACTGGAAAGTTGAACACAGTGTGCCTCTGTACCATCTCCTGTGCATTGGTCAAAGGAACTTCTGGAACAATTCAGACAAGAAAGGCTCTGTACAACTCCTTAGAAAGGGAAGTGTTAATCCTTGAATAATACTTGTCAGTAACTCGGGTAAGTATATCATTGCTTGTGTGGCTAGCAGACATGTTTCTTAATACAAACCGCATTTCTTCCTAGACAAAATGTGTAGGACAGCACATCAGCTTGTCTTAAGTTTCAAGTTTGAAGTGGAGGCTCTAGTGTTCTCTGCGTATGATACGAAAATGTCACTAATATTCTCCTCCGTTGCTTTGTGTCCTCGGTGTGGAACAAGTCAGGATCCACACTAAGTTTCTACACCTTGGAAACACTCACTAACAATGTGGTGAGGCGGCAAACTTTCAGAGTCTTCTGTTTTCTTTCAAAAGCTATTTAATCTTTAATGAGAAGTGTTTATTTTTATAATAAATCCACCCAATCTGAAGAGGCAGCGAACCATCCTTCTCAGGAAGGGGACTGATGTCTGTGGAGCTTAGAGTATGATACATGGTAAACAAATAACACTCCTGGGACAGAAAATGGAAAGCCTGCAACTAGCAGATGCTTTGCGTGAGAGTTGCTGTGATTGTTGATGACAGACCGCAGGGGCTTTGATTTAACTTTTTCGAGAATCTGATAAATTATTTTGGTTTTGTTAAGCAAATGGCAAGGCTATGGAGTACACTTTTAATTTGTCCTTGAATTCGCCTAAAATGTGTTTGCCGGCTCTCGGAAACAAACTTAAGTGTGCTCCATTTCTTTCATCCTTCCAGCATGAATGCAGTGTTAGGCCTTGAGGGTGCAGGCAAAGTTAGGCATGGTTATGCTCACAATAAGGTTAAAATCTAAGTGAGGTGATTTAACTGCTTTGTTTCTCTGTGATACAGATTCTATTTTTTTGGAGCTGGAAATTCTAACTGCTTTCAGTGCTTCCTGCTTCCAGGAGACAGGACAGCTGCTGCATTTTCAAAATGTATTTTGTATGATGTGAAGTTAGTTGTCTGCCAACAATGCGGTGATTATCAATCCTGATTTTTAATGTGATTGATTCTGCTCTTTGAAATATGGACTGTTTACGGTGGTTTCTTTGGCTGCTGCAAAGCATTCTTGAAGAGTTGAATAAACTATATGTTTATAATGTTTCTAACATATCTTAAAAAATCTCTTACTCTGTGGGGTTTAATATTCTTTTAATACTTTTATCTTTGTGCAACTTAATTATTATTTTGAAAGGAGGAAATCCGAGTGCTATTGACATTTTTTGCTTTGCCAGAGGGTGAAGAGGCGATGAATATTCAGTTTCTTCAAATGAAACGCACAAGTGGCCGGTACAAAACAAAAGATGCTCATTATTCACACAGTGTGCAGTCAAACTATGAAATTTCTTGCTATCCTGTACTGTGAGTGCTGGAAGTCTCTGTGTGTTAATAAAAGTAATGGGATTAGTTCATAAAAGAAAATGCATGAATGGTTGATAACGCAGAGACACTGCTTTGGCTTTGCCTTACTGTTTCCTAATGGATTTGTTTCTGTGAATGAGCGCACAAATGTATTTCATACCTACACACTCCAGTAACAAACACATATCTGTTTCTTGGGAGGTCCATATTCTATGGTGATAAATGGGTGGATAGATAGATTTGTCATGCAAAATATTCTCTGCTTTGAACTATGTTAACATAGTCTTTGCTTTGAGAATAGAGGCTCAGCTGAGGGAATAATTATAGCTTCAGAATCCAGAATAATATTTTCTTTTATTAGGTAAGCAGTTGTCGGCTGATACCAAAATTGCTTAATTTATACTTCTAGCAATGCCCTAAATGTTAAAAATATCAAGTCAGCATTCTTAGAAATATTAATATTGCAATGCTTACCCAATTTTACTCTGAACTTGATAGCTAAATTTCATATACAAGTATACAAAATGCTGCACATTCTGAAGCCTTTAATTAGTAGTTGCAAATTTGTTTGTCCCTTAGCAACTTATATTTGCATAAAGATTAAGGCCGGTCAGAATGAAAGGGATAAAACGTAGATGGAGGAAACATTAATAAATTAGTAATCATGTATAAAAGATAAGTAGTCTTAGATGTCGTTTCTGTAAGCTTTATTAAAATTGAAATTCTTTTTTAAAGATGCAGTTAATATTTTCTCCACAGTTGATCATTTCTAAAGAGAGATCTGTCATGAGCTGCAGAATTAGAGAAATTAATGTATTGAGGTCAGACATTAGTATGTAAATGAAGCTTTGCTTTTGTTCTGTATGGCAACAGAAGCATTACCTTGTATTTGACCTTTCATTCATTTAGCCTGACTCAGCTGTGTCAGTCAAAACAATTAATTCTAAGGAGCAGCTTTAAAGTGTGGGGCTCAGCTTTCTTCTCCTCCCCTTCCCTGTTGGAAATCCCCTGAGAAATGAGCTAATGGAAGGAACCTGTGCAAGATTCTCTTTCTGGAGGTTTGTTGGATTTTCTGATCCCTTGTTCGCAGACATTTTGCAAGGTTTTCAGGGAGACTAGGGCCAAGCGTGAGAACCCTGTGTGTTGTGCGCAGACTCTCAAGGTGAAGTCCTGAATGAGACAGCATTTAAGGTGTTTCTTGGAAGTCACTTTCTGGAGTAAGAAAGAACTGGATGGTAAATACGCGTAGGAGTTTTTAGTAACACTTTGACAGGTAACATTACAAAAATGTGTACTTCTGTGTTTTCCAATTGACTGATAAATTAATGGTAGAAATGGAGGTGAAAATACTTCTTCATTGTTGCTGGACTTTGAGCTGTACTTCTGCTTTTTGTAGCTGTACTGCCAGTGCTTATACCAGTCTTTGCATGACCCTTGGGGAGTTGTGTCATCCGCTCACCCTTATGGTGTGCCGATGGCAGATGGCAGCGAAACACAGAAGAAAATGTAACGGTGCATTGCAAGTGAGTGTAATTTATCTACTGCTAGGGCAAAAAATACGTTGTGCACTGTTTCCTTGCAAAAATGTGCAGATCACAGTATAATTCTGGTTTTTATAGATACCGAGTCTGGCTGTAATATACCTAGCTAGGCAGTTTTTCTTAATTAGTCGTGTTGAGACGACATTGAGATTGGGTGCATACAAGTGTGTTGAATAGATCTACAGAAAATAAACTTTTATTGAAATGTTGTCTGTGGTAGCAGTGGAGAATTATACTCTGAATAAAGTCAGTGTAAATGCTTGCAGTTAAGGTGAGCGTGCAGAATAGGCAAGTCCTATGTATCAATTCAGTTTTGCAGCTACAGACAAGCTCTTAGGCAGGTTTGTTTAGTTTTATTAAAAGGGAAAATACAGCTTTAATCCAAATTATATGATCAAATTAATTAAACTCTAGTGCACTAGAAAAGGAAACTTAAGGTAATCTTGGGGGAAGGGGGTAGTTAAAGTATCAAAACAAATCATTAAACTTTGTAAAAGCAATAACCTGTAAAGGCAAATTAAAAAGTATATTCTCTTTTTTTTTATTTAATGGAAATACAAGATTTGGCAATAAAGATTGGAATTAAGTTTTCTTGTTCTGATTTAAATATTGGATAGACTTTCCCAATGTGTAAATGGAAAGGACTGAGACATGCAGTAGCATACAAAAAAAGCTGGTTTTATTTTAAAAGTCCTTTTCTAATAAGAAATATGGTTTTAAGAGCTATTTCAGTAAAAGTTTGAAATGGGAAGCTGGTTTTGAGTTTTTATCCATGACCTCAAAGGCAGCTGTAGGCTTTTTTCCAAAGAAAGGTGGGGAAGAAGGAAATTATAGATGGTAGTTTAGAGCCTCTGCTTTATTACATTCAACAATAGTTTTTCATTGACCATAATAGAGTTTTTTTTCTACAAGCACAATTTTCTATGACCCTAATACAAACCAAACATAGCCCCGTTTAATAATTTGTCTGTGTCCATTCCCCCTCAGTCAGGGAGACAGTCTTCTGTGGCTCCAAGCAGTAATGTGTCCAGAGTATCTGTTTACGATTATGGTTTGGGTGTTCTCTTCATGACCATTTCACATTTCCTTTGATGATGGGAGTTGAAAAACGAAAAGGCTGAAAAACCCCTCTTTTAAACTACTGCACTTCCTCAGAAGTTCCAGGGATTGTTCCTTCAGCAGGAAAGAGGTATGGATTTGTGAAGGCAGTATAGATTTGCAGAAGACGACGACGGTGAGAGCTGTCGTTCTACAAGTCAAACCTCTGTCTCGGCAGTGTAGTGGCTGTCCAGCCCTCCAGCCGCTCTCCCAACGCTGGGCACCAAAGAGTGCTGGGGCTGTAATTAATTTCTCCGAAGCTGCTCCCTGTAACAGTCTCTTTAGCATTTTCTGTAAAAAATGAAATCTAATGAAATTTTGTCAGCTCTGCTTGCATCTTTTAAAGTAAAGCTTTATATTTTTCTAACTGAAAACATTAATGATGGATGAATAATGTACAATCCAAAACACTCAAGAATTTAGAATGAGAAAGGGTTCGGGACTTCCAGGCATCATTAAAATGAGAGTTATGTTACAAACAACACAACCTCTCTCCCACTGAGTACAAGGCTTCACATTTGGTCAAGGTCTAGTTCACCTGGCTGAGGATTTGAATTTTTAAATTCATGAACAGACCTTTTAAGATTAAAAATAGAAGCCTGCATGCTTATTGCTTCTTGGCAATACTCTCGCTCTTTTGGCAGCCAGAGGGTACTCCGTGGCAGTGGAACCACCATCTAATCTTACATGAGAAAGAACAAAGCTAATAATTTATTACTTTAAGCTTTACTTAAGAAAAAAAAACACATTATTTTTCTACTTTCCCGTCTGCAGCAGACAGGAACATTACCCAAGCACTACCTAAGATTTTTATTTATTTTTTAAAGATTTTTTTAGTCTTTTTATCTCAAAAAATGATCACATTTACAGATACTCAATAGCGATGAATATAAGTGTGGGTACAAAAGAAGTACTGTTATTTTAGAAGTTTGTAACAATAGTTGTCTTAGAAGAACAGATGCTTTGTGAATCGCAGTGTGACAGTCCCATCCGAGCAGCAATGCCTTGGCGGTTACGAGTACTTAAACACCAGAAGAGGCTGAACACAGATGCTTTTTACAAAGAACCGTTGGAACCTCTGCTAATGTTCAAAGTTCATCTAAATGAACTTGGAGCTGGCATTTGGTGGAGGGAGAAGTTTCCAGCCTTGGTTCTGCATTGAGCAGTCACATCTGTGGTTATAGCTTGGGCAGATGCTGCAGTGGATGGTGAGCCGCTGCCGTTGGAAGGGAACATCTGGAGGTGTGAATGAGTTCAGAGCCCATGTTCAGGCAGGGTTGAAACCTTGGCCCAAAAAATGTCTTTTAGAATTAGATATTGCAATTTAGTTCATACTAATTAAAACTTTTTTACATATTTTTTTCCCCTGTAAGGGCCCTTTGTCTTACAGTTGCCATACATTTATTTTCATACCTCTCACTAGAAATATTACTTTGAAGTATTCTCTTCTGAAAGCGGACACAGCGTGGCAAAGGATTAATGTCTTTCAGGGAAATTTAGAAGTAGAAGAAGAGAGAGGCTAAGAATCCCATGGGGATATTTGTTATGGATGACTGACTACAGGATGGTTGTACAAGGGCTAAGGAAATCTGCTGCCTGTTGCAGTCGAAGTTGGAAGGTACAGATTTACTGTAGATCTGACTTAATAACGTTTACGGTGCTGTGGATGAATAATAACTCTGTTGATTGTTATCCTCTGCTGGAACAGAACTTTCTGAAGGACACTAAATCTGCTCAGGAACACAAAGGATCAATGTAGTAAAAGCACTACTTTTTTTTAGTACCTAGTGTGAATTACACTTACTCTTGATGATAGGTACTTAGAAAAGTGACTGGAAAGAAAATTAAAACCTGCATATGCTTACTGGGTGTCAAATAATTACCAAGCGCTATCAGACTTTCTGACCTTATGAGGATAGCAGTCTTTAATTTTCTCTTGATATGTCAAACGCAGCAAAGAAGTAAAAATATGCCACGCTAAATAAACATGTAACACTTATTTTGGAACATCAGTATCTCAATCAGCTTTATTCAGGGAATTTGGCAATGACAATGAAGATGAAATAATGTATTTTGACAGTAGGCACAGAGGATTTGAAGAAAAAAATAATGGGATTGCCCAGAAATTGTCTTCTGAGTAGTGCCAGCATGCATTTATGTGAACCGTATTGCTTCTGAATGTATTGTTAGAATTTCTTCTTTGCAAATATATCTTACTGTACTTTTTGTACCTTATGTACCAGGGAAGGTAAAAGCTTCTAATCATTATTGGAAAATATGTTTAAATATAATTAGATTATTACAATCTCTAAGCTTTTCCCATGAAATATTCCATGAAATTCCATGAAAGTCGTCTTTTTGCTCCATACCTGTATTTGTTGGATGCTGGTAACACCAGCATGCAGTTACTATCTGGTGTTTCCTTGTCTATGTGAAAGAAGTTAGCCTGTTACCTTTTGTGAGGTTGTAAAGACCTTTTGAAAGGAATATGGTTATTCTACAGCTTCACAATGAATCTATGTCAAGAAAAATGATGTGAGTGTTATGGGGGGGGAAGGTTGGAATGTTTAACTATGTGGATTAAAAAAAATATCTGCCATTTTAGAAAAAGTTAACTCAGTGGGGCCCAGTTTGTTGAGAACCTGTTGTTACCTCAGCTTTATTAAGTGATCTGAGGAGCATTACTGGTTACAACAAGGAAAAGCAAGAAGGGAAGGGAAAAAAAACTTTAAAAAAAATTAAAAAAAAAAGTTATGAGAGAAAAATATTGCTCCAGATCAGGGATGCAGGAAGGAGCAGTGCAATCTGATGTCCATCCAGGCTTTCTGTTATTAAACTGAAATGTCTTTATCAATGAATGCACTGTAAATATTTTTGAAGCATTGTAAGGGAATCATGCAGGCATACCTTGATAAAGATTTTCAGAAGTAACTACTTTGTATGAAATAAATTTAAGGGAAAATGATTTTCAGAAAATGCTAGAGTCATATGGAAAATGTAATGTCTTAAATTGTCAAAATTGTGCGGTTCCAAAATCACTTGTCGTGTAAAAAAAATACTCCTTTTTATAATTTTGTAGCTGGACTGATAGCCATCCCCCTGAATTTCTGAACACTGGTAATGTTTTCCATCTGTTTCTGCAGCTTGGGCAGTGCCCTAAAGGTACACAGCTAGAATTCGTTGCAATTTAATACCTGCATAGCAAATTGCTGACTTCTTCCTAGGACACAATAGCCAAAGGGCCATATAAAAAGAAGGGCGTGGGGTCCAGGCGACCATGCGGTGTTGTGGTCAGTAGGCACCACTCTTACCTTCTTGGGGTGGTAAACCCAAGATTTTGATAAAGGAGTGGTTTAGTATAAAATGAAATTTCAAAACGTGCAGAAAAGTGGTATGATTGTGCCCAGCTCCAGTCATTTCAAGGGGAGTTACGAGTTAACGGTAGCTCCTACAATTAACCTGGTAATGGTGCAGCATCTGTTTGTCAATCCTATTTGTAGGCGTTATTTTTGGCATCAGAGAACGGTCTGCTCGTTATCGTTTTAAATACTCCTGCCTATAGCATGGTTTCTGCTTTTGGGAACCTTAGTATTGGTTCTTGATTCTTCATTATGGTAAAGATCTCATAAAATAATGTTTTATAATTAAAAAAAAAATCCAGAAAGACAGCACATTGAATTTTTTAAGAATAAGGTTAACTTAAGATACAGTTATTTTATGTGCTCCAGGTGTCAGACTTTGGAGCATGTGTCAGAAGCAAACGACGAGCCGTTGGACACGGGACCAGCAGACAGACCGGAATGCGATACCACCAAAAGCCCAGAGGCTGCTCTCCCTTCCCTTTGTCTCAAGCAAGTGTTTCCCAAGTACGCGAAGCAGTTCAACTACCTGCGACTTGTGGACAGGGTGGCTGCACTGTTTATCCGATTTCTTGGTGTAAAAGGGACAACAAAGTTGGGACCAACAGGCTTCCGAACATTTATAAGGTTAGTAAAGTGAAGGTTTCTTTAGGAACTGCTAAACCATAGTCGAGAACTTGGAAACTCCTGATCCTATGGAGTGGTACTGTTGTCCTTGTGCTTATCTTTGTTGAATAAGGCCCTAACAGTGGTACATTTTCTGCTTGCAGGTTTAGTAATGCCTTCTAAAGAAACTTTCCCCATGAGTTCTATTGAACCACTGCATATTTTTTAATAAAACATATATTTTTATCATTCCAAGGTCCCAAAATACCTGACCTATGAAACTGTGTCTAGTAGGAACCTGGATATTTATTCTACAGCAGATCAGCGATACTTTGGGAGATACTATTTGCAGTCTTAGTCAACATGTCACGTTCCTAGTAAATCGTCAGAATACCATTGTGAGAAAGTGACAACCGAAATGGGCTCACTTGGGCTGATTCTGTTGGCGGTGGGGGCACAGCCATCTGCCCCAGGCCACAGGAAAGGATTTCCAAATGCCAGTTGCTGATGCGTTGTGCACCAAGGATTTGCATTGTGAAATTGCAACTTGCAATGGCAAGGAACTCAATTTATTTTTCACGTACTTCTTATTCATGTGGGTTTTTTTCATTGTTTTTTACGGATATATCTGTTCTAGTCATGGTACAAATATCTCATTTTCTGTCTTTCATTGACAATGACAAAAGAAATAAGCAGCAGCAGCAGATGTACTCTTAAAATACAGGTCCTGTTTCTGTGCAGATGCATTTAGCATTCAGAAATGAATATAACCAATTTGATTTATACAAATTATGATACATAGAAAATAACTGAAGGTATCTGCTCTATCCACAGACCAGGACTGTTTCAAGTTCTGTATTTTCTGTTGTTTAGTCCAGCCTTAATTTGGTGCTTTTCAGACGAACACAGAATAAATGCCAACATTTTATTTTAAGAATATTAAAATAAATTGCCATATCTCAGTGAAATAGTGTTTGCAGTTTCCTAATGCATGTTAAATTAAACTTTTTAATATTGGCAAATATTTTGTTTATTTTTTCCCAGAGGGTCTATACCAACTACATGGCCCTTTTCTGAACTGCTGTCATTACTACTTATTTCAGAAATAAGGCCATGTTTCTAAGATGTGTGCTATATCACTTCTCAAGAATAAAATGGTACGCAAGTGTGACTTTGTGTATATATGTGTGGGCGTGTGCCTGTGGGCAAGTGATTGCAGAGACTATTCATTCAAATTTTAGCTAATCAAAATCTGTTCCCCTTCAATAATTTCTTCAAAAAAATAACTAAAAGGGAAACGCTGGCTCTAGTGGCTCTAGTCCTTGCTTGGATGTTGCCTAGGATATTTTTTGGACTATTTAGGCCAGACCTTAACTTTCTGTTTTAAGGGAGCTCTGCTTAGGCTACTAAAGAGTAAGATTCTTTTAAAGTATCCAGCGTTAGGGGTTTGTTTGGATTTTTTTCGTTTTCTGGCTAAAAATTTTGGCCAGCTCTTTGGCATGTCCACTAGCTCCAGCCAGGCTGCCAGACATCTGGAAATCCTGGACAGATGGCTAATTCTCATATGTTGATCAACACTACACTGCAGGCTCAGACCACACAAGTGTTGGATCTCCTACATGTGCTTATCACCAAACGCCCGAGATGTACCCAGAGATGCTGCTGTTTTCCATACGTTGTTCAGTAACGCACAGGGTAATTCTGTTCAGTGTTCAGGCATGAAGAAGTAATTCTGTGCCTGAAAGCTTTTCTCCAACCCTTTTAAAACGGGATCAGTCAGTCAAATAAAAGTATTCTCTGTGTAAACTCTGCCTCGTGTAGATAGTCTGTGCAGATTTGTGTTGGCTTTTGCAATGTACCAATTAATTCCATTCTGTTACAGCCTCGGAAAGCATACTGGCAATAGCCTGGGAGAAAGCTGTGTGTAACGGTCAAGTCATATTTTTAATTGAAATACTCAGGGTTTCTCTTTCCCTCCCCCCTGCTTTGCTGCAAAGTCAAAATAGGCCACTTCATCTGTAATATGACCTGCTGCTTTTTTGTGGCTAGAGATTGACGTGAGATTGCAGCATGTGCAAATTGGATTTAGGTGCACGTCTGGAAGTGGGCCGCTCCTCCTGCCCAGGGCCACCTCTGGCAGAGGTGGTGCCGGTGTGATCGGAACTGGCAGCAGGACTAGGTACATACCGGAGATGTTCTGCACGTGAAAGATTCAGGGCCTGTGCCATTTCACATATGTAAACCTAATGAACACTGGTTTGTTTGCTATCTTCTGTGTGTGTTTTATTAGACTAAGCATGTTACGGTGGGTGTGTACGTATGATACGGATAAACTTTTCTCCCAGTGTTCTTTCAGTTGCCCTTGCAGAATTTTTCCTAACTTGGAAGTTTGGACGTAATCAGAATTTCTTCTTTATTTTATCCATTTTTAACAGAAACTGCAAACTGAGTAACAGCAATTTTTCAATGGCTGCTGTAGATATCTTGTATATTGATATCACAAGAAGGTGGAACAACGTGGGAATCGACCACAAAGAATCAGGTAACACTATTTTGTGTTTTCAGACTATGGAAGCTGGGTTTTTTTTGCAATTTTGGTAACTCAAGCACACTTCAAACATTCCATAAAAAAAAATGGGACCAAGGCATGTACATCTGAGGCATGTACATGTACCACAAATTCTTCTGTTCAGTTCTGCGGCAGTTTCCCTTTATCTACAGGACAGGTCACTCAGTTTTCAGTTTATTTATTGGAAAAGTCTTCCACAAGCCCCTTTTTTGCTTGTAACTTTGCATTTGTAAGACTTGTTGTTGTTTGCAGAGAAGCATTTAAAACCATTTCCAGTGGAACCTTCAACTTAATAACAGTGTAAGAAGGTAGGTCCATATTAGACTAGCTTGCATGGCCTAGCAAAACCCAACCAAACCCAAAGCTATGCAGGAGCTAGAAATAGATATGCTTAACTTCTCTTTTTGACTTGTGTTCCACAAATAGTTTACTTCAGGGGCAAACAAACCTACCAGCATTACTTTTCCTTTCCCAAAGAGTGTGTGTGCTTCCTGCCCAACAGTACACTCCTTTTTTTTTTTTTTTTATTGTCATTTTGATGGGCGAGGGAAGGACATAGGTTTCTGCACAAACTTGCACAGTGCTTAGCTATTAAATAGGCTTTTATTAAGGACAAGTAGCAGTGCGTTTTTGCTGCAAGCACCCCTTGCTGTAAATTGTTCATACAGGAGTTAGGTCAAACAGCCAACATAGCCTTCAGTAGTGAATTACCTCCCCATCTGCTTTGGTCACATTTTTAGATCTGAGACAGTAATCTATCAAATAGCAGAGTTCAGGGATTATTTTCTTGTTACATTACATTTTATATATAAACTAATTTCTAAAATTGCTATTACATTTCTATATAAAGTTGAGTCGATAAATTTGGCAACTTTTCCATACACCTTTTGTAAAATGTTGAATAATTTTACTTGTGTTAATATTCCTATCTCAAAAAAACCCAGCCATTAAATGTTGCTGATGACATTTTTTGAGCCATTTATAGCAGGGAAACAGCAGCTGGGGTGTTCTGGAAGGTTTTATGCCACTGCTCCTTGTGGCCATCAAGGAGGATTGTCAAGGTTCCATTTAAATCAGTGTGGGATGAAGAAATCCACATTGATGCTGCTGGCATAAACTTAGCATCTTCCCGGAAATTGGTTCAAAATATTTTTTTATATAAGTAGCTGAACATGGACATCAATGCATATACTCCTGCATCTTTTTTTTTTGAATGCTAAAATAGCAGAAGACACAAAAGTCTCCGAGTTGAGACTGACTTTTGTATTTGTTATCCCACCTCCCTAAAATACGTCTGTAGTTCCCTCCTGCATAAACATCAAGAATCAGTGAGACACATAAAAGACAGTGGTCAGGTATGACAGCAGTAAAATTATTTTTATATAACCTTTTTTGGGGTATTTGAACATGCTTCAGGAATGTTAATGAAGCTGATATTTTTATGAAATAGTTAAGTATTATTTTGTCTTGCTTGAACATAGGTATCCAATAATATCCTGTAGAGTCTGTGTATATGAAATCAGATAAGGGAAAGGAGAATAAGTAAAATAGACTGTTCACATGGCTGATAAAAAGAATAAATCCAGACCTAAGATTAGAAGGGAGTAAAGGAAAGTATAGTGCAGAGGAGACAGTATGGTTTATTATGTGTACTACTTTGGGTAGGTTAGGGTCACCATAGTTTCACTAGTACGTAAAATTTGAGTGTTTGCATTTAGCATTTCAGTGTGGGTATAAGTCATTTATGTAGTTAGCTGATAGAATTTCACTAGCAAAAATAATAGAAATGCAAGTGAATATTCAGGCTTTCAGAAATGAAGAAATTTATTTTATGATGACAGTCTCAACCAGATGTTTTCTAGGTGTTACAACACAAAATACCCAACCATTTCTGTTGTCTTTGCATTTGGCCCACTTCCAGCTGTAATCAATACTATTGCTGTTGTCATAAAACAGCAGCTTCTAACTTTTTTATTAAATGCTTCACATGAGTGTGAAGCTCTTATGGGGGAGAAAGTGTGTATGCTACCAAAGGTGCTTTCCCTGCCTGCAGCTCACCGTGACTGATAAAATAATTTACTGAGCTGGCAGCTGCTGCTTTCAGATAACTCACCAATTCCTTTGCAAGCTGTTTTACAGGCAAGATCGTAAGCGACCCCAGCTGCAGCCTTAGTTGAGAAAAATTATACTTCAGAATGTAATTGTAATATTTTGAAAAGGTGCCTTTCCTGCAGCATAAATAAGCCAACAGTAAGTTAAAAACCCCAAACTTTTCAATATCTCATCCTAAAATAATCTTCTTAAGTGTATGTTCAAAATGGGAGAGCCAGTTAAAGCACAAAGCGGCTATAACTGTTCCTTGTTGCTGGCATTCTGCAAAACCAATTGTAGTCTGGCTTCTTAATTAAAAGAATTAAAGTAGGTATTACTTCAAGATTTTTAAATACAATAATTAGTGTTAGTATGCAGCCCCTCTTTCCATTGGCTGTGGTAGTCTGTTATTATTAAGATGGGATCCAGCAACACCTGAAGAGTCTGTACTGCAGCGTGTGGCTTCTGCAGGGGACTTTTGTTTGTGAAGGGGCAGAGCAGAGAGTTGCATTGTCGCAGAGAAATTTTTTGGCACTGCACCATTTTCCCTTCATACGCGCTTCGACTGTTTTTCACCCAGTTGAAACAAAACTACTATTTGTAGAGCTCCTTAGTATGGCTGAAAAAAATGGCCTCTTTGCCTTCAAAAGGAAGGCTAAGGATTCATACCTCGTACAGTCTTTGCAGAAGGAAAGTGATGCTTCGAATAAACTCACTTCTGTGATAAGGTGATACTTGGTAATAGGGTTATCTTTATAGTGCTGCAGACTGAAATGACATACTGTTTCAGTAGTTCTGCACTTGAACTTTTTAGATCCATCTCTAAAAATACAAGCTTTCAATGACCCAGTTCAGTTGCTGATATAAACTTTTTTTTTTCTCCAGGTAGATTGTTTTCCTTGAAGCTCAATATGTTACTCCAGGTCTGATTTGGTCTCAATTTAATACTTGAGGCAGAAGAAATCAAGGCTGATATTACATCAATTTAATTGTACAATATGTTAAAATTGGTTGTTGCTGTACCAGTTTGCCTCTGGATGCCAGGGTGCTGCTGGGGCTGGTGTCTGCAAAACCAGAAATAACCTCAGTGAGAGAGAGTATCACCTGTCTGTGACCCAGCCTGAGCATGCCCGGTACTGAAATACTAAATGAGCATGTGTGTTACATACAAATAAAACCTTGTTTTTTCATCTTTGAAGGACAGACAATTTCTTTTCTTAGTGAGCATTCTAGATGGCTGCTCTTTTAAATTAAAAGATGCTAACTAACGGGATTGTATGTGTCCATACCCACCCAGCACATACACTTTTGGCCTTGCTGCCAAAAGAAGCAAGAGATAGTATTGTGCTTAAAGAATGTAGCTTGCTAGAGAACACTGTGCTATGAATCTCCTATAATCACCTTTTCCTTGCAGGAATGTGTTTGCAAGCCTTTGTTGAAGCTTTCTTCTGTCTGGCTCAGAAAAAATACAAGTCCCTCCCACTTCACGAGCAAGTGGCGTCGCTAATTCATTTTTGTGAGTATCATCTGGCTGCCCTGGATGAAAAGCGCCTGGCTTGTGGCCGCGCGATCGTGGACCGCCGAAGTGCAGTAGTTCCTTGTCAGGCAGATGGACTTCACCTTACACCAGCTGCATATACACCCCTCCTGAATCGTACAGGCACGGCTAGTAAATTTGCAGATTATAGAAGTCACCGCTATTGATGGTGCTAATTCACCAGGACAGAACTGAGAATTAATTCCCAGGTACATATGTGTACTGCAGGAGGAGAGACAGACTCTTGAATTCCTTTATCTGCTAGTTGCAATTATTTATTTCAGCTGTTTCTATTTACGCTCTTCAGAAAGTCTACTGCAAGATCCCATTCTCAAATAATGATCCTGGCAGTGGCTATTTATTTACCTCTCTGTTGGACCTACAGTACATCTCACGTGACAAACTGTGCTTTCATCCCAAGCGTATAGAAATCATGTGTGAAGATAAGGACCAAAATACAGTGGGATGATAACCAGCATCATGGGATTAGTTGCACTGATCAAGAGACACACTCTTATCAAAGGAATTATGTTGCTTTGTATGCACTGGAGGTATCATGGAAACAAAGTAAGGAGCTGCAGTCTCAGATACCAGTTGTGGACTTTGGAAAACTGAAACCTGGAATTATGTTTGAGGTCAGACTTCAGGTTTTGACCCTCTCCTTTTGGTGGCTTGGACTGCACATGTTGGAATCAATGCAGATTTGGTCGTTGTCTATGTACTTATTTTTTTAAAGTCAGTCTTAAAACACTGAAATCACATTTTGGCTTCTACTTCTTTGTACATGTCTTTGCCATGACAAGTACTGTTAATTTTTTAAAGAAAAACTAAAGATGTTTATCCTTTTGCTTCCACAGAACCAATAAGCTCACACTTATTCACAGAAGAAATTTACTTCATCAAGTCAAATTTGGTGAATCAAGTGGTGGTTTTGTCTTCAGGTACTAAGCACTGCTTCTGCAAAAAGCTTTACACTGTAAAGGCCTAAGAGTTCATTTAAATTCCAGTGTAACCAATCCTGTCATTGACTTTAGGCTAAACTAATTGTATTCTAGGTTTGCTCATTTTTTGCCATTTGCAGGTTTGTTACCCTCTTTGGACCTGCAGTAACACTTGGAGCAGATTCTTTTTGTGTGTGCGTGTGTCTTTGCACATATTCTTCATTTTTTCCCTTAAATAACAGTATAACTCTGTACAAATTATATCTGTATTATTTAACAGGATATTTTTTCGAGAATGCTGGGCTATACCACTGGAGCTGTACAGAGTAGTGTTATTTTTCAAGAAATGAACCATGACTTCCATAATCACACTTTTCCTGGGGGGTGGCTAAGCAGAACATGAGACTGGCTGAAAGGACAGGAATAACTTGGAGCTTCAAGGCTGTTCAGTCAAATTCTTTTTGGTCTGATATTTTATTACAATATGTATGTCTACATCCGAGTTTGATTTTTTCCTCCTTTGTTCTATTCTGTAATGTTAAGGGGTCTGCTTATGTTCTAGTGTTCCTCATACTGTCAAAAATCACAAAGCTGTAAGATGGGACAGGGTCTGGGCATTTAGCTTTGGATTGGAGAAAATTACCTGAGCTCCATGTCAAAACGTTCCAATGGCTGGTGTGTCAGAAACGTGACCTTGGAAGCACATTGTCAGTGCAGAGGGAGTCCACTCATTTAATGTCATGGACTAAATGTACACATGGTATTGAGTGAGTTCTCACTTCAGGAAAAATTTAGAGTTTCTTTCCTGATGTTAGTTTTAAGCAGCATGCATTTTTCCTAAGTGGCAATCAGCAGCATGGCAATACAATGCAGAAGTCAAGCTGAGCCCACAGGAAACTAATACCTAGCATGTGTTAATAGCGGATGTGGGCAATCCTCCTTCTTTTTGTCTTTTTCTGTAACACCAATAAGAGTAGTAGTAGATGATCTTTTTTAGTTCAACCGTTAGAATGTTTGAAATTTTATATATTGTACGTAAGAGGACAATTGTAGACTAATGCTGCTGCCCTCAGCCTTGTTTAAGTTTCATAAAGATTATCGCAGTATGAAGATAAAATGCCAAACTCCAAGGTCTGGCATCTGTCAGAACAAATGAAGCTGAAAGGGTCATTTTTTTCACACTTTCATTGTAATATATTTGAAGACATTCACAAGTTGAAAAATGGTTACTTCTCATTTTGTGACATCTGACATTTGTCTTGCGATTGGCAGTGTGTTACTAGAAAATAGCTTACAGTTTCTCTCATCTTGTGATTGATGTCCTGTAAAGACAGAGTTACAGAAGAGTCGGATTTGAAATGCTACAACTGTGAATGCTTTTCCTTACGCCTTTCAAGTAGTACAATCTATGGCCTAAAATACCCAGGTTTGGCTATTGTATAAGTTACCCTGCTATCAGTGGAATAAATTAACTCTTGTATATAATGAACACTGGTAGGATCTCTCTCTGTTTTGGAGATCTTTGTATTCTCTGGATCTAATGCAGATTTTTATAGCCTGTGCATACAGAGGCTGATGTAGTATGCCCTGTTTATCTCCCGCTTCCAACATGAAGGGTCCCTTGTAGAATAGTCAAAATATTCAATTACCCGCCTCTAGTAATCCAGTGTTCATGTATTTATATAATTGGAAAATTGAATGCCATATTATCCTTGGGGGGAGGAGGGGGATAAAACAGGAGTGTACTTTAGAGACTTAATGACAAAGTCATATTTCTCTTCCCTGCCATCTAATGCAATTTCCTCTGCATATTATTTAACATCCAAAGCAATTTCACATAGCCTTTAAGTTACCAGTCCGTGCGCACACAAAAAAATGACCAGAGACGCTTTATTTAGAACCAGGAATGCTAATGTACTGATAATCTGTTAATCCTGAGGTACCTTTCTAGCAAAAGAAACAATACATGAAAGGTGGTAGGTGTTGGTTTTTTAATAGTACTTTTCTATATATTCTTTTCGGAGAGCAACACAGCACTCACTGTTCCATTTATGACACAGAGGATATGAACATTGCATACCAGTGAAGTCTTTCTCGTTACCAGACACGCTGGGTCTGATGTTCATCACTGGGTATAAATCAGATTAAAAGCACTTCAACGTCTAAGGAAGATATTTGAGGCAAGTGAGTCCAGAATTTCAACCCAGACATCCCCCTTCCCTGCAGGCTTGTATCTAGCCCAGATGTGCCCAAACTCATTCGGTGACTCCTTGTTTGATTTTGAGTTCTTTCTCTGCATAAGGCTGTTGTAGGCTAAATCACCTGAAACTTGCCTTCTGCCTAATTTGGATTGGGCTCTTGATGCTTCATTGCCCTCTGCCCAAGTGCCCGACTTGCCCCATTACAGCCATATATTTTGGGAACGTTTAGCATACACCAAGCGGATCGCTTCACTTGCCACACGCTTCTAGACACTTTCCTTTAAAACACAGCTGCAAAGGGAGGTACTCAGCTCATTAGACAATTATACTCGGGTGAGAGACCCAAGTCCACCTGCTTCAGCTCTGGTGGTCTCAGGTGGCTCCTGTTTATCGGCTTTTTCCCCCTCTGGCTGCATTAGTCTTGCGTTCAGCCTGTCGTCAGGAGGTCAGAGCATCCTTCCCAGAGATGGGCGACAGCAGTTTGGAAACCCTCGTGGTGAGGAGGGATCTAGTCCTCCTCCTGCCGGAGCCCGGCGTGGTTTGCTGAACAGGGTGGGTGCATATCCTTGTGCTCGGGTCGGAAGGGGCCGGAGGCTCTGCGGTGAATTTGGGGCTTGCAAGGGCACGGCTCCTGTGCTGCTGGATGTGGGAGCCCTTGAGGGCTATGCTAAGGTTGTAGGAAGAGCTGCCACGGGAGGAGCGGCTGCCAGCTGGGACCTACCTGGATGGTGCCTCAGCTCTGCACTTGCTTGCTATGGCATGAATGACTGTCATGGTCACCGACCCAGCTCCTTGCTTCTAGCCAGCACTGTCTGACCTTACTCTGATCGCTGTCTGATGGGCAGTGACAATCTGCTGCTAAATATTACCCCGTTCCCTCTAATTTGTTTTCTTTTCCATCATGCTTTGCTGTGTTCCCTCCTAATTCCACAGTTTTGCTTCTCAGCTTGCCTAATAAACTGATGTGGTCAATTTGGCTGAATCCCTTAGTTCAGCTTCCTATGTGGCTGTGCAACCGTTTCTGGAAGATGTGTCCCTTCATTTTGAAGGTGAATCTATCCTGCGTTGTTTCCACGCGGTGTTGCCATGCATCAGCCTTTGCTGAGTTGATCCATCAATTCCAGCTTTTCTCTGTGTGTTGTTAGAGGATCAATCTCCACGGCTTTGTAGCCCTCCTGCCCTTCAGTCCCTCTCCTCCCAGTCCCGCGGACGCGATAGTTTCCAGCCTGCGGGCTAACTTTCGGTTTCACAGAGCAGAAATACAGGATAAATTACTACTCGGCCAAGTCTAGCCCTTGTAGGTGGAGCCCCCGTGGGCTTCGTAGAGCATCCTCACGCGTGGGAATCTCCACGGCCATCCCTGCCCGGCTGGGCCACGAGGGGAGCGGGGCCTGGCTCCCTGTGCCCGCCGGAGCCCCCGTGCTTCCAGAACCTTCCTGCCGGCAGCCGCCATTGCTCGGAGAGGCCATTTCCCGCCCAGGGCAGCTGCCAGCAAGTGATGGTGGTGGGGGACGGTGGGGAAAGGGTTGGCCTGGCCGGAGCAGGACCCTCCTTCAGCGGTTGGTTCGTCTGTTGTAGAGTCCTGGGTGAAGTGGGTCGTTTTTATAACAATTGTTGTTTATCGTCAATGAGAAGGAAGCAGATTGCGAAGCCTGCCCCGCTTTACAGCGTTAGCGGGTCGGTGAGCGTGCCGAGGTGCTGCTGCACAGTTCGTTAGTTTGAAACGGGGAGATGAGGTTGAAATAATTGGTACAGCTGTTGTGGATGGTGGGTTTTTTTTTTTCCACCTCCGATCTCTGTCATCCACAGAGGTTGATCAAAGCGTCCCGAAGCAGGGACCTGCGTACGGCATCACCCTGCGAGGGGAGGACGGTACGGAGGAGAGAGCACGTGGATCCTCTTCATCCCGAGTTCCTCAGGAGGGCTGTGCTTACCATTGGCTTTGCTAATAGCATTCAATTAATATTAAATGGACCCAAATTCAGTATGGTGCAGAGACGAGAGCGGGTGGACCCTCTCCGTCCCGAGTTCCTTACGAGGGCTGTGCTTACTATTGGCTTTATTAATAGCATACAATTACTATTGAACGGACCCAAATTCAGTAGCGATTCATAAATGTTGTTAGGAAGTACCTCAGCACCAAGTTCTGGATGGGTTGTGCTGAGGCTCGCTGTAGATGTGGAGATGAAGGACCTGGGCTGCTCCCCGCGGCGGCTGGGTGGGAGAGCAGGCGGGGGGGAGCGGAGTCCCCTGGGATCACAGCAAGCTGAAGGAGCCAGTGATCTTTACTGGAACATAAACAGATTTTTAGAAATGTGAATATTTTTTTTTCTTTTCCTCCCCTCTGCTCACCCGTTGCCTTCTGTGTTTTATCAAAGAACTTGTACTTCATTTATTTTCCTTGAAACTCTTGTTCTCACAGCTTTTAACTTCGACGGTTTTACCTCTGCTTTTCCCTTCTATCTTCCTCCTTTTCCCTCCCTTATTGTCATGATGGAGGGGAGAACTGAACTCTCTCACCTTCCTTCTTCCGATCCTGTTGGTTTTTGGGTTTGTTTTTTTTTTTTGCTTTATCAAGAAGTTAGGTTGTTGAACTCTGTGGTTCTCATTGATGTTGCCAGCTTTGAGGAGGGTTGCTTTGCAGCGAAGCTTTGTCTGAAGAACTGGCAGCTCCCCGCGGCAGCCCAGCTCGCCGGCCGGCCCCAGCCAGGGGAGTTGGGAATTCGGCTTGTTCCGCACATGCCTCCTCCGGCAGCGCCTTGTTCCCCCTCCTCTGGAGCCGGCTGCGTACCCAGGTACCTCGTGCTGTGGGTGGCTGCAGAGCAGGGCAGAAGTCAGCACGGACTTTGCGCTACCCGACGCTGTTATCCGCAGCCTTTTGGGACGTGGATGAATCTGCCAGCGCCCGCCACTGTCCAGAGTTTTTGTGGCTGTTCTAATTTCTGTGGCAAACAGGTCTGTGCGTGGGTATCTTTGTACTATCTGCGCTTACAAAATGACTGTAAAAATCTCGCAGTAGCAAAGTCTGCAATCAAAGCAATGGCGTTGAGTGCTGCCTTCTTAAAGCGTTTAGAAATAGCTGCTTTCTCTGCACTTGCGGCCATGCTTATTTACAGCCCCATGCTGCCATCCCTGCAGCAGCTTCCTTGTGGCCCGTCTTGCCAGCTCGCTGTCAAAAACAAGCCTTGTGCCCATCCCTCTGCCTGGCTCACCTGCAGCTCACACCAGCCTGTTCTCCCAGTGCGTGTGCCGGTTTGCTGCCAGCAACAAGCTGCAGGCGAGCTGCCCGGGCCAGGAGACTCCAGAGGAGCTCTGTCCTCTGTGGCTCAGCTTTATCCTCTTTCGGTATTAGCGTTTCTGTCTTGGATCTGGTGGGACCAAGATGTGCCTTTATGTGGACTGGGATTGTTAGCCGTGTAGTGCTCCAGATGATGTCTCCCAGCTGCGTCGCAGGGGAAGGACTCGACTCCTCCCCATCTCTGACAAAAAGAAGGTGTATGTCTGTCTACCCACTGACTGCGCCGGTCCCAGCTGTTTAGCCTGATGCTCCGTTGTGCTTCGCCGTCGTGCCCTTCGCTTCTTGATTTTTTGTAAAATCCTAGATAGCTTTCTGCACCGTGGTCAGTTAGTCCCAGCTTTGTGCAGGGCCGAGCTGCAGCAGTTTCGGCAGAGACCCTGGCTGTTCTGCCCAAAGGTGCTGCGGTGTGCTCCTCGCTGCCCACTTGAGCAAGAACGAACTGCTCCAAGCACGAGCTGAGCACTCGCTTTTCTTAGGTAATGATTCTGTTTATATAGCTGTCACCTGCTTTTGGAGATGCTGGCTGGCATGACTGCTCATGTGCCTCTGCCTGCAAGCACACACCGGTTCTGTAGCAAGCACTCAAGTGTGTTCAGTAATTAGAAACCTGTCCAAAAAAATGTGAGTGCTGTCACCACCTGTCTTTGTGTCTGTGTCTAGCAGTTCTGCTGCTCAATTACTGGTTTTGTTACCCATCTCTGCTTTCAAACTTGCTTTTGTGTGGGAGAGATATTTATTCCCCTCCTCTTCTGGTGCACGGTTTTGGGAGGAGGAATGAGAGCGCCCTTCTCTTCTGAGTTGGTTGACTTGCCGGCAGAGGCTTCCAGCAGCAGCAGCGTGCGGAGGTGTGTGATACCCCAGCATTAGCCAGGTAGATAGAAGAGCACAGCCGAGACACTTAGCCCTGGTTTGCTGTGGTTTTGGCTAGAGCTCTTTTCTATACCCATCTTTTCTCACTGAGGCGACTGTAGTAATCTGGAAGCTCAGGTACATCTGCAGTGCTTGGAGAGGGAGCTGCCAGTCTCGGAGGCTTCTTTTGCTGATACCCTTCAGATCCGTTTGGACAACAGGGAGAGTTGTCTGTAAGGAGATGATTATAGCAAGAAAAGATGTGATCTCCAGGTCTGGCCTGTGTGCTGTGTCTGTGTCCTGTGCTGTGTTCTAGATGGTGCTGGTCGAACGTCCAATGTTGAGGAGCTGCTTAATGATTTCTGGTGACAGCACGGTGGGGAACCTGAGCTCCCAGCTCCTCTTCTTGACTCTGGGAGGGAGTCTGATTTCTGCACTATGGCACAGGTTTGTTGGCGTTTTATTTCCAGGTACGAGTATGCTGGAGGCCAGACCAGTGTGCAGGAGGAGTCAGCTCTCTCCCACCCCTGCTGTGCTACCTCATGAAGCGTCGTGGTGCTGGGGAGATCGGACTGCTGCTGGCAGGGCTGAGAGCTGGTTATGCACGCCTGGCGCCGAGACGGACCTGCCTGGACAGCAGCAGCACAGTTCGGTCTTTGGACACCGTTATCATCAGCTGCTGCAGCCGGCTTCGTGCATGCTCCCTGCTTGTGTCTTCTTGAAAGCAACGGTACATACTGGCATGTGAGAGGCAAGGGGGATGGCATCAGTCATCTCACTGCATCAGGATTCCCCAGGGAAAAGAGCATCCTGGGGCGAGCGTGCGTACAAGGCGCTGTGAATCCTAGCTGTTCACAACGGAGAAATGAGCTCATTCAGAGCCTCAGACAGTTTCTGGCTTTCGTGTTACTGAGGGATGTGTGTACTGATCCCACTCACAGGAACGCGCAGCATTAGGTTTGCCCAGCTCCGAGCGGGCTGTATCTCCATCTTCAGCCCACCACTGAGATTTCTTTTTGTTGTAAGCTCCTCTCCCACCGGGAGCCTCATTTTTCTGTCAGTCCCTGCTGGAGCGGTGGTGTTAGTTCTGTGCCCCAGGCACCCGGAGTACCTGTCCTCCCCTCTGCACGCCAGCAGCAGCACCTTGCGCTCCCAAGAATGCAGGTGCTGCACAGGAGCTATTAACGCCTCTCGGCCAGATGTGGCCCCATAAATCCTGTGCTGGTGCTTGCCCAGTGCCACGACATTTCAAGGAGTTTAATTTAAACTTTATTTATTGCCATCCACTTTTTTTCCATAACAGCCCTTGTCCAATCTTGCATCTGCTCTTGAATTATAAGGGAGAAAGAACTATGATCAGCTTTGACAATTAGAATTCCTTGATGAACATGCTGTCATTTGGTGATCTACAACGTGTCAGCCGTGTGCCACCTCTCTTTTCATAGAGAATTGCTTTTGTTTTCAAGAACGAGCTCGTTTACTTGAGCGCTCAGCTCTGAATTGAGGACTTTCTTCTGGCTTTGGAAGCCTGTGAGCAGAAATGCCGGAAAGCAGGTTTGCCATGAGTGCCAGAGCAATATTCCCTCCTGCGCAGCCCCTGGATGGGGGAGGCTCGGTGCTCGTCTTCACGTCGTCCTTGCTCTGCCGGGGCCCTGCAGCCTCCCAGCGCCTGGAAATGTACTGTCTGTTAAACGGGCTCAACTGTTGTATTTAACTTTATGCTATCATTTCCCTTGTGTACAAAAATGTGAAAACTGGCATCTGCATGCGGTGTTAAAAGGGGCATTACGAGGCACTGCCATTCTGCTTAAAACCAGCTCGTCTGTCCCGTCCGCTGCCTGCCCCCTCTCAGTTCAGCCGCTGTGTGATGGAGATAGTCGTGTTCTTCGCTGCTGGAGCTGTGCGCTCTGCGGGGGACGTGGTGAATCCCTGGACCGTAGGGACGTTTTGTTGCAGCCCCCTGCTCTTAGTCCAAATGAATAAGACGGACTGCTACCGAGACCTTATTTAATAACCTTTAGAGCTGGTTCCCTTTCTACGCTGAGGTTCTGACTAATGTCCGGGAGCTTTAAGACAAGCTTGGGTTTTGGTTTTAACAACAGAGCTGTGAATAGCTGCATTGTAAGGGAAAAAATTCCCGTGGGAAATTTCTGGTTTATGATGACAATGTTTGGGGCTTTCAACCAAAGACCCGCAAATCTAAGCAGTGACAATCTGTCTTCCAGCATCTCTAAGACAAAATTTTAGCAAATTGAGCAAAAAGTGTGTTTTGACTCAATATTCACATGACCAGCTGAAATGCTGAAATACTGGGAAGCTGAAATCTGGGGGGAAAGCGACTGGGGTTTTTTTAGGTGTTCTAAACCCCCTTTTTTCCTGAAGACATTTTGTTTTAACCTCCTAACAGATACCCTCTCAGAGAGCTGGAGGCAAGTGCTGCAGCCCATATGCAGCAGTGCCTGCGTGCCCAGGGCACTCTGGGCAGTAAAGACCGTCCGAGGGCACGGGCTGGCCAGATGCGGTGGCTGTAGACCAGGCTCCCCGTCTCACCAGCTGCTAGAGGACCGACTTCTCTGTACGGGCTGTGCGCTGGGATGCTTTTCCCCAGGCCATATGGATTGTGTAGGCAGTGCTGCCCTGGGACTCGCCCCGCAGCTCCTGGAGGAGCTGGCCAGCTGTGGAGGAGACGTACTTTCAGGGGGATGCGTTTCAGCAACTCTTGTGCAGTTTAGAAGGCAGCAGGGAATAACATCTCTGCCTTGGTGAGGGTCACGAAGGTTTCTCCGCAGAGGGGGAGAGCATCGCTGTGCCTGGACACGGGACTGATTCAATTCCTTCGTGTGCTGCAGAGGTCCCGGGTGGGTGAGAAATGGCATTTGGGCTCCTCAGTCCTGCTGAAATCTCAGAAGTTAGGTGCCTACATCTGCCCAGCTAGGCTTGACTTGTCACGCTCTGCCCTCTGGTTGTTCCTCTGCAAGGTGAAATTGATAAAGTATTTCTTTTTGTCTGACTGTTCCCATCAGTACTGCCTTGTGAGCAGCCTCCTACTCACTTGGTTTATTCCAGCAGGATGAGGTCCCAAGCCTCCTGCTGACAAGCCCCAACCTCATACAGCCAAGCTCGTGCTTTTCTCTTGGATTATTTCTGCCTTACTTACCTTCACTTCACCTTAAGCACACCAAAAAAAAAAAAAAAAAATCAGCAGCACTACCCAGATAAATCCATCTGGTCTCTGTCTCAGCCTCATTTAACCTCCCATTGAAGAGATTGTATCACATGGTATTCAGCTGAAACCTATTACCTTGCATGCCCAAGCATATCATATTGAATTACCTTCACCCATAGGCCTGGAGTGTTTGCTAATAGCTAATGGCATCTTTTAAGTTTGAGGTGATTTATTTGAATGCGCTTCTATTTCGTGGTGCAGCGGGGGTTGTGCGTTGCTGTTTTAAGCAGAGCTCAGCGAGGGAATGCCGACGGGCTCTGCAGGAAGGTCAGAGAAGCTGAAGGCAGGCTGGCTTCACACCTCCCGCAGCAGGGAGTGCCGTGGGTGCTGGCTTTTCCCACTGTTCCCGTTCCTCACCACTGGCCCAGACAAAGCAAGCAAGCGTTAGTAACTGGGAGCGGCTGCTTCTGGCTGCCCATAGCAAGAGATCGAGGAGGGCACAGTGTTCCGTGTGCCCGTCTGCTGGTTGTCACCATCCTTTGGGTGCCAGGGAGCGTGCGGTACACCCGCGTGTTCAGGAATTTCCCAGGCAGGAGGCAATGTGCCATGGACTGCCACCCCCCCCATCCCCTGCCTCTGCCTTAACTAGCTCTATGGGAGATGATTTTTTTTTTTTTGATTCTGATGGCAGAAGCGAGTTCACTTGTGACATTGCTGATTTTTGACAATTTACTGCAGGTGTAGCGTAGAACTGGTATGAAATTGCTGTAAAGGACAAAAATCAAAAGCCTGTTATGGTGATGTGATGCAATTTTCCTTCCTCTTCCTCCTCCTCATCAGTGGAAGTATAAAAGCCCTTCTGTAGGTCAGGGTCAGATGTGCTAATGAACAAGCAGCAAGCCGGGTCTGGATGTAATCAGGGTCTGGGGACACCAGCCGCAAGGATCCGAACTACTGAGACGCTACAGCAGCAGTTCAGGAGCAGTAGCTGGGGCTTTCGATAACCGGATGGTTTCCACCGTGCGGAAGCAGCCCCTCCGGCGTGCCCGGGACACCCAGCCAGGTGTGTTCACGCCGGCTGCTGCAGGCCAGTGGGCAAATAGTCCGAGGACAAAGCGTGGGGCCGGGTGTTACCGGTCCTGCAAAGGGAGGAATGGGGGCTGTGGCTCTGTAAACCTCCGGGCTGATTTCTTATCAGCTCAAAGAGGTTTCTGTTAAAAATCAACCCATCGACCCCTTGTTGAACTGTTTGATCCTTGCAAGGTCAGTCTGGTAGTGGCTAAGCTGCCAGCAGCGCTGCACGTGTGTGCAAATGCGCTGCCCGTCGCTCGCGGCACGGTGGGATGGGGGGATAGTCATGTTCGTGCCCCTCCAGCTCCCCGAAGCCCACAGCAGTGTGGGAGCGGGATGTGCCGGAGCTGGGTGTCATCTGCCTGCCCGTGGGGCTGAGGACTCCCAGGGGCCCCGGGAGAAAGCGGGAATGCGAGTTACGGACGCAAACCCAGCTCCCCGATTTGTAGTTTGCAGACCAAGTCTTGAGTCGCACGTTTGTCTTCTCATCAGCCCAGGTGCCCCCAGCACACTGCTCCCCTCACTCAGGGCTGAGGGACGACCACGGCTTCCAGGCGGAACACTAGTGACTGTAATAAATCAAAGTCCATCAGCTTGGGACCTCTGTTATTCAGGTTTCATTCCTTGAAGATGCGGCACAGAAAAATCAAATGGTCGAGGTTATTCAATTATTGCTTATACCAGCAATGGGGAAATCTGATAATGTAACAGGGCTGCATCAATATTATTTATGTGAAGTGGAGCTGTGCTTGCTGTCAGGTGGGAAGCAGCAGAAATCCTACAAGTGTCCAAGTCTTTCTCTCTCTTCCCCTCACCTCCTTTTTTAATAACCGAATAACCTAATCTCGTGTCTTTCTAAGATCAATAATAGCGCAGGGCCCATCATGACAAACTGGAAAATGTTTTCCCCCGAGCGAATGGAGCGTGTCTCGAAACAGAGCCTGTGAGCAGCTCTGATCCTAACACGGCCAGACCGAGGCGGCACGGCAGGGTAAATGAAAGCAGCGTGCAGCCTGCTCCCGCTGCACCCACCTGGCTAGCCCAGTACCTTTATCTGCTCTTTCTCTGTTCATGTTATTCTTAATTGGTATTTCAGGGTAGTGTTTGGGAGCTGGCTCCCACCTAGCAGCCTGTGTGCTCCTCCAGGTGCTGCAGAGAGCGGGGGATATTGCGGGCTGAGCCTTTACCTCCCGGCCCTTGGGCGGAACGGTGAAGTTTGAAGATACATGTTGTCTGCCCCACTGCTCAGGGTGCTCCGGCTCCTCGAAGAACCGGGCTGTGCCGGAGGTTCTGCAGCGGCTGAGGTGACGGTGGGAAGGAAGCGCTGCCCGGCGCGGGGACATCTCTTTGGGTCGTCAGTGGTTAAGCGTAGCCCCGACATCCAGCGCGGGGATGGTCTCGGCGGCCAGCACGGCTGCTCGGGCGCTCAGCACTAGTTATCTGTGCGTTATAGTGCGGGTCGGAGCCTCTCTATGTTTCACCCGTGCTGGGTGCAGCGTTCATTAACGCTTCTTGTCTTCGACTGCTCGGCACGCTGTGCCGTGCGGCACGTGGAGCCTCAGCAGCGGCTGCACCTTTGTGCCGGCTGTAGCTGTTCCCTGGTACTTGCGGTCGGTTGCCAGTGGCTGAGAAGTGGGCTCCTTGGGTGGAGATTTCGGCAGCGACAGTAAAAGCGGAGGGCTCCACGTGGCACGGTGCGGAGGCAGCGCTTGAAGCAGCTGCGGGAAGCTGGCAGCGTCAAACACAGACTCTGCGATATTTACCCGCCCAGTGCCAGACTGCAGTCTGCCAGTGTGTGGGAGAGGAGGAGGATTAGGGAATGTTATGCATAACATTTCACACTTCTTTGCAAAGAAACGTTCGTTACGCTTGCTACAAACTAATCAGCTGTCTGTTCTGTGCCCTCTCCCCTTCCTCAGGTACCCGAAGGGCCAAGGAAGTCACCTCGAGCAGCCCTTGCCCCAGCAGCACAGTCCAGCCACCTCCGAAAGGAGGAGAGCTCCAGCTTCCCAGCAGGCAGCCGTGCGGGACGAGGAGAGTCCTGCTTGGCATGTCCGGGCTGAACTTATCACATACACTGAACCGCAGAGGCTGCGTGCTCCCGGCAGAAACCTTCTGCGAGTCCTCAGGCTGGGCGGGTGAGAGCTGGAAGGTTAAAAGCAAAGGGAGTTTGTTGCTGGGAAGAAGGACTGCAGCCCTTGTGCCCCGAGCGCTGCCCGCAGCCTCCCTGGGGTGGCTGGTTGTCGTCTTCCCTGGCACGTGCGTGTTCGTCTCTTCTCGCTGCGGGGTCCGCTCGGTGCTGGGCTGGCGCTTGCCGCAGTGGGCTCAGGTCAGGGCATCTGAGCGTCTCCGTCCCGGCTTGGCTGCGGGCCAGCGTCACCGGTCCTTTCTGTGGGATGTGGAAGAGTGTGGGCAGTCGATAGACATGGATAAAATAAAGTTGTGAACAGCAAGCAGCAGGAGCTGAAATAGTAACATCAATAGCAGTTTCTAGATAATGATCTAATTAGTACAAACAACGAGTTTCCACTAATGACTCTTGTTCTTCCAGCCCCTTCCTTTCAGCTCGCCTGTCATTATTGACTTCTCTGGCAGGGAGCAGCTCTGCTCCCCCTGTCTGGAGGGCCAAGGCTTTGGAGGTTTGTTTACTGGCTGGCTTTGAATTATTTCTCCAGAGGACGTTTGCTCTGGAGCTTGGGCCGATGTGCGTGGGATGGCTGCGTGCAGGAGGAGGAGGGAGGAAATTCAGCTGTTTGGCTTTTGTAGCTTGCTAGAAGCCTTGGGAAAGTTGTGCTCCTACTGCATGTGCCCAGTTGTAAAAATAAGGATGCTGACGTTGACCCGCTGCAGCGGAGGGTGGGAGCTGACTGCTTGGGAAGCCGTGAGTGAAAGACGCTTGACAGGAGCAAAGATTAGAGATTATTATTGGAGAAGCAGAAATCAAGCTGTTTCTGTCCATGCCCTGCCTGGCTATAAGCCTCATCTCCGCACCTCCCTGCCTCTCACTGAAACAGAAAGGCTCTTTTGTGCCATTAAGGCCCCAGCTTGACAAGTATTGACTTAATGCTGTCACTTCCTCAGCTGCCAGCGGCCACCGTGCCGGCTGCTGCTTTGTCCTCGGCTGCGCGGTGGGCAGGACCTTTGCATTTGCCCGTTTCAAAGGAGCCGGACGCCTGCGGCTTCCCTGGTTTGAGATGCCTGGCAGGTGGGGGCTGAGGGGATCGGGTCCCTGGCAGCTTCCCATGGGAGCTGTGGCTGCTCGTGGCCCGGAATGTGCGAGGTACGGCCGGAGCCACAGCCTGCACGGATGGGACTCGCCCGGACCAGAGCTCAGGGGGAGCAGAGGGAAGGTGGGAGAGTTGCTGCCCTGTCCCTCAGCGGTGCTGGGACCCCGACGAGTGAGATTTGCAACGAAAAGCTGTATTACAGCCTCAAGGCAAACATGCTGCGTTGGAGACGAAGTGGAATCTCTTTTAGAGCTTGTTACGGGTGGCTGGCTCCGGAGAGAGCCAGTGCTGGGGTCCTGCATGGGGATAACAGCCCGGGGGATGCCCGCGCTCACCCCTGGCTTGCAGCAGCCTGGTCTATCGCCGTTAGCCCGACTTGCTGAAGTAGAAAACGGAATTAGCTTTTTTCCAGGGCGGTTTGTGTTTCAGTAACTTCTCAACAGGGGCTCTGAACCTGCACTGGGGAGGAGATCTGAGACCAAGTTGGTTTAGTTTTTTTCTTTTGTCTTAACCCCAAGCCCACGCTCTCCCTCAGGCCCAGCTGCGCATCCGTATGCAGGGAGCACCCGTCCCTGTGGCCGCAACGGCACGGCTGGGGCTGCAGCTCAGCAGCGAGGGACCCCGCTTTGCTTCTGCCTTGAGTTTAAGCTTCTAGTAACGACGGTGAGAAGAGCAAGTCTCCTGAAGGCTGTGCTGTGGTGGTGGTGGCATTAACGCACACACGCACACAGAATCCTGGAGTATTTTTTTTAACCTGTTTCTTAACTGAAGGTCTTTCAAACCAGCTGGTTTAAAGCTGGTTTTATTCAAACCAGCTTTAGCATCTGCACCAAATCACTTTGCAGTGATGCTCTGCTCTGTGTGATGTCCCACTTTTACATGCCCTGAAAATGAGGATTTGAGCCCACTCTGGTCCGTAACATCACAAGTCCCAAGTGTTTAATAACCAGGAATCTATCTGTAAGGCTAGCTTAAAAATCGTGACACTTAAAAATTATTTTAAGTAATTTGTCTTCGGCTTGTTAAGGTTTCAGGGTGTGCTGCCAACTTTTGCCCTGCACCTGCAAGGGCTGGGACTCCCAGCCCAGGATCAGGAGAGCTGCTGGATTCATCCCTTACTTCATGCACACATTCCATAGAGTTTTACTCTTTCTTTGGCCAGTGAATTTTTCCTCGGATGGTCTTGCTCAGGTGCCGCAGCGTTTGTCAAGGATGGCCAGCCTGCACGCTGGTGGGGGGCGGGCTCAGCCTTGCGCGTCCAGTTCTGACATCTCACGGCTGCCGGTCGCTGCCGCGGCAGTCGGCTTTGCCGGGGCGATGGAGCGGGACCGTGGCTGCACCCCTCAGCCTTGTCCGGGCAAAGGCTCTGCCGCGTCCTGGGTTGCGATGGAGGAGATGCTGACTGGCACCACGAGCAGCCCACAGCGTGGTGACTCTCGCTTACTAAACCCAATACAAACCCTGTAAGGGTGCAATTACTACAGCATCATTATTGCTGATGAGTCTTGGGTTAAAATGGCTCTTCAGGTTAAAAAAAAAAACAACCTCAAATGCACACCTCCACGATCCCCAGCCTCCCAGCCCCGTATTCCCGTTGTTGTTCTGGCTGCTGATCTGCAATTCGGAGCCTCACTTCTCCCAGCCTTGCCCTTCTGCCGAGCGCTGCCTCGGCTCGAACCTGCGGGAGCGGCTGCAGCCAGGCTCCGGGGTCTCAGATGCTGAAAGCTGTCGAGTGCACAGAGATGTTCTGGGTATTTTCAGCTGAGAATTTAGCTCTGCTCTAATGAAGCCGTAACAGCCCGCTGAAGAGGTTTTATTCAAATCAAGGTGTTCTTGACTAATCCCTCCTTGCAGCAGTTTCTGAGATGCTCCGTGTTTCCTGGGCTGGATTTTAATTTCTCTCCCTCTCTCCCTCAACCTTCAACATCCACAAGGTTAAACTTGCAGGCACGAGCGCTCCCCAGCTGGGTCTGGTGACACCAAGGAGCAGGGACGTGGGTTGTGGCGGAGCAGGCGGGATGCTCCGGAGCGGGATGTGCTGCAGAGCCCAGGACACGGGCGCAGAGCGCGGCTCAGCCCGTGGTCTCGCTGCGGTGGCCAGCAGCAAGCAGGTGGCCGAGGCCCAGCTGACCAGCGGCGAGGACCAAAGGTTCAGACCTCCCCCAAAACACGGTTTCGGCACCTGGGTGTGTTGAGGAGGGGGGGTCAGGAATCGGCGCTCAGGTACGTGGGGTGCGGAGGATGCTCGGGGGTTTTTGAGCCGTGGTGGGAAGGGCAGCGGGAGCGGTTGCTGCTACTTGGATACTGGGGAAGTGCTGGAAGAGCAGCTGCCCGGGGACCTTCACCTTGAGGCGGCACAGGGAGGAGGTTGAGAGCCGGACGGGCTGCGTTTGCACTCTCGTAATGGAAAGGCTGCCTTTTGCGCAGTCCTGTGCGGGGCCACGGGGGTCCTGCTCGAAAGGACTGATGCCGTTAAATGCAGGTGATGGTGTAGAACGCTGCAGGGTGGCCAGGAAGGGTCGGAGGGAGAAGGCAGGGCCCAGAGGGAGGATTTTAGCCTGGGTGGCTTTTGCCTTCCCTTCTTGGGCACGGCTCTCCCATCTGGCTGGCCCATGCGGCTGGAAGCCAGCAGAGCCCAGTGACCAGCCTGGATCCAGAGCCGCCGCCGCGGAGCTGCGGTCTGAGCGCAGGAATGGCCGCAGGCGGTCTCCGCATCCCCGAGTCATTTTGATGCAGCCAGCCTGTCTTTCCCTCTCTCCCGGAGGAGCTAATTATGGTGATGTTAATGAGGCAGAGGTGCTGATGCTGCCCAGGGTTTTAATGACTCTCCTCCAAGTTCTCTGCTACTTTTACTGGAGCGATGAAGACGGGCGGTTCGGAAGGAGAGGTGGGCAGTGGGCAGCCTCGTGCAGCCCCAGCTCTGCTGTCCAGGCAGCTCAAGGGGTCAGCGTGCCCAGGCAGGGGCTGGAGAAGGGTTTTCCTGGGATGGCAGGGACGGTTTGGTGCCAGAATTCAGACGGCCTGCCCTCCTTGTTGGCAGAGGGTCAAGGGTGATGTTTTTCCCAGTGCTGAGCGAGCCCGACCACAGCCCTCTGCTGCGTCTGCCCTCCCTCCGGAGCTGCCTCGGTCCATGGGAGCGTGTGTCCAGCCTGTTCTGCATCCCTGGTCCCTGTCAAATCTGGGCTCTGACCCTCAGGACGCTGGCTGGTGTCAGAGATGGAGGACTAGCTGTGAGCATTTACTGCTGCGTCCCACAGCGTCTTCTCCTCCTGGCCTCTACCGCTGCTGGAAATGCCCAAATCAGGGCTGTGGCTCCTGGCCAAGTCCCGGGAGAGCTGCGGGTCCTCGGACTCTCCTAGGTAGTGCCCAGCCCTCCCCCAAAATTGCGTGACAGATGCTAAGACGGGAAGGAGGTGGTCAGCCAGGCCACGGCTGAAAATGCATTTCAGATGATTTGTCTGGGGAAGACAGGTAAGACAAATGCTTGTGTGCATGTGGCCAGCATGTGCCAGGATGCTCTAAAAACTGGAAATGACTGAGTAGAGGTTCTGGAGCACTTATGTAAAATATCTAAATAAATCTTTAATATTTCTAATTGCAAATGTACATAAATTGCACGGCCACATCATTTCTTTGAACACCAACAACTTTCTCTGTACATTATTACATAGTTTAAAAGGAGCTGAAGGAGATTCAGCAAACACTTCCACTTTGCTTTTTTGTTTTTAAACATACTTACAAAAAAAGATTTGTTTTTCTTTATAAGAGGATATAAAACATAGCGACTGCTTATCAGGAACAAGTATCAGCCTAAGCAGATATACAGAGAGAGGTATATCTTAAGACACAGTGATGTATGATAAAGGAATATGTGAACATGGAGACTGCACTCTGGGGTACCGGTAGCTGATGCAGAACCACATGGCATTTACAGCAATGTCGCAGCTCAGGTGATCTGTGGAAGTCAATGCTTGAACGTGACACCCTTTTTCAAAGTGTAGTTGTTTCTGAATGTTGTGCAACACCCTCAAGACTGGATTTGGTTTGTAAAGCCCATCAGCTGCATGTCAGCATGCTGCTGTTGTCCTCCCTCCCACACACCCCCCCCCCCCCCCCCATGTGTAATTTTCCCTAAGGGAAAAGAAAAAGGCAACAGTTATCTGTGTGGGGTTAGAGCAGGGCTTGGCAGTTCTCGGGAACAGGGCAGGTGCCGCACGTCCAAGCCTTGGGACTGAGCAGTCTCCTCTGGAACTGCCCTGAAGAGCCACAGACCTCCTTGGAGATGGGCAGTGTCCCTTCTGCGGCCAGGTCAGGGCTCTCCTGCTGGCCACGAGGCCGCACGCTCGGACCCACGCCAGGTCCCTGTGGCCAGGCTGGAGGCCTGGATTGCTTTGACCGCAAACCTTTGGGAAGGAGGTTGACCCCAACAGTGATGGTGGGCAGGAAGGATGCAGTGCTGCAGTGGGAGCCCTCCCGCCCGCCCCAGGGACAGTGTCACAGTTGTTCCCTTTGGCCTTTCTGCTTCACGCTCTCCAGGCAAAGCTACAGGTTACGGACAGGGCAGTGACCTTGGTGGAGCTGCTGGGCACTGCTGGTCATAGGTGCTGCTTTCAGAAAGGCATCTCCCAGGAGCTGCTACCTCTGCCCTGGGGGAAACGAGCCCCTTGCAGATCAAATCCATGAGCCGTACCTTGTGGCTGTCCTGGCTGATGGCATCAGGGCGTCTTCCATCTCCTGTGACTAAAAGTCCTCTCCTTGTTCGTCACAGAACAGACATCAGTATGTTTTCTATTGCATCTGGGTATGGGCATTAGTAACAGGGAAAAGCCTACGAGTGCTCCAACTTTGGAAATGATTGATTAGTTGCTGATTGCTTTCCTAGGAGAGCCTGTGATGCCTCGCTCAGGTCCACCAGGTCTCTTCTCCCTTTAGGAATATTTGTAGTAGCAGAACCTGTGTCCTGCACCCTGCAGTAACCTACGGGGCTGGCTGCCAGGCCGGAGGATTCAGCGTGTTCTCACAGTGCAATCAGTGCTTTACAACTGCAGAAGCAGAAAACAAAACCAACCAGACTCAAATGACGATGCAGAGTGACGCAGGACTCTTTGGATGACGGTAGGATTTGCTTAAACAGGTGCAAAAGGGGCTGGTGACTACACTGTAGTATTAGTTGGCATGGGGAAGGACTTAGGTCCCTCCAATTTTTTGGCACTGAAGCCATAATCCCTGTCCAAAATGATGATACTTACAGTCTGCAGAGACCTTGGGCTACTGTTCAGTCCATTTCATTCCCCCTCACACAAAACTCTGCTCGTTTTTCAGAAGTGTTCACTACAGTTTAACAAAACCCCAACTCAAACTCTTAAAACAGAATCCTTGAGATGGACCAACCCCCAAATCTGGATCCCTGGCTTCTCTCTCTTCCCTCAGATCCCCAAAGGGAGGAGGCTGAAATCGTAACCTGCATCTGGATCCAGATTTGCTAGCTTGAGTCCACCTCTCCAAAAGAGCAGTGAGATACAACCAAATCCTGACCGAATAAGCAGCACCAGAAGTAAGTTACTATATACAACTGTTAGTGAGATAGATACGTTACAGTAAACACTGAAAACATTTACAAAAAAATATTAAGACTTGTATTAAGATAAAAATCTGAGTGTTTGTTTCGTTTACACTTTGACGAGTTTGCACTAGAACAGCCTCTTACTGTAGAAAGCGCAAGAATGAAAAAGAAAATGGAGCCGATCACAAAACATTACGGACAGTGGTTGCTTTGTTCCGGTGCTGCAAGCACCTCTTGGGATTGCCTCTGGTATTGCTACGCCAGATACCAGGTCCGAGGCCACGTCAGGTAACCTGGCCACGCGGGGCTCGCGTGCGCTCACACGCTCTTGCTGGCTCGCTCACGCACGCATGTGCGCACATGCACGCACACACACCCACACCCACACATATATAAATGTACAGTTTATAAATAACAGAAACACAAACAGAAGTAACAGAACTGAACTGAGCCTGGATCTTAAAACCTACCCCCAAACCTTTTTAGGGGAGGGTCATGTTTAGGTCCAGTTGTTGACAGTTGCAGGGGAAGGAGACAGGGAAAAAGGTGGTGGTGGTGGTGGGGAATCTACTGTAACGAGACTTAGTCCTGAATTTCTTTTCATACTGGCTCAGGAAACTAAGCAACAACTCCAGAAGGTGTTGGCACTGGAACTTTTAAGATTTTTTTTTTTTTTAGGAACTCGCTGTGGAAGGATTTAAGCGGTCCTGCTATTTCAGCAGAACAATGTGTGTTCAGTAATCTGCAAGTTTGAGGTTAACCAGGAGTTTTTGACAGATCGGGGTGGGGTGGGGGGAGCAGTGCCTTGGCTTGTGGTTGAGGAGAAGATTAAGATGTACTGTGCTTAAGCATCAGTACTAAACAATTGTTTTGTGGGTGTTTCTTTTTTCCAGCTCTTATGGAGAGCACTGACTGCATCCCAAAATTACTTCCATGTACGAATGGAAACATGTTGCTGGTGGGGCGCCTGCCCCCATGCCCTGTTAGCGTTTCCATTCCTCTATGTTCCTTCTCTCTTGAAAAACTTCCGTCTCTCGCAACACAAATATTTTGGAACTCAAAAACAATCAGCTCTAAACATACATCTCAGGGCAACAGCAGTTTAAAATAGTCTTTTTGCAGGGTTCTTATAAATGGGTTTGACTCTGAGACAATGGCAGATGTTAAGTGTACGTACCCAACGGTTCACAGTACCCTGTATATTCCTAACCTGTCTGGGTCTTTCTCCAGTTGTAACCTTGTCAGTTTTGAGAGGTTCTTCAAAGCCATCTGTGCTAGTCTCCAAAATTCAAAGGTGACTGTACTTGTCATAAATACTTAGTTATTACTTTTCTCTGAGGAGCTCCATCTGGGGTCTGCTGTGTGACTGCACCACTCTGCAGGCGTTGGCGGGGTGTGGAGACCTCAGTGCAACATGTTCGCTCCTCCAAGGACCAAGCCGCACCGGGCTTGGCCCAGGGCTTCCAGGGAACAGAAAAACGTTTAGGAAAAAAAAAAAAAAAAGAGCATCTTTAATTTTGAAAACAATTGCATGTGGAAGAATGCTGTTAACGAGCCTTATGGCTGTGGGGCAGCATGGCAATGCGGAGCTTACTGGCAAACTGTCCTGCTCAGGCAGCCTAGGTAGTGTGAGGCTGGAGACGGTACCTAAGCTGTGCAGAGCTCAGTGAACATCCTAGTCCCTTTGACTGTACATTTACACATGGCAGGAGGAGCTAGGACAGGCGTTGAGCAGTGTATTAAACTTTAGTGGGAGAAATAGGCAGATGTCCTGTACACTGTACACTGTCATCCGTATCTCAGAGAAATCTCTCTGGCTCTTGGTACGAGTGACCTGCTCTGAGAGTGGGAGTCATGAAGTGCTAACTTAAAAAAAACACAAACCAACAAACACACCGTGGCGGCAGGTCAGCGGCACAATCCCCCGTTAAGGAGGTGACCCCTCCGCTGAGCACAACGTGTCTGAATGTGCCGAATCTGCGTGTTTCAGCAGTTAGGAAAGTCTAATCCTGGCTTATGCCTGCACAGTGCTCCTGACAAGGGGGCTTTCGGTGGTGGCTGCTGTTCTTGTTGGTTACTCCCTTATGACCATGTTTTACATTCTTCAAGCCGGTTAATTTCCATGCAGTGCTCATTCCCAATTTAAAGAGGACAGTATTCCAGAAAATGGGATCTTTTTTTTTCTAATGCATACTGTGAAAGAAAAGAAATACAATTACCGATCTTCATGGTTCTTCAGGGCTTTTTCTTGTTTCTTTGTCTGTTTTTCTCCCCAGAAATAGTAAAAATCTCTGCACAGAGCATTACATCCCCACAACGAACCCTTTGTCAAGCAAGAAGCTGGCCATTTCACGTAGTCCCTCACTCCCCCTCTACCACAACGGGCACCAGCAAATCCAGCCCCTGTACCTCAGTCACAGCTCAGGGACCAAGCTCAGGCAACATTTACTTTATTCTGTGGCTAGAAGTTATGCGCGTGGGGACAGTGCCCTGGGGCTATTGCTTACAAAGCCTCTCCCCCCCCTATTTGTGAGAGAGCAGAAGCTGTAGAGAGGAATCAAGTCGCCATTCACCGGGTGCCAGCTCCTCCCTCTGCTTTCGTGCCAGAGACTTGGGCTTGCTCAAGCCTGGACCCCCCAGGACCCCCAGCAGTACCAGTCATGCCCTCCTCCACTGCCCTGCCGCCGTGGTTCCCCACGCAGCACCCCTTTGGCTACCACATGGCACAGAGTGCGCCCTGACCTTCCATCTGGACTGTGCTCCCTCTATGGGCGGAGTTAATTAAACACTAATTAGCTGCGTAAATGCCCTGTGGACAGTCACCCGCTGTAAAAGTCAGTGGCCTCACAAAAGCCACATGAGGAAAGATGGCTGGGCTCAGCTCGGGGTTTGCTTTGGGAGAGGGCTGTGCTCCAGGGGGAGGCACAGGAGGAGCGGGCCAAGCTTCGCTGCCATCCCTCGTACGGCTACATCCAGCAGCACACTTTAACTGGACTTACTGGGCCATTGCCTGCTGCAGGCTCTGCCCAGCTCCCTTTATTTCGCTTACTGCAATGCCAAGGACGTTATTCCTTGCTGGGAGGGGTGAGGCATATCCTTTGGGCAGTTTAGAAGGAAAAGGTTACTTTTGTTTAAACATTAAACACTGATTTAAATCCAACAGTGACAGCGATTCTCAAATATATGTTATTTCCTTATGCCACTCATCTCACACTCGATCTTTCCGTCCCCTCAATGTGCTGGCATTAGCATCTCCCACAAAGGCTCAGTCAAGCGCGCCGTCCGCAGTAAGGAGCTGGTTTCTCTGGGGGGAGAGAGCAGCCGTTCTTTGAAGCCGCGGCTCACACCTGCTGCTGCACGGTCTCTCTGGCCAGGCCTCCTCTCCTGCGGCAGCGCCCTCCACGGGTTAACAATTACTGCTGTTTCTGAATTCTCCATTCTCTGTAATCTGCAATTTAGTTGGGTTTGTGGGGGAGATCCCATTACGTGTCTGCATGCTGTACCTCTCTTTCAGCTGAGTAAGGGCACTCATTAACCGTGCGTTGGCAGCATCCAATGAAGCAATGCGTTTCTCCTGCAAACAAACAGGCAAGAGGGGAACAGTCAGTGGAAAGGCATGGAGATCTGTCCCTCTGTGATGCCAGGGCCTGTCCTGACACAGCAGCCCCGAGGCCTCTTGGACCAGGACCTCTCTCTTTGGCATTCTTAGCTGTGGGGCTTTTAAGTGCTAAAAGAAGTGTAGTGTTTTTTTGAAATCCACTGCTATTAGCAGGGCCGCAAACGTACTCTGCCTGTGCAATGAGCCAGATTCATTTTAGCATCCTGAAGAAAATGGAGATAACACAGTTTCTCTACTTCTTCAGTTATACAGAAATTCATTGTACTGTTTGCTCTAACTGCAGCTGTTACAAAGTTTGTAAGATTCCTTTTCGAAAACCAAGCTCTCCCAAGATAGTTATTCCTGTCAGTGTTTAGCTGATTTTGTTAGTGTAAATTAATAGTTCAAACGACTTGTGGCGTCCCGGGGTGGCTTTGATGGCAACTCTCACCAATTACAGTATCATAAGGATGGGAGCAAGAGCTTCCATGTTGCAGCCTGATTCTGCCACTCCTGCTCTTTGTGACACTGAACAAGTCATCATCCCTCTCTGTCTGCCACCAGTATGAAGGAACAGAACCAACTCAGAACGGCATAGTAGTTTGCTTGTGTGTAACTTTGAAGGACCATGTATGGACAAGTCTAACACTACTGTACAGCCTGAGATGACAAAAAGAGAGCCGTTTAGACTGCCTCATGGTAAAAGCCTCACATGTAACACAGAAAATGGCAGGAGACAGGACAGCCTGTCGAGAGCTGCTGGCAGGCTGCAGTCTGCACTGCTTGCATCTTACGGACGCCCCTGTATCTGCTAGGCTTTGCTGGAGTGCAGAAGGGAGTATGATGATTTACTAGCTCTGAACAAATTACTCTACAGAAAAACAGTGATTCTTTTTACAAAGTTACTACTGTCTCATCTCCTTTTTAATTAGCTATACAGTAAATTAGTCATGAGTAGTGACTCACAAGTGATTAAAAGGGTTGTTAACAGTAAGCCTAGAATATACTATCACCTAGCCACAACCTGTAGGAAGGCCTAGCTGCTGAGAAGATGCTCATCTCTTGCCTAGACAAATTAAAAGATTATAGACCGTATTTTCAGATTCTCGTTTCCAAGCATAGTGTTTTGCACCCATCATCTGATGCTCCTCTGCCATTGCTATCCGTAACAGTAACTGTGCTTCCCAATCCTGCAAGCCGCAACCCAAAGGCTGAAAAAACACGTTGGCTTTGCTCTGGCTAGGCTTTGTGTTTGCTCCTTGTATCCAGGTCCTGCAAGCGTAACTGGAACATGAAGCACCAAGCAAAGCTCTGGGGACCTCAGACTGAGCCAAAAAGGATATGATCCTTCCACAAACTGACTGAAATGTGGGCATGATCCTTCCACAAACCTCCCCTTGCCATCCTCTGTGCCACCTGCCAAGCTCCAAGGCTAGAAACATCAGTACGAATGCAAATGCCGTGACAGTAAATCGCATCCTGCTGAAGTGCGAACGGCTCTGCCACTGACTGCAGCTTGCTGCTGACTCACCCACGTGCACAGTCTTGCCATGCTTAAGCTGGCACTGCTGCATGGCAGGAAGGCTGCATGTTGGCAGACTCACCCTGGTATTGGGGACTCACCTGTGCATCAATAATCTTCTGCTTGGAATCCACGGCAGCCTGCATTTCTGCATGGTCCTTCTTCAACTCCTCCTCAACTGACATCAGTCTGGTAGCCAAACAGACAAGAAAAAAATTAGATTTGTTGGGCTCTGCTAAGCCCAGATACTAGTCTCATACACGTCTAAATCAGCCACCCACAGTGAACAATACAGATCGTGTCCTCATTTAGTCCTTGACACCAAGGAAGCAAAGAGGTGATGGACATCTCTCAAGCACATAGATAGAAGAGATGTGTAATACCAGAGAGTCTAGTCTACAGATGGAACTGGCCTCACATAGCAGCCCCCATCATCCATACCAGGTCAAACCGTCTCATCTGAAATTGCAGTGCTGAGGCACACACAGAGACGCTCCCAAGACCCGCAGTTGTCCACTCGAGCACAAAGGAGACACAGTCATTGGCACTACCTCTTCTTACACACAAACCAGTAGTTTAGAACCAGTCTTTTTTCTGGCTCTTACTCTTCTCTAGAGCTCTCCATAGCAGACCGTCCCAAAGCTTAGGTGATACAGAACAGTGAAGGCTGACCCATTTATGTGGGCTGATTAAAAGCATTAAGTTGGCTTGGCTCAGGTAAAGGTGAAGCTAGCTGCACTGGAACAGCGTATGTTCTGGACAAATGTAAACACCACGTCCCACTGGCTGGGAGAAGGGGATTTATAGCTAGGAGTAATGGGATGGTGATGAGATCTTCAGCGAAACATCAGAAAAGAACATTTTGATCTTTACATCTACCGCTCATATGAACAGAAGAGCAAACCTGCCAGAGCCTCCGAGAACTGGGGCAGGCTGCCAGCTCTCCCCTCCTGAAGTTTTGCCTTCGTCAATCAGGAAAATGCCAGGGTTTTCCTTGACCCAGCTAACACTGACTGGGGGGACCCAAAAAGTCAGTGCTTGAAATCCCCTGCAGGGGCTGTAACCCAGAAGGGCAGGAGTGAACAAACACTGGAAACCCACATGGGAAACCTGCCTGCAGCTCCAAAGAAACGTGATTCTCCAGAGTGGGGATCGGCTCTAATGCCAGCCAGGCTGTGTGCCTGTCATCTCCAGCACTCCCATCTCCCCTGTACCTGCTGATGATGCCCTTCATCTGGATCTCCTTATCCTCCTGCTGTCTGCGGAGCCGCTCCTCGCTCTCCTCCAGCCTGGCCTGGTACTCCAGCATCAGCTTCTGTGTTGTTTCCTCCTGGCATTTGAAGCGAGTTTCATATTCCTCCAGCTTCTTGTTGGAGATACGAAGCTTGTCCTGCAGCACCACTAGGTCCTGCTGGTACTACAGCATGTAAGGACAGACACAGGAGGAGAAAACACATGTGGCATGTTACCAAGTAGGGCTTTGCCCTTGCCAGGGTTTCCCCATAAACCAGTTATGCCCCTCTCCTTGCATTAGACTAGCTGCAAACCCGTATCAGATAACCCCGCTTGCCGACACCTCCTCTTCAGTCTTCTCCACACTGCGCTAGGAGCGATGCTGCGTTCCACTGGGCAGGCAGGTCACTGGCAGGTTCAGAGAATGGGTTGTTAGCAGAGTCTGGCATTTCACATGGGGAATGCAGGTTAGAGTAAGTGAATGGCAAAAACGCATCTGGCATCTTCCTCACTAACAGCGCAAGGCTAAACACAGGCAGGAGAAGCTGCACTGGTGGGATTTTGGGTTTACACGAGCTCTTCAGTCTACAGCGATAACGGTGGGCGCTTTGGACATGCTGGAAGCCAAGCACGAGCTGTTAGTGCTGCCTGCCTCCCGCCCGGCAGCAGGCTCTGCAGCACTGACAGACGTAGGCACTGCTGTCTTGGCACATAGTGGTCACCCTTCATCAAGGCGAGGGCGACTCGCTGGCGTGAGCGGAGGCAGTGAGCACTACTGCCTTTTGGGGTGCAGGATTTTAACCAACACGATCAGATGTCAAACCAGGGTTCAATCTGAGAAGAGCTGCTGCATGAAGCCAAGACCCCACAGTTGCACTGTTCATTCAGATGAAGCTAAAAACCAGCAGCAGAATAATCACATAAAGCAATTAAAAAAATTAAGAGCTTTCTAACTCAGTAAAACTGGGTTCAGCTATTGCAGAAGCACGGCATTCAGTACAGCTTGCTTTGCTAAAGGAAAAGCCGGTGTGTATCTGTACAAAACCCCCCCCACTTTAACTTCCAAAAATTATCTTTGGAAATTGTCTTTCTTTAAAAAAATAAAACCACAACTGGAATAACCTTAGAATTAACATGCAGCTGATAATTTGACAAGCTGCTTTTAAAGAGTCAGATTCCGGAAAAAGACTTCCATGTGAGTCATGAAGTCTGTTACAAAGCTACAAGTGTTATTCATGAATTGACAAAAATGCACTTGACTGCATCTTGACTTGGCTAGCTGAAAAATACAGCCTTCCCCTCTGGCCGTCGCCATGTGTGTAAGCACTCAAATGCTGGACTTGCTTGTGTCCCAGTTTTGGGGAGTTTCACCAGCAGATCAGCTCGTGAGAGGGGAACACAGCCAGGCTGCTGCCCATGTACCGGTCAGCTGGACCCCCCCCAGCCCATGTAAATCCACATTGCTTTCCTAGTATCACTCCACTAACTGACTGGCTGACAGCAAAATTAAATGCAACTCCCAAGGGTTGAAAATTTCTGATGCTGATGGTCTTCCCGAATTGCCAAAGTATTCGAGCCGTGGCTGGCAGATGGGCAGGACCTCTGAGCTCCTTCTGCCTGGGCAGGGACAGACACAACAGATCCCTCTATTTTTCCTTTAGCAAAGCTTTTACTGCGGCACTGAAACAACACAGTTTGCACACGGAACCTGGAGCGATGAGGGAACACAAACGCCCATACAGTTGCACAGAAGCACTAGAGTCAGACAGAAGGGAGTTGCTTGAACAGGAAAGATTAAATACCTACCCTAACCTTAAAATAGGAGCAGCATAAGTGAGCTCAAATGATAGCAGGAGAGGCCTCAGAGACCGAAGGAGTCGCTCCTGTCTCTAGAACATTTGTCTCATTCTCGGTTACCATTCATGTCTTACAGTAATGGGGAGAGAGATTATGCTAATGGTGATCTTTAATGTCAGTGACTGATGTGACAGCGAAGTAACAAAAGATGCTGCATGGGAATGAGACAGCAGGCTCCTGGGGGGCGAGGGCTCCCTCTGAACTTGGGACAGGGACTGGTTTGCTGCAATACCGTCCGAGTTTGTAATACTGCTGTCTACCTTGAGCAGGACCTGTGCTGGTGAGCCCCTCCTGGTGCAGGATGGGGTGAGCCTGGCACGTCCTGGGGGGCAGCGGCCTCTTGGGCTGGCACTGAACAGAGCAGTCCCTGTGAGTGCCCACCTGGTAAAAGCTGAGCCCGTTTCACAGGAAAAGGTGCCAGGAAGGGGATCAGTGACAACGCTTGGCATGCACCGTGTCCAAACCGGAGGGCCATCTGCCTGCCGGCGGGAGCTGGCAGGTGTGAGCCGGAGAAGGCCAGCACTCATTTCTTACTGTGTGGTCCTTCGGCATTTCACCTCACTCCAGTTCCACCGCAACAGCAAAGCTTGCCTCTTGTTCTCCGTTGCAGCCTCGAATGAGCACTGAACCCTTTCAGAAGCCCTTCGGTGACGAAATGCAGCAATAACCCAGTGCACGATGCACCAGTCTGACAACACCTTCTCTATGATTTGCTGCCTACTGGTGTCTCTGCTTAGGTGGCAGTCAAGATTTCTATACCTCTGCACACAAGGTCTGCTAAACGTACATTTTTCTGTGTCAGCTGCTCTCTGATCAGTATGTCTGTGTACTTACGGGAATACCCAAGGAGCAGAAAGTCAGTAAGAAATGGGCTGAACTCTCACAAACTCTGCCACGCTCTTCCTGGGGCAGCTGGGAGTCATCGCCTTTACCTCCCAGTCCCTACGCTACCTGCCTTTGGTGTTTAACTAGAATTTAACAGGTGCCGGTCCCAAAATGATATAGCACAGCAAAATGAGAACAAGAAGGCTATCGTAACAAAACCAGAAACATGGCTGTGCTGGAAAAAAGGGAAAGAGGCTCAGGGAAGGTGACATCTGCAGTTCTGTGGGACTGGGTGGTAACACATGGCTGGTGCAAGAGAGGAGAAGCACATTGAGGAAACATCCCAAATGCTAACTGTGCCCAACTGCAGCGGTCCTGGCAGAGCCAGGCTTCTGAGAAAGTACCTTGCAGAAGCAGCAAGCAGCAAATATGGGATCTTCACAGCTCTTGACTGCTGGATCCTTATTTCTGGCCCTACTTTGTCACTCCTGGCCAGGCCTACTCTGTCTCTTCCCTGCTTGTCCCACCACAGGCTCACCTGGGAAGGAGGGGACATGAGCAGTACCCCTCTGCTTCGCGAGCAGCACAGGGCCTCTCCGGGACAGTGGGCTCAGACTGAATACTCTGGAACTGACTTCCTGACAGACCCCCAGATTGGTCAGGCCCTAGTCTGTGTGACACAGCCGTAAGATCAGGGCAATGTCACTGCACCAGTGAAGTCACCCCAGGCCCCAGCGCTGTCTCCGAGACCAGAATCTGGACTTAATGTTGAGGTCTGTTTACAACTTGACATGGAAGTTACTTCTCGCTAGACGTCCCTGTTGTGAGGCACGAGGCTGCCTGTACCTTACTCCCATCACGTTTATAGGTGTGCTTAATTCACTTTTTAAGCTCTCTTCCCCTGCAGCCAGACAGAGTAGGAATGGGGGGAGTAACAGGCACTGGCTGGTGTCAGAGTTTGCTGCAGAGCAGCACCAGCACTTGATTCCTGGCTTCTGTTTTTCTTGCTTTCATCAGAGGGTAATTCCAGTCATCGAATGTGTGAAAAACCTCCCAAACCTTCCCCAGAATTGCCCTGTGAGGCTGAGCAGGGCAAAGAGCAACCTGACACCCCTCTCTCCTGGGCAGGGACTGCCACAGAGCCCACCTTGTCCCCAGGGTGCTCAGATGAGCGACATTCAAGGAAATCCTCTCTATTTAGAAACTTGTTTCAATCCAATCAGGTTTTACCTTTTCTGCTTGGCTGAGCTCGTCCTTATTCCTGAGCTTATCCCTGTGCTTGGAATCTGGGTCAATGCTTTCATCTTCTAAAAACTGCATGTTCATATTCAAAAGCCAAGCAGCAGTGCGGTCCAGGGCATTGGGGTTCACAGGAGAAGGGGCCTACAATGAAACATACAACCATAACAAAAGAAAAACCTGTAACAGAAATGGTCATGAAGCTGGTGAGAGAATTTCCTTCCAAGCAAAGCCCTCTCCCCTGCTGCTTAAACAGCAACGAACAAGTCTGAGCTACCAGAGCGGTCAGGGTTGGGGGGTAAGAACAACTCCTATTCTGCATCTGCACATTATTTTAGGTCAAACAGCCTTTGACAGGCCAAAGTCTTCCCTGTGCCACCCCCACAGAACAGACGTACAACAGCACACTGCAGTGGGGTCCTCCTGAAAGTAATGGGCCCAGGATTCTGAGCAGGTCCTGTCACCTCAGAAGGACATGACCTGAGAAGGTGCCGAGCTGCAGGCAGAATGGCTTGACGTCGTATATTCACTTTGCAAGCAGAGATTTCACTCCACTCTTCAGCATCTTTTACTGAGCCATCCTTTTGCTCGCTGGGGAGATTTCGTACAGATAAAACCACCTCTGCAAGCAGAAACGCTACTTTTGGTCACGCAGGTGCCTTCTTTGAAAACAAAGTCTTCTTTTTGGCTGAGACTACACTTGACGACGCTGGAGAGGTCTAAATGCTCGATATCTTAGTAATTCTTCTCTAGGTTTGGTCACATAGCTATGGGAGCTCAAGGAACAGTGCTGTTCTACAGTCAGAGAGCTAGAGACATGGCTGCTGCTTTTCAGTCCTCGCCTGGGCAGGGACTGCAAATGGCATTGCCTAAATATCTTCCAACTGCATTACAAGGTTGAGGAAGTGTATCTCCAGCTATTTCCCCTCCATCCTGGCTCATTATAAAGTACAGTAAGCAGTTGCTTGGATGAACACAAAGGATCTGGATGACTTGGTCAAGGGAATTCAAGCTGAACAAGTCAGAAACATCGGGGACTCTCTCCTTCATTCAAACCTCTGGATGGTAGAGAAACCCAGTCACCGGCAAGAAGCAGAACAGGAGGTTCTGCACTCGGAAGGAGTGGGGACTGGTTTAGTCACCTCACTGGGGTTGGGGGCTTCCCCATGGATCTTCCACTGTGGTCTTCTACTTCCAGAATTTTAAATCAGAAGTTTCAGACTCAGCTCATGAATGTCACTTGCTCTAAATCCTCCCCTGCCTTGTGGCTTTCTGCTTTTTCTTGCATCTCTAGCTCAGGCACTGCACCTGCGTTGGCTACTCAGACTTCCTGGCGCCAAGGAGCAGTGGCCACCTGGGTTCATTTCAGCAGCGTAAAGGCCACCGGTAAAGGATGTCAACAAACAGAGCTCAGCCCACTGTACGTGAGTCCTTCTGCCTCTTTCTTCCTTCTCCGAAGAAGTAAAAAAGAACGTCTCATCTGGCCTGGGACAGTTTGGAAGTCAGTTCAGCAGATGAACTCACAGAAGCAGAGGAAGTGCTTCTGGCTGGCAGGAACGAGGTTCATGGACTTCTACTAAAATGGCCACCAAATGGGATTTCTTTGTTCTCAAACAGCATTTGATACCACCAACCATGAGCAAGCAGTTTCATTATGGTTCACAGACGCTGCTAACATATAAGTAAAATGCGCAGATTAAGGGTAGGAGAGGCATTCTGAGGACTTCAGGTCTTGAGAGAAACTTTGAGAGGACAACAGGGGTGGGTGGAAGAAAGATCTGCAAACACAACTTGGCCAGGGCTTTCCGAAGGTCACCCAGAGTTCACTGTTGTCCTTCTGGAGGAAACTGCTACCAAAGAGGCTGCTGCTGCTGCTTGCAGAGCTCTGTGCCCTCTGTACCTAATGAGTATTGATCCACATTATACAAATGCTGCTACATGGCATGCTTGCTAATGTCAGCGCTTATGAATCGATACCGTATGCACAGAACAGCTCCAGATGGGGCTGATAAAACAGCCTTCAATGGGCAGCACTAACAAAGGCCTCCACAGCTGCCTTGTAAAGGAAAGGTAGTTACACCAACTCTGTTGCTCTTTCAACACTGTACCACTGAAAATGTACCTTAATACTGTGTCTGGGCTGAGATGCAGCGAACTCTTGCCAGTTGTCCACATTCTCTGGGTTTGCATTACTTTTAAAACTCTTCCTTTAGGCACTGAGAGGCCCTACTGTGTTAATTTTCTATAGGGTTAGTTCTGAAATGTAGAATGAATAAATGAGCACTAGAAAAACAATTTACCCATGCCAGGAAAACCAGAGGGCCCTCCGTCTGTGACCTACTGCTTTCAATTTTAGCACCACAAATAGCAAAATTCATTTCTGTGCAGACCAGCATGTGGTCTGGGACCTGAATCACTGCAGAGCTCTGCACAGCAGGAACTTCGCTCTCAACGGGGAGCACACTCCTTCCTTACTGCTCTCGCCTCCCCTGAAGCACTTACAGGAGGGTCTTGCAGAGCAAACAAATAGGAGCGTCCAGGAGTGCCGTGACTCTGCTGGGACAGGAGCTGCCGCAGGGAGACTCTCAGTTACAAGAGATTAGGGCCCGGTCCAAGTCTGGGAGATGGCGCGGGGTTGACTATGGCATGGGATGAATGCCTGGGCATGGAGAGGCAAAGCAGTGACAAGATGGTAGCGCAGGACAGAGGCATGGCTGCCATCGCCCTTGTGTCTCTGCCACCTACTGCCCTGCGGCAGCCACACGCCAAGGTGCCACGCCACGGAGGAACACAGAGAACGAACACTGGTCTGTGTCCCCTTCCCTGGAGGGCCTCTGTCTCTGGCCAAGCTGGGTGCAAGAGCCAAGGTGCATTCTTACACGCAATGCCACCACGGGGTTGGCACTGATGCGCTAACGCAAGAGCCACAGTGACCTCCCCTCCCGCTGCAGCAATGCCCACTGGCCAATTTCTTCTCCAAGTCCACGGGCTGAGCCCTACCTGGCCCCTTCAACGCCCAGAGCTGGTACAGCCCCCAGACTCACCTGTTTGTGCATCGTGCGCTGCTTCATCTCAGGGCTGTCGCCCTTGGAGGAGGAGGACTGCTGCCGGAGGCGGGCCCCGCTGCCAGGCCAGTCTGGCGAGGAGGACATCATGCTGCCGCTGGAGGGTCGCTGGTACTGAACGGTGTTCAGCAAGGAGGGCGGCGTCCGGCCCCGGGTGACAGGCGGGGGCGGCGGGGGCGGCTGGTCTATCCGCCTCTGCGGTCCCGCGCTGTTTTGCCGTGGCATGGTGGGCTGGCCGCCCTTCTCCGACAGCGAGAGCTGCCGGCGGGCCAGCTCCCCTGTCCGGCGGGTGAAGTCTTCGCTGGCGGTGGGGGCGGCGAAGCCGTGCTTGTTGGCCGTCAGCTCCTCACTGTTGCTGTGGGAGCTGAGCGAGCTGTGGCACTCGGAGCCGGAGTCGCCCAGGCCGCGGGGGGAGAGCGGCAGCCCGGCAGCCATCTGGTAGACGGGGTTCTGGAAGGAGAGGGGTGCCAGGAGTTGGGGCCGGCCGGGCGCGCTCTCGCCGCTCGGCGTGGTGGGGGTCTGGCCCACCCGGCGCACGGTGGCCATGGCCGTCACGCTGTTCTGCTGAGTCCGTGCGGTCCATACGCCCTGCAACTGCCCGAGGGACGACTGACTGTCATTGAGGGAGTCAGCCGTGCCAGGCGCGTTGGCCCCACTGTCCAAGAGCCGATTGTCCTGCAAGTCCACCATGGACAAACTCTTGCTGCCATTAGACATCTGCACGTCGGGCTCATTGGCCTCTGAGTAACTGGAGCTTCGGGCAGGCGAGGGCTGGGCCCCAGCAGACCTTGTGACAAAAAACAAGTCCTTGTTTTCAGGGGTTGGAGATGGTAACCGTGTGAAATCTATCAGACTGCGGGGAAGTCAGTGCGTAAGGAAGAGGAGAGGAAAACAAAACAAAAAAGAAGAGTTGTGAATGCTGCACTGGAGCAGAAAAACGAAATCACTCAGAAGAAATCAGCGTGGCGCAGCTGTGCAGGACTGGGACATAACCCAGCCCCTGCGGGCGCAGAGGCAGGGCCGGCCCGGCCAGTTCTGCCTGTGGGGAGGGACAGCACAAGGGGAGCGGGGAGGACAGAGGGGTGCAGAGGAGCCCTGGGCCAGCCCTGCAGGAGCAGGCAGGCGTAGGCAGGTGAGCAAGAGGCGTGTGGATGCGTGGTGAGAGCGCTGTGCTGTGCAGGAGGCATCACAGACGCTCTCCGGGGCTCTGCCTCCCCGCTGGATCTGCTCATCACGCTGACAGCACGTGTCACCCTTTCTGCTTCCAGCTGGCTGTATCCATGCCACTCTCATGTCCCCTGCTCTGTACCTGGGGGTACGCTCCTGAAGGCACAGTGGCCAATATTTGTACAGGACGGAACACCACGGGGGCCTGATCCGCACTAGGGCCTCCAAGGGTCAGACAGAGAGCTCTAACAGCAGAGCTAAAGCCTAGCAACTGAAGGTTATCCACCCATTCCTCCTGCTGTAACAGACGTTCATGCAATATTGATTTCTTGGGGATATGAACAAAGAGCTTTGCAGTAGCTTAATGTGAATATACTGCTGATCAAAGATGGTGCATTGTAAGCAAGTATTTGGGTGAAAGCATGTTGTCAGAGATCCTCCACACCATTACTTTTAAATAATTGTACCTCACGCTGGGAAGCATTAGAGATGAAAGCTCTGATTAGAGCAAGTCCAGCACCACTGCTGCCTTTCATTCCTAATTAAACTGTTAAATATTATGTAGTTTCCGCTTACAAACTTTTACTAGCAGAGTCTTTCCATTTGTGTGGGCTCCATTTCATTTTCCACAAACAGAAACATTACAGGTCTGCAACAGAGTCATCTTCCCCACGAATGAAACTCCCTACATAATTAGGCCAAAAAGTATGTTAGGTGACAGTGTCTGTGAATCACTGCTCATCATTAAAAATACCCAGTATTATAAAAGCTGGACAGAGTAGACTGGAATTCATTGCTAGGCTTCTACAGTTTGGCAACTCTTAGAGAAATGTCCAGATTTGGAGCTCAGTGAATTCAGCACATATATACCTTCTGTCTTACAAAGACAGATAAGGCCAATCCCATAAATCCTGCATACTCAGAGACTTAAAGAACTTAATGGTGACACCCACCACTTTGAGGTTAGCACAAACAAGCCCTCAAGTCCTCAAAGGATGAACGTTTTGCTTCTGCAGCCATATCTCAACAGCTGGGACCAGAACCGCCAAGTTCTCGATTTCCCAGATCACATCCCCAATTTTGACTTTTAAGCGACCCAGCATGGAGCCACATGCTTGAACTACGGCCCACTGCTTTGTCTAGATTCAGAGCTGAACTACATCCAGTATCAGTTCTGTGATCGGAAAGCCTAGTCAATGGATCGGGCAACTCTACACTATACCCTGTCTTGCCTGTCCGTGCATGTGCTCAGGTTTTGGCAGTAGATGAATAGTCGGTATTTCCCTGGTCTGTGGCCAGGCCACCTTTTATGCTCTTACCCAGATAAGTCATTCTCTATCACCATTTTCTGTAGCCCCGCAGAGATGCTGTTGCCAGCATTAGGCGTGGATGCGGTGTGATCGGCTGTGACCGAGACCTGCACACAGGCTGGGTTACTGAGTGCCGAGTTGACATCCCTCAGGATCCGAGGCAGAGGCCCAAGTTTTGTTGCAGTGCCCTGTGCAGAAAAGAGAGCAGACTTACTACCAACACCTTGCATTTTACTACCAACATCTTGTAGTTTTGCTAGAGAACTGTGGGCTTTGACAGTTGCTGGACAGTCTCTTCAGTGAACCACATTAACAACATTCATTTTGTCCATAATCTACCCCCACTGCTGAGGCTATGGCATGTCCCAGAACATGTGGCTTTAGAAACCATTTGCTGCTGTGGAGCACAGGAAGAAGCATGATTAACCAAGTTCAGGTACAGAAGACAGCTATAGCCAAACCTGGTCCAGGCCTCTTGACAAAAGTCCTTTTAATTAAAAAGAAACCTTTTCAATCTGCTGGGACAGACAAAATCCTGGTGTTCAGCAGCTCTGCCTTCTCATCCCACCTGCCCCTCCACCCTTACCCCCCAGTGAGAAACAGCAGAGGAGGGAAAGAGCTATACTCACCTGCCGCAAAGAAGGACATAAAGAATGAGCTACTTCTGCAGCATGTGCAAAGGCTGGGGAAGTGCTACGGGCTAAGTAACAGCTGTGCTGTGCACAGATATAGCTAATGGATTGATACCCGCTGGACATGGGGAGGTGTGTGGTGTGGTACAGATGCCCAGCACTGGCCAACTGCGCTTCCCCCAAAGCCTGCCCCTGTAATCCCCCCGGATACCTGCTCTAGTTGAGAAATGACTTCCCAGAGTAGCGAGTGCAAAGTGGACAGTTCCCGGCCCAGGTCAATGTAGCCTTCAAAGCCAGCTGTGTTTGAGATGGTTTCAGGATTGGAAATCTCCAGCAGAAATCTCTGCATGTTAGTCCATTCATGTTCCAGGAACTGATTCATAAAGGACATGTATTCCTCTTTGCTGCCAAACCTATCAAGACAGCAGTATAAATTTCAACTAAATCCTGTAAACAGAAGTGCAGTCAACAGAACAGGTAGGTACATATGCAGGTAAGAATGCCAGAGCCTGCCTCTGGCATCTGAACCCTTCAAAGTCTTTGGGATGCTCAGGTTGCTAGCAGGCACCTGGTACACCTCACTGATCATGGAACCAAAATTAACTCCAGCCTAATCCAGCTAAGTCCTTGTCAGCATGGGACCTCTGCAGTAGAAATGAAGGTGAAAGCTAGAGAAACAAAGCTGTTCCTGGTAATGGAGTGTATCTTACTGCTGGGTCAGGGCATAGCCTCCAGAAATAGGACCTGTCACGGCAAATAAAGAAATTGTAATACAAAGCACCATCAACTGCCTGAAGCCCAGCGAATGATGGTGGTAGGAATCCTGCACTCTCCCTGCTCTTCCATGGGCACTGAAGCCAACTCCAGCCACGCCGGCTGCTGCCCCGGCACAACCACTCTAGGGATCAACCAGGAGAGCTGCACCTGCAGCTGGGCCAGCCCATTTGTCCCCTTGGGCTTCTTGCAACCTCCTTCTGCCCTTCAAGCACTCCACCCAGACTTTGCTTTCAGTTAGATGTCTTAGAGCACAACAGGGAGGGTCTCATGGTTCAACTGTACCAGCAGCGGTTGGTGCTGTGCCAGCGCCGGTGATTCTGTGAGGAGAGGCTCGGCTGTGTGCCACCTGCAGGACAGCTCAGCTTGATCACTTTGGCTTGACTAATGTCAGCTTAGTTAAAGAGTCTTTCCTGCACAGTGCTGAAAATCTGAAACCCCTTTAGTTAGGGATTGGTCAGGAATACAGAGAATTTCTGTCATCTAGTGTAACACACTTGTATGTCTTCCGTCTCTGTCTGCTTGCATGTACGCGCGTCCCTGACTGTGAGCGTGTGTACTAAGCTAGTTTCCAAATCTAAGAAGCTTTAGACAGAAACTGTCCATTTATGTTTCAGAAAGCTCATCATTTTGTTATCAGAGCTCAGGATAAGTAGCTCAGAGCTGCAGCCAGTTGAAAGATTTTCAGAAATCTCTTGCTTTGTTTCCATCAAACCAATGGGCTTAGTTAGAAATTGATAGTGGCCCCATTCTCTTTTCATACCTTCCCAGTTCATACATCTGCATTTTAATAGCAGGGAAGGTCCCAGAGCTCAGAGGAGGGAAAGACCAGCTCCTGAGCTATGCACACCATTGCTGCTGTTTGGGTTCTCGTCCCGCTGGTGCCGTCATGGGACAAAGTGCCTGACTGTGCTGGGGCATTCCTGTGCCACCCTGCCTGCTCGTCCCTGTGGTCAAAACAGCCTGTTTTCCTGCTCATAAAACATGTCCTGTTTTGGAAACTTAAATGATCTCCCTGACCCGACAGTGAGGCAATGGGTCCCAGAGAGACGCAGGGGAAAAAGCCAACAGGAAACAAACAGGCCCTTTCCATCGAGGAAAGCAGCGGCCAGTGTGGCACTCCTGATGCCGGAGCTGTGGATCTGCCTACACACCCGGAGCTTCCTTCCCTGTCTCCAGACCTGTCCCCTCCCGCCCCTGCGCCCCGGCTTACTTGGCAAAGTTGGCAAGGTTCTGGGTGACCTTGGCAATGAGGGTCAAAGTGCGTGCAGTGCGGTCATCCGGGTACTCCTGCAGGAGACTGAAGAGAGACGGGGACATGATGGCCGGACAGAGGAACCGGAGGAACAGGGAGGCACTGATCAGTCGCTCACTGATGTCTGGGCGGCCTCGGTTGCTGCATTCTTGTCTCCATGAGGCAAAAACTTCTTTGAGCTCCCTTGGGAAGACACTGAAACGACAAAGGACACGCAGGGATGGCAAGTTCAAGGCCAGGGTGTTTAAACAGCCACACAGCAGTAACTAAACATGGTGCGTATCAGCTGTGGGCTGCGACACCCAGACCTGTACACACACCGGTAGAGCCTTCTCACCCTGCTGATCCACAGCAGCACCGCTATCTACACTAGTCACAGGCTCTTGTCCTTCTAGGAGATTCAAACTACACAGGAAAAAAGCAAAGCTGCTCCGTAAAGTTGTAGGAGAAGCAGCTTTCATCAGACTAATGTTCCTGCTTGTGCTTGGTGCCAAACCCCCAGAGAACTGGGAAGACAGAGATATGAAACAAACCGTGCAAAGCAGCTTGTCACAGGTCAGTTGGCTGGGCATGGGGCACTTCCAACGGGGGGGAAGCTCAGCCACCAAGGTGGAGAGTGTCTCCTGAAGCAGCAGCATCATGGGACCCCCACAGCAGAAACGCCGGCAGTCCTGGGGTACTCGGAGGGAGTGCCGTGCAAATTGTAATACTCATGTTCAAGCACCTGGATCAAATCCCACTGCGACTAGTACAAACGCAGAGCCCCACCGGAGTTACTCCAGCCTTGTAACTGCACAGACCTCAGCCTGGCTTTACTGGATACCAGAATTCCCCTGGGTCTAGCCGACGCTCACTGCAACAGCCCTTATCGCCGGAGAACTTGCTGCCTGTTTCTGCTCGGCCCTCCCCAGCTCCGGGCTCCCACCTTATCCTGTTCCCAGCACGTGTTATTTATTCAGCTGGATACTCCCACCCACAGGAGCAGGCGGGCAATGGGTCCCTGGTACGGAGCTCCCCACCCGCCCTGGGGGCCGTCCTGGCCAGCGGCCACCATCTTTATTTCAAAACCAGAGCTGTTTACTGCCAGAGCTGGATGGTACAAAAGCAGACTGAAGAGGGGTCAGACTCCATTTTAGGCCATAAGTCTCCTTCACAAACAGCCATTTCGGAGGACGGTTTCCCAGTTTTGCTGCAGGGACTATCTGGGAGAAGTAAAGCAACGTCAGCTGGCTTCTCACCAGCCTGCCCCGCTCTCTGGGACTGCCCGCCCTGCGGCTGAACCTCACACAAGTTGGGAAGAAGAGAAAACCATGGGAGTTGCATGGCCAGAGACACCATCCACTGTCCAGCGGCAGCAAGAACCAGGTGGGAAATACCAAAATGGAGCAGCACCCAGAGCGAAGAGTGAATACAAGGCCAGGCCTCTGGATGAACACAAGGGCACTCCTGCTGCTGCCAGCACTCCCCGTCCTCCGGCCTCTGCTACCCAGGGCTACGGACACTCACGTCATCGAGCCCAACTGACTGCTCCTCGCCACAGCTGCAGAGCTGAGGACCTGTGGCGTTTGCAGTCCGTCAAGAGTGGGCATGTACCCTGCAGCCGAAAAGCCACGGCCTCTAGCTCTGCCGCCATTCTCTGAGCCAGCAGCGTGCACGCTCAGCAGGCCGAGCCCTCACCCCTCATTTCATTAGCCCGCCAGCCGCAGACCGCACTACCCGGCCGCACGCCCCAGGTCCGGGGATGCTGCTGGTAATTCCAGCCAGTGGGCACCCTGCCGTGTGCTTCCCACCCCAGGCAGCCCACTCCACACGGCACTGCTGCATCCAGAGGCCCGTGTAGCTGCGCTCCAGGTTTTTAGGTTTCTCTCCAACCTTTGGCCATGGGTGGTGACACTCCATGGAAGTGCGTGGCAAACGCTGCCGTCATGTTCAGCTTCTGCTCCGTGTTGGCTTCAGGCTTTCACACTCATGAGCTTTTACCCTGCGCTTTATAAATAACATTACCAACATCTTTGGCTGGATAAATTCTCCCCTGTCTTTGGCTTGATCCATACAATTGGAGAAAGCCCTTTTACTTCATGGTATTTGCCCAGAAACAGGAGAATCCTTTAAGCAATTTAAGGCTTGAATGATCAGGACAGGTTGTACAGTTACTGGAAAGTAAACCCTTGGAAATGTATGCACCGGCTGCATATAGCCCGTCAGTACTGTTCACTATCGCAGGCTGGGAGACCATAAAAGTTTAATTGTGTAACAGCGGATGGAATTCAGTTAGCCAGCTTTATGTGACAAACGGGCCCATAATTCATTACCCAACTTTCCAGTAACGAGCTTCCACATGCTGAATTTCTGCTTACACTGAAACTTTCCAGATGTCCAAATTATGTCATAATTATAACAATTTTCAGTTATTGTAAACCTTTTTCCTCTCTCTGACTCTATCCGGCAGATGAACATGCACACTCTGGCACTCTATTTAAAGCAAGATCGTTAGCTGTCAGGATACCTTGGCCAATCCCGAACACTCATCAGCCCCATTAATTCTCAAGAACCGCTGAGCACAAAGGACGGGGGGAAACCACTCAGAGCAGCGGCTCAGCTGTTCCAGCCTTCCTCAGAAAGGCAGGACTGGAGGAACAAACTTCCCATGCATTCCTGACTTTCCTCAGGTCACTTTTCAAGCCTATTTTTAGAGTGACCTTTTAGTGCTGCTTTTGGTGGTTTTAGGAATACATGAATCCGATTCAAACAATTATAATCCTCTGGTGACTAAAAGCAGTGAATCCCTCCTGTGAGAGCAGGTAAACACCATTCCTGAGCCAGAGAGTTATTAAGTGGCCCAGGATAAGGTACGGGATGCCTGTAAAGAAATCTGCCCTTTGCTTATTTGTGATAGATAAAGGAAGTCTGACTGAGCCTCTCGCTGCTTGTTCACTCCCTGAGCAGTATCAGGAAGAGCAATTCCCTTCCTCGGCTTGCAGGAGGGCACACCCAGTATCCCGGGAGATTAAGTATAATGAGTTTTCAGACCTCAGTACAACAGCGGGATAGGAGAGAAAATGAGAAATCCTTATTATCAAAGACTCTCTTCCTCCAATATTATCCTTAGTTAGTGTTTTGCAACAACAGTGTTGCTACGAAATACATTAATAAAAACTAAGCCCGGACTTTTAAGCAGGAAGACTGCAAATCCAGCAGTAAGACAAAAATGATCATTCTCTCATATGATCAGGACAAGATTGTCTGGGTAGGTTAGCAAGAATCAGAAAGAAAATATTTTTATTTCTCCAAGTAAAGAGAGTCACAAGCCCATTTTTTTCCTCTTTCAGGTCATCTTTGCAGGCATCTGTAACAGACCCACAGACTCCTGGCTCCCAGTCCCCAGGGCTGGGCAGGAGGCAACACCACTGAGCACAGCCATGCTCCACGGCCACTTCCACAACAAGATACGACTACTCCAATCAATTTTGCATATTCGGGCCTGTCCCAACTAGTTGCAAGAACCTTTACCCTGAGAACAAACAGCTAGGAAATGCCTCAAACTGCATACCAGGCCTTGGGCCAAGGAGGCAATGGGCTCCCCATCTCCACCTCAGCAAGCACCCTGGGGCTGGGAGACAGAAGGGTTAACCCGGAGGAATGCAGGATGCTGAGCCAAACAGCAACCCAGGAGTAACAGCAGCATCCTCCCCTGCTCCAGCGCTGCAACAAGAGAACATCTGCCTAAACAAAAGCACCCTGTGCTGGTGCAGCTTCTTTGCAGGCAGGAGGAGTGCCACAGACCCTGCCTGCTGCAGAGAGGATTGCAAAACTTCACCTGATGCTCTGGGGAGGCAGGCCGAGTCCATCAGTGTGATCCAGACTGAATTGTTCCATGGGTAGGAGACCCAGGACATGCATTTCTGCCCTTTATTCCAGACTTTCATATACAGTGGGCATCAAGTCCCTGTCTGAATTGGTCACGCTGGCAAAGGCATTTTGTGTTCCTTGTCTCCCCTGCCCTGACCCATGTCTGTGCCACTAACCCTTCAGCACCCACTGAAAGCAAGTGTGACAGAGAATCAGTGAGGCTGTTGCAGCCCCAGAGCAGATACTTCAAACTCTGGGTGAGCAGGAGCTGCCGTCTCACCTCCTGGCCATCCTGACCCTTGCTCCTGGACCGCCAGGTCACCCTTATGCGCTGCAGGACACGGGCAGGACCCGCAGCTCTCCCTCCAAAGCTCTCTGACAAGCTGCCCATCAAGGGACAGGTACCAACAGCATGAAGATGGACTGCTGCCATCCTTGTACCACCGCTGCGCTAGCTGAGGGCATGTGGGGGGGAGCGACACTCGCAGGATACCGACCAGTAGGAGTTGATGATTTTGCAGAAGGCCAGCTCGCAGCACATTTTCAGGTTGCTCTGATGTTCAGGAAGGTCTGAAGATGAACACTTACTGGGATCCACCTCACAATTTTCATCTGATTCGTACAGTGCCTTGATAAATTCCCCTGTAAAACAGACAGTCGGTGATGGGTTTTAGAGACATCAGAGACGCAGCCTTCAAACAATTCTGTCCATAAGCCCCAGTGCCCGAGCAGTTACCCTATGCCCCATCGCGCTGGCTGAACAGAAGAGGGGTACGAGCAGGCTGTGCCCCAGCCAGGTCTCAAGATCTCCGAGGGGACCCAGGAGCAGCTGGCACCGCCTTGGGAGCTCACAAAACAACAAAGCACACCCTGCGGAAAGGCACCTGGACTCCCGATGAGCACGTTTCATCCCTCTTCCCCAGTTGGCAGCTCTGCTTCTGTGGCTATGGGCTATTGCATCAGAACTCTGCTGCCAAAACACCCGCTTCCTCAGCCTGCCCCGACCTCCCATTACACCAGTTCCAGAGACGCTCCCTCGGGCTAATCCAGTAGGAAGTATGCTGGCAAGTTCTGTAATTATTTGCAGGATGGTCTGCTACTGCAGACTGTGCCCTGGCGCTGACAAGCCAGTCTGATTCACAGGAGAAATAGGTAATTAAAGGAAAGAAACAATTTACTTGGTTTATTTTGAGCTAAACATCACACAAAATTAAATTAAAATATTTCTCTGCGTTTCCCTGCACTCCTGTTTGCTGCCTGGCTGCTCCTCACCCTTGCGGAGACTCACACTGTGGACCTGCTTTGCCAGCGACTCCCTCTTGTGCCACCTTTCACGCTGGGGTACCCGGGCACAGACCCCTGCCACCCGGGCTGAGGGTGCTTCCCGCCGCTTCGGCGGGTGTCCAGCTCCGGGGAATGGCAGTCGTCTATCCCAGTTAGCACACAGCAGTGGCTGGGAGACTGGGGGACAGGACAACAGGGCTTGAGAGGTAGTGTTTAGCTAAGGACCTGCAGGGTGGGGTGACACCCTGGGAGAAAGGTTTGCTTTGGTTTTCTTCCAATTCCTGTTCGTTTGCTCATCTCCTAATTCCTGACCTTCTTGGGTTTTCCTATCCTCCTGGTTTTTGCCCACTCTAGTCTGCATTCCTCCCCTATTGCCAAAACAGATTTTAATTATGTACTGGAGAGCCTCTCCAATGTATTTTCGGCTCTGCCAGGGAGCTCTGGAGCCTCTCTGCTCGCCTGCAGGTGATGCCTGCTGTTATTATCCGGCCCTATTACTTGCTTGTGCTTCATGGTTTAAAGGAAAACGCTATGCTGTATTGTGTTACCTTCTGACATACAGATGAATCATTTCACTGATAAAAGGTCTACACAGAATCAGCGCCCCGAACAGCGAGCAAGAACTGCAGGCTCCTCCTGTACTGGATGGAGCTGGCTTGGCAGCATTTGCACTGAGCCCTGAAAGGGGAATATTTCAAAATTCTCTGCCTTCATTAATCTCCTGGCTTTTTAGAAATTTTATGAGGTAATCTACTTACAGACTTGCCTTCAACCAGAAAGCATTACAAGGCAGAAATAAATCATATTCCTTTTCCTATTCTTGTGGGCTATCTGTTGGTTTGACTGAATTTGCTCAACGATCTCTCCTTCCTCAACATTGTCATTATTACTATTATCTTAATAAAGTATTTACGCTTCTTCGCACCTCGCTAAAATTACACAAATCCACTAGTAGGAACCCAACATATTGAAAAATTAACACCTCAATAGAAACTCTGCTCATCCTACTGCTAGGCTGTGGATCCAATCTGGCTGCCTTCGGCTGAGGTTCAGACATAGTGCTTCAAAGGCAGCCTCTCCCCGTCCTCGTGCTGTGCTGGCTGCACACAGCAATTCCTTCCTGACCTGCCCAGAAGCAGAAGCTCTAATTATTTTCATTTGCATCAAGAGAAATATTTTTGGAGCCATAAACATAGCCAGCACTTAAAAAAACCACCAGGAGGGTTCCCAGCGTGATCTGGGAGGCAACTCTCATCACTGTAAGTTGGGAGATTTCATCTGACTCACTAGCGCTGCGAGGAACTGGGGGAGCGTCTCTGGTGGGGGTGTGCAATCAGGCAAAGGATTCAATCAGCCGCTGTGACACTGCCAGTGCTGAGACAGAAGACTTGGCAGGCAGCATAATGTCTTCAAATATCAATTTGTTATCTCCTCTGAAAGCAGATTAAAACGCTAACTCAGCGGTGACCTTCACCTAGGAGAGGAGAGCTGCCCGCTGCGGTCGTGGCTGTGCCCTGGACTCGGACCCCGCGGCCAGAGAAACCCTCCGGCAGGTAAGTGCTGGTGCCTCTGACAGCCGTCAGGGCTCAGCTCATGGTCTCCACCACGCAGAGCACCCTGCAGCCTAGAGGAGGACCTCTCAGGGCGACACTCGCCAACGCTCTGTACATACCTAAGGCATCTTGCAAGTATTTCTGCCCCACCAGCTTCAGGTACTCTTCGATTGCTTTGGTGGCCAGTGTATTCTCCCTGAAAATGAGATGCTCATTCTCACCACAGCGATCAACTTCAGACATCATCAGGTCAGTCAAGAAATCCTGGAAAGCAAAGCCCATGGTGGGTCACACACACTGACATACGCTTCGTTGAGCAGAGCAGGCAGCCTCCCCTTCTCCAGAGAGGTCTCACCTTCCTAAGGCACAGGAGGGAGCGGAGGTGCTGCAGGGGACCCTGTGTGTGCACGCTGTGTTACTACCAGCCTGACTTCCCTCCCGTTTCTGCGACCTCACAGAGACAAGAGGAGAAATAAATCTCTGGAGAGTCACAACTTTTGCACCCCAAAAAAATGATTCATTCCAGACCTGCACCACATTCGCCTCTCCATCAGTGCTGGGTTTTGACTGTGTCTCCCATCAGCCTCACATTTTGCGGGCGAAACATTTTCTTCACTGCTAAATGTGGCTGCTTTTAGTGTCTAACTGCACTGGCTGCAAAACAGGGGCATACTTACGATGTCATGAGCTGTGCCCCACAGTTAACGGCTGAGAATCAAGCCTGTAATACGCATCAAGATGCTTAAATGTCCTATTTCCTCAGTATTCGCAGAAATAAACAGCACTGCTACAGCACACGTTTTGGGCACATTCTTGGTCTGATGTGCACGCAACCAACCACCATGCAATTTTATAATCCTCTGTGCTTCAGAGCAATGGAAGGGGTGAGCAGGAACAGACCGCATGCTGACAGCTACACCATGCATCAGCCCAGGCTACTGAATTGCAAATTCTGAAAGAAAAACAGCGCTTCAGACCGAGCTCCATGTCTGCTTCAGCAACAGCATTAACTGATCAGAGAGGGTCACGTAGCTCCCCATGCATTCTGCTGAAAATCCACTACGTGGTGTAATATTTAGTGTGCTGCAGCTAGCATTAATGCAGGAGAAATGCCATGCGGTTTTTAATGCTAATACATATTCAGCTTCTGTTCTCTGCACTGCTAAAGAGAAAAGCAGTTCTGGGCCCCTGCCCAGCATCTCCATGTGAAAGGGTTCACCTCCTCCCACCCAGCACCGCTCACCTGGACCCTGGATGACAAAGGGAAACTGGCTGCTGGCACCGTGTAAATCACATGCACTAAACCTCTTACGGTTTCCCCGTGCAGGAGACAGAGAAATGTTGACATACAAATTCACTTCTACAACCAAGGGCACCTTTTTTAAACTGCCTTCCTCTAAAAAAATAATCTGCTCAGTAATAACCTCTCGCTAAGAAATTCTCCTTCATTTGTCATGACCGTACCAGATGTAACCCGTTCCTGGCAGGAGCAGCAGGAGCACCCCAGAGCTGCCGTGCCGAGACCCAGGTCCTGTCCTTGCCGTTCCCAAGCGAAGCACAGCTCCCAGAGCCCCCCGAAGCGCTGTGGCCACGACCCAGCCTGCTCCAACCCAGACTCGGGAAAGGGGACACTCAGGTCTCATTGCCTGCCAGCAACTGGCCAGGAGATTTGCAGAAGAGGCACTTAGCTCCATTTCATTTTTCACAGGATGTCTCTGCATTGAAAGTTTAATCAAGGTTCAACAAGCAGCTCCGCCTGAACCCACTGGACTCAAATCACTTAATGCACAGGACTGTGACCGGGACCAACACACTGCTGTGACCTTCCCAGAAGAGCCTCCAAAAAAGCCAGAGGAGGAGCTTTGGAAAAAAAAAAAGTCACTTCCATTATTTCTTTAGCCAGAAGATCCCCTTCCTCAGATCCTGCTACGTCTGCAATGCTCCGGCAGATGCAGAGGCAAAAATCCCTCCTGGAAGCAAAGCACGTGCCCCCCCC